>OY856413.1:583427378-583757378 GCA_963693085.1 Alisma plantago-aquatica
TATATATATATATATATATATATATATATATTGATCACTGGGGGAAACTCACCCCAGGCGAAGGCCCAGATAACAAGGATGGAAAACCCAGGAGAACTGCGTCCACACACGAGTATCTCAATAAGTCACATCATAGGTCAACTAACACTACTGGAAATTCATTTTCGAGTGGCGCTGCCAGCGGGAGTTGAACCTGGGGCCCTTATATCTATATATATATATATATATATATATATATATATATATATATATATATATATATATATATGTGTGTGTGTGTGTGTGTGTGTGTGTGTGTGTGTGTGTATATGCTGGAATCCACTCGAGTGTACAGATCACACGCTACACTCAAGTGGTGTTTGCATATCAAGACTATTTTTTTACCAAATGTAAATCAATGATCTTCATTGTAATACTATAATTAGGCTACATACAAATTTTGATCCCATTTGGATGAGTGTAAGTCACTCATCCTAGGGCAACAAAATTGACGCATGAAACTAATTTGAAATTCATAACTTTTGTGGTCTTCATAACGTGAGCTATAAATGTCCAAATGGGCTCAAATTTTATATATGATCTATTCACAAGATGTTTAAGAAGATCAATGGATTAGATTTTTGAAAAAAAATGTTGCATCATGAAAACTATTTGAGTGTATTCTGCTCTGAATACACTCGAGTGTATTCTGCTCTGAATACACTCGAGTATTTTCTGCTCCGAATACACTCGAGTGTATTCTAGCCTGACTCTCTCTCTCTCTATATATATATATATATATTATGGATAAATTTATATACATAAATGATTCAATATCCTTCTTATCAATGTTCCTCATTTTCCTATTTTTATTCTTCTTCTTCTATTTAAGATGGATTCAGAACAATGAAGAAGTTAAAGTGGAATATGGAAAAGTCCCCTTAGACCAAAAACAATTAGACGGTAGAAAAATAACAGAAGGACCTCTTAGTAAAATATTTGTATGGAAATGGTGGTTTGTGAATAGAAATCATGTGGATTGGTACCTTTTTCATGATAAAAGGAAATACATTCCATTTTAGAAAGTGTAAGCATAAATAAACCTTACAAGTGCACACGCCTAAGACAATTTCTCCCTTTCTCATTATTTAGTAAGTGGATTACCCATGTACTTTCCAATATGTTATTCTATCTTTTTCTCCAATATTGACTCTAATGGCATTGATACTAAATATATCTGCTTCTAATGATGTCATAGTCATTCAAACATAATGACAAAAGTATGATAGTTTATTATGACTTCTGACCATATGTGTGATTTGATGACAAAGAGTCTTAATAACGAACAAAATAAATTGACATCAAAGTTTCTCAAATATTAACCATAGGACCGTGTTCTAACACTTTCAAAAAGCTTGGTGTGAAAATGATTGTTCAAGTTCTTTCTCAACCAAACTATACAAGCCTTAATGTAGTTAGTCCAGACGTCAATTCATCTATTGGAATCATCTTAAAAATGTTCCCCAACCTCCCTTGTTGTGCACATAGCTTATCTTTAAGGTGATATCTGTCCAACAACCAGTGTTGTTGTCAACCATATAGACGCGACGTGTTTAGGGTTGGTTCATGTATAAAAATAGATTTAGGATGGTCATCGATAGTCATCATGTGGTCTTACATGATTCCTATTTGGTTGTAGGATTTCATCTATAAAGAGATGAGATCAACTCTCTACTAAAACTATGGTAAACAAAAACACCAATGTGAAAGCAGCAGAATTTTAAAATTTTGACTATATTCAATTGTATAAATAGTACTTTACAAAATTTACCAAAAGGGTGAAAACTTTATACAAAACAATAGGATCTAGGTAGAGGAATACTAAAACCAAATCAATATTGTCTCCAAGGAAAAACAACTTAATATAGATAAGTCCAAGCTAGAAGGTTGAACTCCTTATTCCTTAGCCTAATGTTGGTTCACCATGCTCCTAATGCACACTCTGATCCTAAGCCTAGGTGGTTGGGATCATCCAAAAAGAGAGAGATAAAAGTATGTATTATTCAAGAGAAGTAAGGACAATAATAAAATACAACATTGCATAATAAAATGATTCACTATACTAAGAGATTTCAAGAGTATGAGGCAAGTAATCAAATAAGAAATAAGAATTCTACCATAGTTCAACAACAATAATAATCAACATAGCATGAATGATATTATGACACAAAATAAATAAATGTAGGGTGAGGCACCTACTAGACATCAACCAATAGGTGAGGGAGAACTTACACATTCCCAAGCACCCAAAAATATTTATAAAGTGGGGAGAATTATCACATTCCCCAGGGAAAATTTACACATGCCCTCTATTGGTGGTTTGTACTCATGTACACTACATTGTTATTTGGCGAATAATACATCATGCTGAATAATTCACTTGGCAGTAGTGAAAATATAAATAATATTGCATCATAAAAAATGGGGTTTCACAACCCAAGAAACAATCTCAATAAATGTGCCAACATTGGCAATAGCAAGATTCAAGCATTTCAAGTAAATGAGCCAACATAGGCAACAAAAGAATCAAATAAACAAAGAGACAAATAGAGGCAAAAGAGAGAGATTCCAAGGCTAGAAATTGCCTCATTAGGAAATTAGGGGTTGGGTAAAAGCCTAACTGGAGGATAGGTGTATTTCAACATATTCATCACACATAGAAGTCACATACATAAATAGGATCCACATACCTTATTGTAGATTCACATCCATCATTATCACTGATTAGATTGTATCCATTCCAGATAATCCTAGTTACAAACATTACACATGTATAAGTATGTAATAAGGCATTAAGTATAAAGAAATACTACTTTTTAGACCTTACATGGAAACCTTCAATTTAGGACTCAAAACCTAAACCAATTAATTACTTAGGTTTCACTGATAAGGAAAACATATTTTATTTCTCAATTTGGAGTTAAAATGAATTCATTACTAATTTTAGAATATTTAACATACTCAAAATGATATCCAAAACAAACATCAAAAAAGGAGTCCAAATCAGGACTCAAGAACCACAAATTCGGATTCTACATTAAAAATCCTTTTCAACAACTATTTATTTGCATTTTGCTGAGCAAGGACCAGTTTATTATGAATTAAACAAAACCAACCAACCAATCAGGAGGTGACAAAATGCCACGTGGGTTGAGTGGCTTGCGCGAGCGCGAGCCACGTAGGCCAGACCCGCATGACTTGGGCCAATGGCACACAACCCAGTTAGTAGTCCACACTCACAAGACCTCGGTTAGTGGTGAGAAAATATAAGGTAAAAAGTCTGAAATGCCCTTGGCGTGTGAACAAGAAGAGAAGGGTGAGCGGGGGTAGAATGGTCATTATGCTATTGGGTTTCTTCCCCAGCTCACGCCCTGCCATGGCAGCGAGGATCTTAGTGCCTGATTGGGCACTTCTGCAAAACTGAACAAAATCAAGATATCAATGGCTCAAAATGATGAGAATAGGAAGACAAACTCACCAATCTAACCAATTTTGATGTTGGTGTCATCTGACTCCAAGGGTGCTCGCCACAAGGTTAGGGAACAAAGGAGGTATCGATGGCTAGCGGTGGGAGTTTCAGGCAAATTGAAGGTGGAGGAAGGCCGCTCGAGGGACGACTAAGCTCTAGGGGGGGCTTTTATTGGCGTGGGGAGGACCATGGATCCCTCTGCGCACAACCTCGAAGAGAAGGAGAAAGGTTCGAAGGGGCGATTCGGTTGTAGTGCACTATAGGTGAGGAGTGGTGGCTAAAAATGTGTGGCTCAAGATGAAAAACTCAATGCAACAAAGATCCCGTGAAATGGTGGAGAGGAGAGGGAGAACGAGTCACGAAACCGAGGAGTCTGGTCTGCCCGTCGACTGTAGGTAGGAGACGAGCTCCTGGCCATCATATTGGGATCAAATGAAGATCTGGGGCGTGTGATATAGAAATCAAGGGACATTGGCGTGACAATGAAATCAATGACATAAATGAAATTCGATTGATATTTTGTAGTCACACTTTATTAAAACTTGTAAAGTCCATTTGAAGGGTCAAATAAAGTCCAAAAGACACAAAAATTTAACCATAGCTTAATTATGAATCCTAGAACAATTCTATGCCTTTAGTTTCTCATAAATCATAAACGTTGAGCCTTGATTGCTATATTGACTATTAATGCATATATTAATGTATAAAAAGAGTGAGTTAATATGAAGAGACCCTTTTAATGACATATTTGGGTGAAATTCGAGATAGACATCACATATTAATATTAAGAGTGATATCTCACCATATTATCCTCTCATTAATGTATTATGGTCCATTTGGAGGAGAAAGAAAGAAAAAGGTTAATTACTCTCATACATTAACTCAAATACACATTATTGCTCATATCTTACCCAAAAAGATATAATAGATCCAAATTAGCAATATCCCCTAATTATTTATTATAAATAGTCATATTGCATAATTAGTTCCCAATTATCACATTACTTGGGATATTTGTGCAAAACCCCTTACATTATCATGAAATGTGGTAAAATATTGATTCGATCATCAAACTTTGCTCAATTTCAACATTGAGGCCAAAGAAGACTCAAAAGGATGGGAAATTTATGAAGAAGGTCCAAAAGGACTAGAAAGTTTATAAAAGCTCAAAAGTGGATAAATTGCAAAGAGGACCCTTAGATTCAGTATGTTATAACACTCCACCCCTTAAAGAGGATTTTGTCCCCGAAATTACAACAAAAGGGAAGCGAGGGTGAGTGTGTAACATCCCAACATTAGGCAACTAAGTGGGTACTTCAAAAGCTCTACACATAAGCCAAGTCTCACTAAGGTTCCCACCATACATATAACCTTTTATAAAACATAACATAATTAGCATTTTAACTTATAAGCATAATCTCCAACATGAAAAAGCATCATCTTTATTATTCCATTACTTGTGCCATATTATTCTCACATTGTTTTAACAAGGATTTTATCTCAACATTATGCACATATGTATTACCCTTATTTATCCCATTTTATCCCATTAAGGGTTTTAAGCACAATTAGGGTTTACTAAGTAATCCCTAACATTATTAATGTATTAGTTCACAAACCTTAATAATATGAATTCATTCTACATTATCATTATATTACCATCCTATGGAATTATCATAGATTATTTTGTAAGAAAATGATAATATTATCCAACAGGTTATTAAGCCTATAATAATTCCAAATAATGTCACATTAATTTCTTATCACATATTGTCACATCATCTTTCATACTCATATTAATGGCATCATTAACCATTTTCTCCTATGATATTCCTGATATGAATTATACATATTTAACATCCCATTAGGCATTCAAGCAAACTTATGTGAATCCATTTACTCATTATCATATTTAAGTCATTACATGCATTTTACTGAATAAGATGGAACACATTAAACATTAATGAATTGATTCATATACTAAATCATGATAAGGTGATTAATGAGATGTCTATTAGAGAACAAGGTGATATGCCTTACATATATCGATAACTTGATCACAATTATGATTTGGTGATTACAAACCATCTATATATACCAAGGTATATTATGTGAGGATGACACCTAAGTCACTAATGTATCATGAAGGCATTAAGGATATATAGAGATGTGTATATTGATAGGGCTAGATGATTACACATTAGGGTTTGGGTCAACATGACCATTACATGTTATGCATCCTTAGCATGCACTAGTTCCATAATCTTACTAACCATACTATTAGGGTGACATGGTCAATATTAATTGTATTCACAATTAGTGAGGAGTAACTCACTATTATGTGCATTAAGAGTATGCTAAGGTTCAAGCATATGAACTATTCTCTTTAGATGACTTATTATATATTCATTTGTATATAAACAAACAAGATGAATTATAATTATAATTTGTTTGCTCAACACTAACCATATAAGCTCACCAATCCCATGTCTATGGAGTTAGAATTTCCAAAACATAGTAACTTGATTTCGAATGTATTAAGGGACTCCACCCCCTTAAAGAGGATTTCATCCTCGAAATCAAAAACTCCAAAATCTATCAAGGTATAAAAAGCACTACTACTAAAACCACTTTTCAAAAGGGTTGAGGTAAAACTATGTATGAGATCTAATAGTTAGTTGTCCCACTAAACATCATTATCAACTTCAAAGTCTAATTATAGGGTAGTATACTCCCATACATGGAAATATAAGGCTCCTTTAAGGAACTTATGGGAAACCTAAGATATTCTATTTGGGTAACCAATGCATCCTACTTAGGTTCTTAGGGTTACTCAACAATAAGATAATTTGTCTAAAGGTAAGCTATTTTGGACAATCAGTATCAGCTCAGGCCAGTCCGGTGCCATATGGATGTGGGGGTCCTCGTAAGCCAAGCTAGTGGTGCGGAGGAAAATATTGCCATCCCCCAGACCCATGACCCTTTCTAGACACCTTTGTTATCAACTTATGTCCTAATAGAAACCTAATAGACTAATCTCTAAAAGTTGATCAAATTAGATTTTATAATATGTATTTATTATGTCCTAAATCACTCTTTCATAATTGGTCAACCCTAAGGTGAAAAGTTTACTAAAGGGAAACTATATAAAGTAAGGGTTTCTAACTAGGAGACAAATTGAACTAGTTAAGACTCTGACTACCTTGATGCTCTAATACCATGTTGTAAGAGTTGAGATCAACTCTCTACTAAAACTATGGTAAACAAAACACCAATGTGAAAGCAGTGGAATTTTTAAACTTTTACTATATTCAATTGTATAAAGAGTACTTTACAAAATTTCTCAAAAGGATGTACAACATTATACAAAACAATAGGATCTAGGTAGAGGAAGACTAAAACCAAATCAATATTGTCTCAAAGAAAAAAGAACTTAGTATAGATAAGTCCAAGCTAGAAGGTTGAACTCTTAGCCTAAGGCTGGTTCACCATGCTCCTGATGCACACTCTGATCCTAAGCATGGGTGGTTGGGATCACCCAGCAAGAGAGAGATAAAAGTATGTGTTATTTTAGAGAAGTAAGGACAATAATAAAATATAGCATTGCATAATAAAATGATTCACTACACTAAGAGATTTCAAGAGTATGAGGCAAATAATCAAATAAGAAATAAGAATTCTGCCATAGTTCAACAACAATAATAATCAACATAGCATGAATGATATTATGACACAAAATAAACAAATGCAGGGTGAGGCACCTACCGGGCCTCAACCAATAGGTGAGGGAGAATTTACACATTCCCAAGCACCCAAAAATATTTATAAAGTAGGGAGAATTATCACATTCCCCAGGGAAAATTTATACATGCCCTATATGGATGGTTTGTACTCATGTACACTACATTGTTATTTGGCCAATAATACATCATGCTGAATAATTCACTTGGCAGTACTGAAAATATAAAAATATTGCATCATAGAAAATGGGGTTTCACAACCCAAGAAACAATCTCAATAAATGAGCCAACATTGGCAATATCAAGATTCAAGTGTTTTGAGTAAATGAGGCAAAATTGGCAATAAAGAATCAAATAAACAAAGAGCCAAATAAAGGCAAAAGAGAGAGATTCCAAGGCTAGAAATTGCCTCATTAGAAATTAGGGTTTCGGTAAAATCCCAACTAGAGGATAGGTGTATTTGCACATATTCATCACACATAGGAGTCACATACATAAATAGGATCCACATACCTTATTGTAAATTCACATCCATCATTATCACTGATGAGATTGTATCCATTCCACATAATCCTAGTTACAAACATTACACATGTATAAGTATGTAATAAGGCATAAAGTATAAAGAAATACCACTTTTTAGACCTTACATGGAAACCTTCAAGTTAGGACTCAAAACTTGAACCAATTAATTACTTAGGTTTCACTGATTAGGAAAACAAAATTTATTTCTCAGTTTGGAGTTAAAATGAATTAATTACTAATTTTAGAACATTTAACACACTCAAAATGATATCTAAAACAAACTTTGAAAAATAAATCCAAATCAGGACTCAAGAACCACAAATTCGGATTCTACATTAAAAATCCTTTCCAACGACTATTTATTTGCATTTTCCTAAGCAAGGACCGATTTATTATGAATTAAACAAAAATAACCAACGAGGAGGCGAGAAAATGCCACGTGGGCTAAGTTGCTTGCGTGAGCGTGAGCCACGTAGGCCGGACCCACATGACATGGGCCAATGGCACACGGCCCAGTCAGTGGTCCACACTCACAAGACCTCAATCAACGATGAGCAAACAGAAGGTAAAAAGTCCAAAATTCCCTTAGTGAGTGAACAAGAAGAGAAGGGCGAGCGGGGGCAGAATGGTCATTTTGTTGTTGGGTTTCTTCCCCAACTCACACCCTACCATGGTAGCGAGGAGCTTAGTGCCTGATTGGACTCCTCGGCAAAACTGGACGAAATCAAGATATCAGGGGCTCAAAATGAAGAGAATAGAGAGACAAACTCACCAATCTAACAAATTTTGCTGCTGGTGTCATCTAACTCCAAGGGTGCTCACCGCAAGGTTAGGGAACAAAGGAGGTATTGGTGGCTAGCGGTGGGAGTTTCGAGTGAATTGAAGGAGGAGGAAGGCCGCTCGAGGGATGAGGAAGCTCTAGGGGGGCCTTTTATAGGCGTGGGGAGGACCATGGATCCCTCTACGCACAACGCCGAAGAGAAGGAGAAAGGTCTGAAAGGGCGATTCGACTGTGGTGCATGGTAGGCAATGAGTGGCGGCTCAAGAAGAAAAACTAAATGCAACAAAGATCCCATGAAATAGTGGAGAGGAGAGGGAGAATGGGTCACATAACCGAAGATTCTGGTCTGCCCGACAACTGGAGGTAGGAGACAAGCTCCTAGCCATCAGATTGGGACCGGACAGCGATCTAGGGTGCGTGACAGAGAAATCAAGGGACATTGGCGTGACAATGAAATCAATGACATAAATGAAATTTGATTGATATTTTGTAGTCACACTTTATTAGAACTTATAAAATCAATTTGAAGGGTCAAATAAAGTCCAAAAGACACCAAAATTTAACCATAGGTTAATTACGACTGCTAGAACAATGATGTGCCTTTAGTTTCTCATAAATCATAAATGTTGTCTCTTAATTGCTATATTGACTATTAATGCATATATTAATGTATAAAAATAGTGAGTTAATATGAAGAGACCCTTTTAATGACATATTAGGGTGAAATTTGAGATAGACATCTCACATTAATATTAAGAGTCATATCCCACCATATTATCCTCTCGTTAATGTATTATGGTCCATTTGGAGGAGAGAGAAAGAAAAAGGTTAATTACTCTCATACATTAACTCAAATACACATTATTGGTCATATCTTACCCAAAAAGATATAATAGCTCTAAATTTGCAGTATCCCCTAATTATCTCTTATAAATGGTCATATTGCATAATTAGTCCCCAATTCTCACATTACTTGGGATATTTGTGCAAAACCCCTTACATTATCATGAAATGTGGTAAAATATTGATTACATCATCAAACTTTACTCAATTTCAACATTGAAGCCAAAGAAGGCTCAAAAGGATGGGAAATTTATGAAAAAGGTCCAAAAGGACTAGAAAGTGAATAAAATCTCAAAAGTGGGTAAATTTCAAAGAGGACCATGAGATTAAGTATGTTACATCATCTATATAAGAGATAATTGGTACGACTCAATATACATGTATATAAATGTATAAAGTATTGCCCATCATACGACATTAAATCTTGTCAAAGTTCCTTGATCATTTAAAGTATTTAATGCACAAATTGGTAACTAAAAATGAAATATTTGCATAAAACAAATTTGAGTGTGGCTTATAAGAAAATCCAACAAAGTGTGTGAGGGGGAAGCCATCCTGGTTAAAATTCAACCTCATATCTATTTGAATAGCCTACATATGTACAAAAACACCTTTTTTCTTTCATATGTGGAGATCCATGTCTATTTTTGACGTGCTAGTTATCATTTTTATTGAAAAATGTTTATTTACTCCCTATATAATAAATCTTTTTTGATGGATAATATAATTTTTTTAATGAGAAGTAAGAAGTGAGGTTTAGTGATTTGATACAGTTATAATTAAATTTTGCGGGTCACCAAATCTCATGAACCCTAATATGATCTAGGAAATGTGTGATGCTCCTAATCTTATTGAGTATTCTATGTGATATGGTTATATATTCGTGATGTGTTACACATATAGAACTCAGTCAAAGTTACTAACCCTACTTGTACGACATATATGTTATTAATAGAAAATATATGTGCATAATACCATGATAAGATGATATGTATGTGAGAAATACCAGTCCTAAGATTGATGATAATGCCTTAGTTGGATGATCAAAGATGAATAACATGTGTTGAAACCCAATTCATTGATCCCAACTCTAGGATAATGTTTAAGAATGGTTAGATGATATTAAATATTGACTAAATTCTATTATACCTAAGTTATGGTAATGAATTGTGAGACATATATAATACATAGTTTTGAAAATCTAATAACTTAGTCAAGCCTAGTAGAGACAAATTATAACCCAGAAGGGTGAACCTATAAGATGATACTCACTTGGTGTGTTTTACAAGATATGTGCACTCAAGAAAGTTTCCATAGTACACGTTAGTACCTTCTTACACATTTCAAGTAAGTGGTCCATGTCTATTGAATTTGAAAATATTCTGATCTAAATCTTATGTGTATATTGTTGGTATGTATGCCCAGAGAGCCAAAAGCCAAACATATGATGTTTGTAATGAAATATCTTGTAAATTATTTGATTAATAATAAAGGCAATCTTCCAATTTATTCTATTTTATTCAGTTATGAGATCATGATGTAACATAATAAACATCTAAAGAATGATATTACTCAATGTTGTATGTTTTCGGGTTGAGAACCTAAACGATGAGATAAGACATATATCAAGAGTATATGCATTCTTGTTATGTCCCCAGTCAGATATTATTGTGGAAGGAAAATAGACAAAAATAACACATAAGACTTGAGTGTGTGTTGGTTGATGACATAATATCATTAGTCATGATATATGATATCAAAAAAAACATATAGACACTTGTTAGAGAAAAGTGCATTATACAGATTCACCTTGAGAGTGACACATGGAATCCATGATTGGTAGTCAGAGTCATCTATCATAGTGATGGTGATGATTATGTTTCTTAGACTTGAAATCATTGTACTCATCACATGTCATTTGGTGTACTTTGACATCATCCACCATGATCTTGAATAAGGGTTGCCATAAAGGTTGTACCGGGTGTTCTATGACACACGGGGATGACTTTGAGTGATGTAAATGGTATTTATCCCTCCTATAGAAGTTTGATATTGTGGCCACTTGCTAAGTGAGACAGAGAAACGTATGGCCTTGTTGGTGTGAGTCAATATGTGATATTGAGCTTACACATATATCAGACAGTCTACTCTAGCTCAAGGAACATGGATTGACCATTGAAGAGGATGATGATTCCATTCCTCGAGTTCAGTCTGGATATCAGAGACAAAGGAACTATACAATCACTATAACACCAATCCCAATTTATAGGTTAAGTTGTTCTCCAACTTCTCCTATTACTTGGGTAGTAATGAAATCTTGCTAGATATCAATCATTACTTGTCAAATCAAAATATGATTTTGAATATCACTGCCAATGTAATTCGGAGCCTAACGGGTCACACACATATGATGTATTAGAATAATAGTATAATTGTGGACATGATTGGAAATTTTTCAAATCCTATTGATTACTAAAAGGTTTAAGTAATCTACTGGAATAATATTGAAATATAATTTGATTTAATTGGTTAAAATGTTTAAGCCAATAAATTATATTTAAATTGTTAAGTCGTATGGCTAATCCTGAGTTATTGACTGAGTTGGATGACAAAAGTTAATTAATCAAGTAATGTGATTAATTGGTTAATTAATTGATTCTAAGATATTCTTTTAATATTCTACGAGCGGCTCATTTTAAATGCAACCGCATCCTTTGGTTTCCAAGGGGTTTTAGGAAATCATGCTTCTTTTTTCTCTGCTATATATAGGGGCATGACGGTTGGATTAGAAAGTAACACACTCTTTTACATGAACCCTAGTTTCCATCATCCTTAAGAGAGAGAGAAGGAGAGAAACCACGATGCTAGCACGTTTTCAAAGCAGAAGGATACTCCTTCTCGCTAGTTTGAGAGGCACGACGTGGAGTTCCAATCCATCTGCGTAGATGAAGTAGAGATGCATACACTATTGTGCCTTCGTTCAGAGGACAGACGAGGATCGTCGATGCATGAAAGGAGTGACACACATCACCGTGTAAAGGAATGCCACTGGACTTACTCTGAGATGAGGTATATCTAGAGCTGTCAAATTTTGTCTTTACCTGTGAACCTGATTCTATCCGACCCGAAAAAATTCGGTTTTGGTTTTGAATTTTATCAATTCGGTTCAGTTTTGGGTTTGGATGTTGATGTCTGAATTGAAGCTGGATCGGTTCTAGGAGATGATTTATTCAACCTGGATTCAATCCAGGTTGACAAATTTAGAAAAAAGAAGTTCTTATCATGTACAAATTACAACATATCATGCATAATTAGCAAAATTATATAATCCAATTTGGTTCCAGATTTCACATCATGAAATTGGATCCGATTCCAGACATGCCACCTTGTGAAAAATTTGGTTCCGGGTCGGTTCTGGGTTGAGCTACTATGAATCAACCTAGTTTTTGTCTGACCTAGAGCCGACCCAAAACTAGTTTTTTGGCACCCGTAGGTATATCCCAAACACTCTCATTCCAAATATGTTGTTATCAATGAAATCTTCTAGTAGGGTATGTGGAGAAAAGTTTATAATTTTTGATGCACCTATCGCCTCCACAAAACCCAAAAGTGGTATCAAAGGCGTGTCAATCTACGACATATTTGGATTTATTTTGATATGATCATGTTTTTGTATATCATTTTCTATGGTTGCATGCGATGCACACTTAAAACTGTTAATGTACATATCTAACCAAATTCCTCGTACACTGTAGACCTATTTTTTTGACCTGACGGACATGATTGGCTATGGGAGGAGTCAAATTTTCATAATGCATGTAAGTGAAATTTCATAGACCACACAGTGGACCGCCTAGTCTGCATGGGAGTCAAAAAAAATTAATGGGGAATGTTCCACATTAAAAGGACTGTAATTTTAATATATATATATATATATATATATATATATATATATATATATATATACATATAAAACCATACACGTCGCCCTTAAAAATATTTTATGTGGTGAAGGCATGTATAGTTATGGCCTAGGACCCCTATAGTGAATGTTGTGCCTAGTTGTGTATCTTGTGCTTAGATGTAAATGATTGTGCATGGATCCTTGGTATAAGTATTCAGCTTGCATGTCAAGCCTCATCTATTATCTCTTGGTGTAATTAATTATACTACCTCTAACCCCACTCAAATGTAACTCAAGGTTCTCCTTTTCCACATAATGTAATAGAGATAGGAATAGATTTAGTTTTGGAAGACTTACACTGAAGAGGTAACTTGAAGATCCAACTCCAAGGAGTGTTCATGGAGAGGCAATATGAAGATCTAACTCTAAGGAGCGTCCATGAAGTTGTTCATTTTGATTATGATCAAATGTATGTTCATATGATATTCACATGTTAAAATACCATAGGTGGATAGTAATCCTTTGTGGATGCCAAGGAGTATAGTAGTATGTCTATAACCAATGCTTATGTGTTTGTGGATTTCATGTCTATAGTTTGTGATATGTGGATATAGTATGTATATGATATATATTATAAGTATGTGGTGTTTGGATATATATATATATATATATATATATATATATAATCCCTCAATATTATATTAAGTCCTAGATGCTTTCCATAAGTGACACACATGAAAAAATTGATCGAATAAGTGTATGCTATGCTAAAGCATGGTGTGTCTTCCATCTTGTGGAAGTGTGATGGTTGATATGTAGATTTATCAAAGTAGGGTGCATATTCTATCATGTTGACTTTTGGGTCCGGCTTAACTAGGTGATCTTAATGAGATTAAGTACCTAGAAGCATAGAGATGGAATATGGCAATGAATTGTGCATACAATCTATTAAGTGTTTCATATGATGCAATTGGCAAATGTTGCCTACGTAAATAGTCATGTTGATGGAGATCAACCAAAGATGACTCATGGTTTGATGAAATATGGATCTTGGCTCACTAGTAGATTGTAAGATGTAATCTTATGAATTGACGAGTGAGTGTCATCGATTTGAACAAAATAGTGGGAGTGATAATTAATTAAAGGCCTAATTAAATATCTTTAAATTTTACTTTAATCAAATCAAATCAAAATATTGACTGGTGCAAATATTTTCTTATAGAATCAAATGATGAAAAATAACACGTTTTCCTTGCGATAGGTCCTTGAGAAGGACAAGTTGAATGGGAATAATTTACATGACTGGTTCAGGACGTTGAGAATTGTTCTCACTAGATGAACCTACTCCCAATGCATCTAAGGCTGTCAGGGATGCTTACAAGGAGCACTCTGAAGATGTTGTGGATGTCAAAAGTATGATGTTGTGCTTAATGAACTATGAGTTGTAGAGACAATATGAAAACATGGAAATGATTGAGATGACAACACATCTTAAGAACATGTACCAAGATTAGGCAAGACAAGAGAGATATGTTGTCTCCAAGGTATTGTTCAAGTGCAATATGGCAGAAGGAGATCTAGTAGGTCTCCATGTGCTCAAGCTTATTGGATATGTGGAGAACCTTACTAGACTGAAATTTCCCTTGGGTCAAGAGTTCGCCAAAAATATGATTCTACAGTCACTACTAGAGTCATATAGCCAATTTGTCATGAAGTACAACATGAATAATTTTGACAAGCCATTATCAAAATTGCTTGGCATGTTAGGAATAGCCGAAGCATAATTGAAGAAAGACAAGCCCAATTTTGTGATGATGGTCAGTTGAAAAGGGAGATCAAAGGGAAAATGCAAAGCTAAGAAGAGTTATAGAGCTAGGTAGAAGCCCAAGCCTTCTGCACTCAAAGAAAAGGGAGGGTTGAAAAAGGGAGGAAATTGTCACCAATATCACCAGCCTGGACATTAGAAGAGGAATGGTCCTCTTTACCTGGAGGAACTGAGGAATAAGATGGAGGAGATAAAGATCTCCACTTCATGTATATACATTATTGAGATAAGTTTATCACTTCTTCATCTTGGGTACTAGATACCAGATGTGGATCTCACATATACTGGAATATGTAGGATCTGAAAAAAAAAAGTAAGCCTTTACAAAAGGGAGAGATTGAATAGTATGTCACGAATGGAGAAAGAGTTTCTACCAATGCAGTTGGAACCTATAATTTATCTACCCTTGAAGATTATAATAGAGTTAAATAACAACTTTTTTACCTTCCATAAATAGAAACATTATTTATGTACCTTGTATGAACAAGGATGGACATGAATTTCATATAAAAAAATGGTCAGTGTTCTATTTTAAAAGATGATATGTTTTATGGCAGTGCCCCAATGTCCTATGATCTTTATGTATTAAATCTTGAGACAAATTTTTATAGTGTAGATACCAAAAGGTTAAAACTCAATAACTCAAACAAAACATATATTTGGCATTGTCGTCTGGGCACATAAATGAAAATTGCATATCTAGACTCTATAAAGATTGTTATTTAGACTCTTTCAATTGTGAATTAATAGAGACAAGTGAGTCTTATTTGTTGGGCAAGATGACCAAAAATCCCTTCACTAATAATAGTGAGAGGGCTAGTTATCTATTAGGACTCATACATAGTGATTTATGCGGCCCTTTCAGAACAAATGCTAGAGGTGGTTAATAATACTTTGTTACCTTTACTAATGACTTCAGTAGATATTGTTATGTTTACTTGATGATATATAAGTCATAAACTCTTGAAAAGTTCAAGAATTCTTCAATGAAGTACAAAACCAACTTGGTAAAAGTATTAAGGAACTTTGTTTTGATCAAAGACTTAATCCAAGAGTTTTAGGACCTTCTGCAAGTCTGTGGTATCATGTCACAATGGACTCGCCTAGAACACCACATCATAATGGTGTATTAGAAAGAATTAATCACACATTTATAGATATGGTGCGACCAATGATGAGTTTTTTCAATCTTTTGACTTCCTTCTGGAGTTATGCTCCAGAAGTCGTAACATTTACACTTAATCATGTACCTTCTAAATCGGTTCAAAAGACACCATATGAGATATGAACTGGGAAGTGTCCCAAAATGTATTTTATGAGGGTTTGGGGATGTTAAGCTTATATCAAGAAATTTTTTCTTGAAAAGCTTGGCCCTAGATTAGATAAATGTTACCTTGTTGGTTATCTCGAAGAAATCAAGGGATACTACTTGTATATCCCAACTAACAACAAAGTGTTTGTTTCCAGGGATGATACATTCCTAGAAAATGAATTCATTTCCAAAGGAATTAGTGGGAGGAAAGTAGAACCAAAGGAATCAGTGGGAGGAAAATAGAACTCAAAGAAGTTTGAGACCAACAAGAAAGCATTGAATCTGTCAAGGCACTAGAGGAACATAGAGAATTACAAACAATTGTGGAATCTCAAACTCCTCACGTGACACATGAACCTTGCAGATCTAGTAGGATACACCTTGATACAGATATATTTGGTTATCTCCTAACTCAAGAAAGTAATGAGTTGGTCATTAATGATGAGCCAACTACCTATCTAGAAGTTGTTAAGGGAATAGAGTCCAAGAAATGGCTTGAGGCCATGAGACCTGATATGGAATCCATGTACACCAATGAGGTATGGACCTTGGTGGATTCACCTAAAGGGGTAAAACCCATAGGGTGAAAGTGGGTTTCAATAAGAAGAACAACATGGATGGTAATGTACAAACTTACAAGGTTCAACTAGTTGCAAATGGTTTCAAAAAAGTTCAAGATGTTGACTATGATGAAACCTTTTCTCCAGTTGCCATGGTTAAGTCCATCAGGATCATACTTGCCATTGCATCTTATCATGACTATGAGATTTAGCAGATGGATGTTAAAATTGCATTCCTTAATAGGAATGTTGCTGAGGATGTGTATATGACACAACCTGGGGGTTTTGTAAATCCAAAAGATGTGAATAAAGATCAATGTATGGATTGAAGCAAGCATCTCAGAGCTGGAATCTTTAGTTTGATGAAATAGTTAAATAGTTTGGCTTCAGGAAAAATGAAGATGAACCATGTGTTGACAAGAAGGTTAGTGGGAGCATGATTATATTGCTCATATTGTATGTGGATAAAATACTATTGATGGGGAATTACATTCTTACTTTATAGATGGTAAAGACATGCTAGGAAATACATTCACTATGAAAGACTTAGGCAAATCATCCTCTATTGTAGGATTTAAGATCTATATAGATAGATCCAGAAGATTTCTTAGACTAAGTCAGAGTAAGCACATTGATTAAGTATTCAACAGGTTCATCATTGAAAAACCAGAGAGAGGAAACCTACCCATGTCTCAAGGCGTTACTATCTCTAGAGCTCAATGTGTCAATTATTATGAAGAAAGGGAGCACATGAATAAGATTCCATATGATTCTGTAATTGGATCTATCATGTATGTATGTACTCATCCAGATGTCTCATATGCCTTGAGCATGATGAGTTGATATCATTCAAATCCCAGTGAAGTTACTGGACTGCAGTGAACAACATCCTTAAGTTCTTGAGAAGAACTAAGGATCAGTTCCTTGTCTACAATAGAGAGGAAGAGTTGGTGGTAAAAGGTCACACCAATGCAAGCTTCCAAACCGACAAAGATGACTACAAATCATAGTTTCGATTTGTATTTTGCCTTAAGAATAGAGTTGTGAGCTAGAAGAGTTATAAGCAAGAGACAGTTCTAGATTCTACAACGGAGGTCGAGTATATTGTGGGATCCAATGCAACAAAGAAGGCTATTAGGATCAAGAAGTTCATCTCAGAACTTGGGGTGGTTCCAAGCATTAGCGATGCAATTGAGATATATTGTGACAACCATGGGCTATTGTACAAGCTAAGGAACCTAAATCGTATCAACATTCCAAGCATATACAAAGGTGATTCCATCTCATATGAGAAATCATACAATGAGGAGATGTGAATATTTGTAGAGTACCAACCGAGAGCAATGTGGCTGACCCCTTGACAAAAATACTTTCACAAAAGAAGCATGAAGGACATGTTAGATCACTTGGAATTAAGTCAATGGGTGATTGGCTCTAAGTGCAAGTGGGAATCTATTGGTATGTATGAGAGAGACAATTATATGATGATTGTAATGACATATCTGGTAAATTATTTGATTAAATTATAAGGGAAAACTTCCAATTTATTCTATTTGATTCAGTTATGAGATAATGATGTAACATAATAAATGTTTGAAGAATGATATTACTTAATGAAGTATGTTTTTGGGTTGAGGATATGAATGATGAGATCATACAAATGTTAAGAGTATATGCATTCTTGTATGTCCCTAGTCATATATTATTGTGGAAGGCTAATATACAAAAATAACACATAGACTAGAGTGTATTTTGGTTGATGATAGAATCTCATGCATTTTTCTTTGACAGTCCATCTCGTGGAATTTTTTTTAATAGTACACAGGTGGCTCATTTTAAATGCAACTACAACCTTTTATTTTCAAGGGGGTTTGAGAAACCCTACTTCCTTTTTCTCTTTATATATATATATATATATATATATATATATATATATATATGTATGTATATATATAAATAGGGGCAAAAATAGTCTTCATATGCAAACACCACTTCAGTGTAGTGTGCGATCTGTACACTTGAGTGTATTCTAGCCTGTCTCTCTCTCTCTCGCTCTCGCTCTCTCTCTCTCTCTCTCTCTCTATATATATATATATAGGGGCATCACGGCTGGATTAGAAAGTGACACGCTCTTATATGTGAACCCTAGACTTCATTGTCCCCAAGAGAGAGAGAAGATAGTCAAAGTAGAAGGCCACTCCTTCTTACCAATTTGAGAACCATGGTGTGGAGTTCCAGTCCATCTGAGTGGATGAAGTACAGACATAGACATTGGTGTGCATGTGTATGGAGGATGAACAAGGACCATCTTTGCACATGAGGAGCAACACACATCATCGAGTGAACAGACATCACCAGACTTGCTCTGGGACAAGGTAGATCCCGCACACCCTCCTTTCTAACATACTATTATCAACGAGATATACTAGTTGGGTATGTGGAGAAAATTTTATTATTTCTGCTATGCCTATCGCCTCCACAAAATGCAACATATACTACAAAATTACTCATGGGTTAAGTTACTTTTTGATAATTATTATTCACATATATTGTTCATTTAATTTCATTCTTGTCATATTTGATCACATGAAGTTCAAAATTCAAGACATTTTATTGAATTTGGAAGTAAAGTAACTAATAAAATGTCTTGGACTCAGAACAAGACATTTAATCCATGTTATTTTGTCAATGTATTCGACTCGGATATTAGACTTCATGTATCCAGTAATATCATCTGATAAATCAAGCTACATGAATTTCAATTGTAAGAACAATAGATTCCATATTTTAGGGTCATGCTTAAACATATTATGTAGTCATATATCATATCTATAATCAATTTCAATTACATAGTAATTTGTATACAAATACATACCTAGATGAGATATGAAAAAAAATAAGAACATAACATTATATAGTAAATCACAAGATTCATGAGAGGCATAGCTATGTCATAGAGGTATATCATTTCAATCATTGATTATATAAGAGCAGCTATTAGTCTTTGGTGTCACGAGACTTCATTTGTCACCCTTTGAATATTATCAATCATGGAACAAAATGTCAACTCAATGGTATTACAATTGCACTTGACATACTTGGTGTCAAGATACTTCTGTGTCAATTTCTTGACCTTCGTGTCTAATAGGGCACTTCATTTCAACATAGTGGACTTATTGTATAACGGTGGCCACAACTGGATAAAATTTGTAAACCTTAAAGCTTAATTCTATTTAAGTATAATGCTTTTAGTTGCTAGTTTCAATTTTCATGTACCATATCTGCGTACTTTTATAGTAGATATTCAATGCCACATTTTCTGACACACATATATATAATTGTGTATAGTCAGGGTTGAGGCATAGGTAGGTATTTAGCTTGAAGAGTTTATCTAAGACATAATGCTTCTACAATTTTAGTATGCTTTTATTGGTGGGGTGTCATCTACCAAATTGTCATGTCTAAGTTTGTTTGTCAATATATTATAATCTGTACTAAGTTTCTATTGTATAATATGATGTAACATGAGTTTCTTTTACGAATTTTATTGATACATTGCTCTACATAGTTTTTCTTTAATCATTATGGTATTGAATGTATTTCTTGTGATAAATTCCCAAGTAATAGAATGGGAATGATTAACTATAAATCTGTTTATATGATATAGAAATTGGGGTGTTATAGAATGTATTTGCACATAGGATGAAGCATTTTCTTAAGTAGAATGAAACCTAGGTAAAATAGCCAAAGATATATCATATCATATAGTTAAATCAAGAATAGATTATGTAATAGTCCAATTGAAGATAGAAGTTCAAAGGTATAGATGTTCATTTATGGATAAAAGTAATTATATGGACACATCAAAAAAGAATAGTTATAACAATGATAGGATAAGATGACAACATGTAATTTCCACTTCCCATGCCTCACATAAGAATCATTTATAAGGTAACCTTGTAGTGAAAGAAAAAATAAAAATCTAAGAGATATATTCAATGAGAATTTCACTAGAAAAAGCATCAAGGGGAAGTTGACACAATGTATTGACAATATTGATGTAACTATTCTACAATTACAACTCAATAATAATTTCAACAAGATAACGATGTATGTTCAGTAGACAAATATTTTATATGATTATAATGTATATATAAATATCTATATAAAGCATGTGCATTCGTATATGGTTCTCTCTCCTTCTTATCACTTTTTTCATTTTCTTCTTCTTATTTTCTATTTTGTAAAACAAATGCATAACAAAATGAAGCTGTAAAAGAAGAAGAACACCCCCCGTCAAAACAAAAACTAATATATGATTAAAAAATAATGGGAGGTGGGATAGTAAAATAATGCATGGAAATGGTGGTTTGTGAATAGATCTAGTATCTTAAAACCTCTTCCAAGATAAAAGGGAATACATTTCTTGAGATAGTGATTTAAGCATCAAGCATCATCACAACTACACAAGCAGAACATGATTCTCACTTTATTAAGATCTAAAAAGGGAATGGTCCATGTACTTAGTAATATTTCCCCTACAATATTTCACTCTAATGTTTGTGATACTGTAGAGATCTATGAGAGATGACATCATATTCAGTTACACAATTCAGTGAAATTCTCCTAGTTGATTATGCATTTTTGACAATATGTGTGAGTTGATGATAAAAAATGTTGACAAGAAACAAAATATACAAATATCAAAATCTCTCTAATATTAACTATACAACTGAGTTTCAATACTTTAAAATGAATGTGCAAGTTTCTTCTCAATTGAACTAAACAAGCCCCAATGTAGTTAGTGCAGATCTCAATTGATATATTGGATATGTCTCATAGAATCGGAGTGCCAAGTTTCAAAACCCCAACCCATCTAGTAGTGCACATGGCTTACTTGGGAGGTTCAATCCATCCAACAACCACACTCGATGTTAACCATCTAGATGCAATTTGTCAAGGGGTAGTCTGATAAAATGGAAAAATCAGCCATACTCATGCAAAGTTGGTCATTACTAACCTCTATATTTTCTATATTTCACTCAATTGATGCTCACTTCATTCAAGAATGGGTTTATTACTCATCATGTCCTCAATGAGCAATCAGAATTGGCCCCACCTGCCAAGAGGTAACTAGGAATATAGAAAAGTCGCCTTAGTCCAAATGTTATTAGATGGTAGAAAAATAACAGAAGGTCAGATAGTTAAATAGATGTATGGAAATGGTTGTATCTTAAAAGAGATCATGTGGGCTAATACATTTTCCATGATTAAATAGAATACATTACATTTATAAAATTTTAAGCACTAATAATCTAGCCAGTGAACATGCCAACGACAATTTCTCCATTTCTTGTGATCTAACAAGTGAATGGCCCATGAACTTTGCAAGATGCTATTGCAACTTTTTCTCCAATATTGACTCCAATGTCATTGATACTACACATATCTAATATTGATGATGTCATATTCAATCATACATGTCAACAAAAGTATAATAGTTTATTGCAACTTCTAAGCATATGTATGAGTTGATGATAAGGAGTCTTAATAAGAAACAAAACAAATAGAGATCAAAATTTCTCAAATGTTAACCATATGACTATTTTCTAGCACTTTCAAAAAGCTTGGTATAAAAATGATTGTGCAAGTTTCTTCTCAATCAAACTAAACAAGCCCCAATGTAGTTAGTCAATGTGTCAATTGATTTATTGGAATCGTCTAAGAAATGTCAAGAGTTTCAAGTTCTAAAACGTCAACTTGCCTTGTTGTGCACATGGCTTAGCTTGAAGGTGCAATCCATTCGACAAGTACTCATGTTGTCAACCATCTACATGCAACATGTTTAGGGTTGGTTCATGTGTAGAAATAGGTTTAGGATGGTTTTTGTTAGTTCATCATTTGGTGTAACTTGATATACAAGTATACAAATATATAAAGTTACTTAACCACTTGAAGCAATTCATAGAAAAATTGGTAACTCAAAAAAGAAATATTTGCATAAAAAACTACAGTGTGGTATATAAGAAAATCTCAGAAAGTATTTGAGGGGGAGGTCGTCTTGGTTAAAGCTCAATGCTCATATCTACTTTGAACAACCTGTATATATCCTAGAACACTTTTTTCCCTTCATATGTGGAGATCCATATATCTATTTTTGGATGAGCAAGTTATCAATTTTGTTCAAAATCTATTTATTTTATCCCTATGTACTAAAATCTATGTTTTGATGGATAACATAAAATGAAATTTAATGAGAATTAATAAGTGATCTTTAATGAATTGATATGGTTATAATTAATTTTGTAGGTCAGTAAGCCTATGATTTGTGTTAGTGATATCCTAATGAGATATCCAAATTGTGTTATTTTCCTAAACATGTTGAGTGTTCTATGTGTTATGGTTGTATATTCATGATCTATCACACATATATAGAACTCAACAAAGTTACTAACCCTACTTGTCCACATATATGTTATTAATAGCAAGTAAATGTTTAGAATACCATGATAATATGTTATGTATGTGAGAAACACCAATCTAAGATTAATCATAACGCCTTAGTTGAATGATCTAAGATGAAGGACCCAAATATTATATGTTGAAATCCGATTCATTTATCTAACAATAAGGTAATATTAATAATAGTTAGATGACATTAAATGTTGATTAAATTATATTTACTTCAATCATAGTAATGAATTGTGAGGCATACAGAAAGCATGAATTTGGAGCTTTAATAACTTAGTCCAACCTAGTTGGCGAAGTATAAGCCACAAGGGTGAACATAAAGGTTGATACACACTTGGTCTATTTTACAAGAGATGTGCACTCAAGAGAAATTTCTTAGCACAAGTTGGTACCTTCTTGCACATTTCAAGGAAGTGATCCATGTCCATTGAATTTCAAAATATTATGATCCTAATCTTATGCGTATAACACAAAAATACTCATGGGTTAAGTTACTTTTTTATATTCAGTATTCATATACGCTGTTCATTTTCTATCATTCTACTCATATTTGATCACATGAAGTTCAGAATTCCATATGTTTTATTGCTTACTTTACTTTCAAATTAACAAGGTATCTAACACATGTTATTTTGTTAATATAGTAGACTAAGATATTAGACTTCATGTATCTAGAAAATGACTCATGAAATAAATTAACTTATATGAATTTTAGTTACTAAGAATATTAAGTTCCATATTTTAGAGTCATGTTTTCTCAAACTATGTATTTAAATATCATTTCTATATTTCATTTCATTTACATAGTAATTCATATTCAAATACCTACATAGATAATATATTTAAAAAATACTAAAACATAACTTTATAAAGTAAATCACAAGATTTATGGGTGGCATTCTCATGTCGTAGAGGCACATCATGCCAATCGTTGGTTCTTTAAGACCAACTATTACACTTTGGTGTCGTGAGACTTCACTGTTAACCCTTTAAATATCATCAATTATTATGTTGGCACTTGATAGACTTTGGTGACCATATACTTTTGTGTCAACTTCTTGATCTTCGTCTCTACTTGGGCACTTCATGCCAACATAGTGGACTTATTGTATTATGGTGGCCACAACCAGATAATATTTGTAATGCTTAAAGCTTAATTTATTTATTTTTATCAGTATTAAAGCTTAATTTATATTAGTTGCTAGTTTTGATTTTCATTTATAATATATGCATACTTTTGCAATAGAAATTCAATGCCACATTCTCTGACACATTTCCCTATTTGTGCATAGTCGGGGATGATATGTTTGTAGGTATTGAGATTCAAGAGGTTTATTTAAGATAGAGTGCATCTAAGTTTGTAGAGGTTTCTCTTGGTGGGGTTCCATCTACCAAATCATAATATCTAAGTTAGATTGTTTGCCATATTATGTATAAAGCTACTATTGTATAAGGTGATGTAAAATGAGTTTTTTTTACTAATATTTAACTAGAATTTTATTGATATTTCTCTGCATAGTTCTACTTTTATTATTATGGGAATGGATACCATGCTTGTGATACTCCCAAGTAATAAAAAATGTGATGATTGTTTATATTTTCACTTATATGATATGAAAATTGGGGTGTTATAGAATTTATTTGCATATAGAATGTAGCCTTTGATACAATAGAATGCAACCTAGGTAAAACAGTTAAAGATGTATCATATCATATAGTTAAGTCAAGAAGCGGTCACTTGATGGTCTAATGGAAGATAGAATCTCAAAATTGTAGATGCTCATTTATAGATAAGAGTAATTATATGGACACATAAATAGGAATAGTTATAACAATAATAAGATAAGATGACAACAAGTAATTTTGACTTCCAATATTCAGTCTAATGTTTGTGGTACTGTGCAGATCTATGAGTAATGTCGTGGCTAGTCAGACAATTTGATGAAATTCTCATAATTGATTCTGACATTTGACCATACGTCTGAGTTGACGATAAAAAAAATCTTGACAAGAAACAAAACGTATAGAGATCAACATTTATTTAATATTAACTATACGACTGAGTTTCAATACTTCCATATGATTGTGCAAGTTTTTATCAACCAAACTAAACACGCCCCAATGTAGTTACTGCAGATCTCAATTGGTATATTGGATTTGTCTTACAGATGTCCGAATGCAAAGTTCCAAAACCCCAACCCCGCCTAGTTGGGCACGTGGCTTACGTGGGAAGTGCAATCCATCCAACAATTAACCACACTTGTTGTCAACCATCTAGATGCGATTTGTCATGGGGCAGTCCGACAAAATGGAAAAATAGGCCATACTCATGAGTAGTGGCCGCTGCTAACCTCATTCGTTTCTAGCTTTCACTCCAATGACGCTTACCTCATTCAAGAATGGGGTTACTACTTACTAGTCATCATGTCCTCAAGAGCAATCAGAATTGCCCGCCACCCGCCATTGCCAAGAGGTAACTACGCTGGTTTGTGCTCGTCAAGATTTAGGTACACTTGCATCAAATGGACCGGTGCTAAGAAAAACGGAAAAGAAAGCGACCTACCCAGTCATTATCCCACCATCTAGAAGGACAGAAATGGCCCAGTGGTGGACCACCGGAGTACGTGTACGGCCCATCGTCCACATGATCCGGCTTAGCCTTTCTAGATCCATGCTAAGCAATGCGTCGGTTGGCTGTCATGGGTCCCTACTGGCTTCCTGGCTTGGTCGTTGGCGGCCTGGCAGTAATCCCCATCCCACGTTGTCGATGGTCGGTGGCCGTCAGTCGCCGCTTCTCGCTGCATCTGCTTTACCCCAGACGATATTGGACACACATGCTTCCGCCCCGTTCGTAATTGGGTGCGTCATCGCGGTCTGCATGCATGGACGCCTGCGTCAATACAGCCGGCCCGGGTCGCAGAGGCTTAGGGTGACTATCACAGTTTTTCATTCAATTCAAGCCGGGTCCGCGTGCGGGAGACCAGAGTTTTTCATTCCAAAAAACTGTAGAAAAGATTCGTTTTTCGACAAACTATATTAGATAATTTTACTAATATTAGGTAATTTTAAGTTACTTTAAGTTCTAGTTTGCAAGTAAAAAAACTCACAATAATTATAACCTGCCGTATTGGAGAAACCAAACTTCCGATTTCTACAACTATGTTTATAAGTATGATTTTTCCTTGAAAATAGTTAAGTGGAAACATGGACAAACTATGAAGGAAGAGTCATTATGGATGGAAGTAGTAGAACTTATCTAACTAATTGTATGTCAATTCACTAAGAATCGATATACTAATGATGATTTGACTATGAATGTTTTGTAGTCCATAAAATCTCAATTGATGAAACATATATGGTTCACCATTGTTGAAATAAATATGTCCATTAAAAATGTGTGGTTGATGTACAAACACTTGATATTTACAAGGTAGTTTTCATAAAAAATATGTTCATGTTATACAAACACTTAATATTAAGGAGATGCTTGATTGTGTTTTTCAAATTATTCCAATTTGGTGAATTTTGGTGTAACAATCAAGTTATTAGGTGGAGCACGAACAAAAAAAAGTATTGAATGGGCAAAATGATTTGATATAGCAATACACTATCTAAACAAATTTAATTGCAAGATACAAATAATTATCATCAGCCACAATATTTTCCTTGAAAAGAAAAAAAATTATGTCTTCCATATTTAATTCCTATTCAACTAGTGTTAAAAAAAGAATGTTAGTACATATAAAGAGAAAGAATGCATTTGAAAATGCACAAAATCTCTCTATTATATTTTCTGCTCTCTTTTAAAAAGAGGAAGTTTTTCCTTTAAAAAATCTAGCTGAATATTATCGTACAAATTGCATAATTTTAGTAAAGAGTTACTCTCTTTGTTCTTTTGCATTGAGGATGCAAAATTCTTGCATCTGTCTAATTTATATAGTAAATTATTGAAATTGAAAAGTAGAAAACATATTAATTTTTTTATAATTAAACTAAAAGTAGGTACTTGTTATACTTATTTTAATTTTTTTTCTCAATCTAAAAAATAAAACTAATTTTTAAAAGATAATTAAGTCAAATAAAAGTTGCAAGAAAATAAATGGGTAGTACATATTGAGCAAGCATTTGTAGTCATAATGTTGAAATTGAGCAACATTATAATGTTTGGCAATGAATATAGAATAAATTCTTCTAGATAACAACGTTGACAACTTTGTTTTGTCTAAACAAAAACTGTCATTTAACATGAATTTGCAACTTATGATTACAACATAATTCCATAATAAATTTGACGTTGTACATCCTAAAAAGAGAGAAGGATGTAAAAGAGGGACATGTTAAGTGGAATTATATTCATAGGCAATTGGGGATTGATTACAAATGAGATTGTTTGAGACCTTGTGGGATTAATTTTATTAAGTTATTGGTGATTGACTTTGTGACATTGTCCTATCCATATTTTGGCCTTTGTAAAAAAGACAACCATCATAAATGCTAGAGTAGATATTCCAATACCTACCTTCAGTCTCCAACTTGCTCTCTTGCATCTAAACGATTTCCTGATGGTATACAAGTGCAACCTTTTTCTACACAAGGTGTGGTCGTCCCTCTTGACATACCCGCTTGCAGGTCATCATTACTATTGTAAGCCCTACCTTCTGCCTTATAAGTCAACACTATGCAATACAACCAGTATGGTTTCAGCCACTTTGACACATGAACTATTGCGTGTGACGTAGGCTCCAAGACTCCTAAGCTACTCACCTGGCATTTCTTTTCTACTCCTTTCATCCAGTGAACAATTGTGCAGGGGTTTGGGGGCTACTTGTTGGTAGGGGAATTTAATAGCTCCCACTAACAAATTCTGGTTGATGATGTGGCTTTGATGCATGATTGTCACTCACGCTCCATCTTTTCCATTTTGAAAATTGTAATTCCCTGATTGTTGTATATCACCTTCAATGAAAACTTGTAAAAAGTGGTGATATCAAGATGTATACACCACATTGACATAAAGAAAAAGAATAACTTGTCATAATATTACTTCCTAGCAATGGCCTCTTTAGAATGTTGTTGCCATTGTACTGACACGATTGTTCACCTTAGTCAATGGCCTTGAATGTGGTTCTTGCACAATCCATGTTTCATTTTAAACAACCTACAAAATCACTTTGAACTACATTTGAATCAGTCTAATTTTTTGACTGGCATAATATGTTTGATAGATTGGAGGCGCTGATCAAGAAAAAAGCATTGTAATAGTAAGTACTACAAAGTGTTTGACCTGGAGTGTCATATAACTATTATGTATGTCCATGCATAGAGGTGTCGGGCTTGCACACATGACAAGGAAACCTCTACTGTTGCACAAACTTGGAAAGACAACAATTCCCTGAAGATTCTAGTTAACGATTTTGTTGATACATATAGTGAGGACATTTTCAGAGTGATCATGTATAACAAGTAGTTTCTAGTTCTGGATCAACGTATTTACCTTTTTTTTGGCTTAGAACCAGATTTTCCAGGGACAAGCGTAGCAGAAATTTCCTCCTTGATGATCACCCTTCACTTTCCCTTCTGAACCCCATCATGTTATTGTGAGTAGAGTAGCCATTGATGCTTCTACATGAGACACATCTCATCCCTTACTCCAGGCGCACTAGCTAGAAGATGCCATCAACAAATTGAAATGCGCTCTGGCCGATATTTGATTTGACTTCCATTGACAAGAAGGACTCGATGACTTATGGATAGGAAGGAGGCATTGGCTTCTATATTTACATTTGAAAGTATTCCAGGGGGTGGCTTGCGGTGAGTGTGGGGTTGATCATGCCATTAGTACTATAGAAATTATGAAACGTTCTTTCCTCACGGTATCATTAATAATTGAAAAACCGTTACACTTACCCCACATTCATATTGACCAAGTCTATAGATCCCAAAAAATTGTATTTAGTGGGGAAGCCATAATGGAGTGAGAGAGTGGCATTGATTACTAGCCAGAAATAAATCAAATTAACCGCTCTTAATACATAGGTAGAAAAGGTGTGGTTTGTTCTGCTTGACAACCGGAACTGGTCAGTTCTGCTTGACTACTAGAACATGTAGAAGTTAATGGTGATAATTGTGAGAATTAAAAAAAGAGAAAAGTGGTGAAAAAAATGTGAGAAGAGAGAGAAACAAGGAGGAAGCAGCATTTTAAAATGCTCTATTCTGATTGGCTGGTGAATTATTCTAGGGCTAGAAATGGCACAACTGTAATTCAAAGGAGAAACTCCCTTTTATAGTATATATATATATATATATATATATATATAGAGAGAGAGAGAGAGAGAGAGAGAGAGAGGGAGAGAGAGAGAGAGTTCAACTGTTACCCGCATTATTTTTTTTGTTAAACTAGTAAGAGGTGACAAGATACTTAATGGGCCTTGTGAGCCATGTGATAATTGTTGCCTAGCGAGAGGTGATAAGATACTTAATTGGTCTTGTGAGCCATGTGATAATTATTGTCTAGAGAGAGGTGACAAGATACTTAATGGGCCTTGTGAGCCATGTGAGATACTTGTATAACAAGTATCATGTATACCTTCAGTCTCCAACTTGCTCTCTTGAATCTAAATGACTTCCTGATGGTATACAAGTGCAACCTTTTTCTACACAAGGTGTGGTCATCCCTTTTGACATACCTGCTTGCAGGTCATCATTACTATCGTAAGACCTACCTTCTGCCTTATAAGTCAACACTATGCAATACAACTAGTATGGTTTCAGCCACTTTGACACATGAACTATTACGTGTGACGTAGGCTCCAAGACTCCTAAGCTACTCACCTGCATTTCTTTTCTACTCCTTTCGTCCAGTGATCAATTGTATAGGGGTTTGGGGGCTACTTGTTGGTAGCGGAATTTAATAGCTCCCACTAACAAATTCTGGTTGATGATGTGGCTCTGATGCATGATTGTCACTCACGCTCCATCTTTTCCATTTTGACAATTGTAATTCCCTGATTGTTGTATATCACCTTCAATGAAAACATGTAAATAGTGGTGATATTAGGATGTATATACCACATTGACATAAAGAAAAAGAATAACTTGTCATAATATTACTTCCTAGCAATGGCCTCTTTAGAATGTTGTTGTCATTGTACTGACACGATTGTTCACCTTAGTCAATGGCCTTGAATGTGGATCTTGCACAATCCATGTTTCATTTTAAACAACCTACAAAATCACTTTGAACTACATTTGAACCAGTCTAATTTTTTGACTGGCATAACATGTTTGATAGATTGGAGCCGCTGATCAAGAAAAAATCATTGTAATAGTAAGTACTACAAAGTGTTTGACTTGGAGTGTCATATAACTATTATGTATGTCCATCCTCATAGAGGTGTCAGGCTTGCACACATGACAAGGAAACCTCTATCGTTGCACAACCTTGGAAAGACAACAATTCCCTGAAGATTCCAGTTAACGATTTTGTTGGTACATATAGTGAGGACATTTTTAGAGTGATCATGTATAACAAGTAGTTTCTAGTTATGGATCAATGTATTTACCTTTTTTTGTCTTAGAACCTGATTTTCCAGGGACAAGCGTAACAGAAATTTCCTCCTTGACGATCACCCTTCACTTTCCCTTCTGAACCCCATCATGTAATTGTGAGTAGAGTAGCCATTGATTCTTCTACACAAGACACATCTCATCCCTTACTCCAGGCACACTAGCTAGATATGCCATCAACAAATTGAAATGTGCTCTGGCCGATATTTGATTTGACTTCCATTGATAAGAAGGACTCGATGACTTATTGATAGGAAGGAGGCATTGGTTTCTATATTTACATTTGAAAGTATTCCAGGGGTGGCTTGCGGTGAGTATGGGGTTGATCATGCCATCAGTACTGCAGAAATTACGAAATGTTCTTTCCTCACAGTCTCATTAATAATTGAAAAACTATTACACTTACCCCATGTTCGTATTGACCAAGTCTATAGAGCCCAAAAAATTGTATTTAGTGGGGAAGCCATAATGGAGTGAGAGAGTGGCATTGATTACTGGCCAGAAATAAATCTAATTAACCACTCTTAATACATAGGTAGAAAAGGTGTGGTCAGTTCTGCTTGACAACCGAAACTGGTCAGTTATGCTTGACTACTGGAACATGTAGAAGTTAATGGTGATAATTGTGAGAATTAAGAAAAGAGAGAAAAGTGGTGAAAAAATCTGAGAAGAGAGAGAAACAAGGAGGAAGCAACATTTTAAAATGCTCTATTCTGATTGGCTGGTGAATTATTCAAGGGCTAGAAATGGCACAACTGTAATTCAAAGGAGAAACTCCCTTTTATAGTATATATATATATATATAGAGAGAGAGAGAGAGAGAGAGTTCAACTGTTACCCACATTAATTTTTTTGTTAAACTACCATTGTCTAAAAAGGTAACTATTTGACTGCATAAGTGATTCACTAAATATGTAGATGAAGTATAAGAAGATATTATTTCACAATATGTTTAACATCCTTAATTTTTAGGTTAAGTAGTCACTTTTTGTTTTGAATAGTTATTTTTTAGGCATATAAATACTCTATGAACATAAAAGCTATTTTTTTAGCATAAGGGTAGCCTAATCCATGATACCCAAATAGATAGATTAATTTTAACACACACACATATATATTTCCACTTGTGTTTATCTTTAAAATTGTATTAGGGCTTATCTACATGATATAAATTGAGGATATTTATGTAGAACCATCAAGATTACTTCACTCAATTAAAATTTTTGGCCTATCTATGTTAATATAACAAAGATAAATGTAATAAACATTGAATTATTGTTAATATAACAAAGATAAATTTAATAAACATTGAATTATAGTAAACACACATGTGCCATGCACGTGTGTTGTGTGCTTTCCACATCAAATTTTCACTTCATTTTCACACACAAATTCAGTTCATTTTGTTCTCATTTAGCCCCTATTCATATTATTCTTGCCACCTTTTTGTTAGTTTTCTTATCACATGATATGTATTGCATATATGCTTCAAAAGGATCAAATTGGAGATAGCCCAACTGAAATTCATCATCATCGGGACTTCTCCAAGCCTAGCAGACGTTCATATTTCTAATTTTGTTGAAATGGAAAAGCACACGACGTATCTTATTTAAGATACAACATGCACATTTCCAGTTGGCCATATATTTCAGACACTGAGGAAAAGTACACAGTGTGTCCACCAAAGACATGACGTGTACCTGGGAATTCAGAACTGAATCTTGCCTTTCTGGTAACGTATACAACGTGTATTAATTTAGATACACCGTGTGCTTTACACTCAGAACAACTGTCGAAGACCAAACATGACATGTCCCAAGGAATACATGGCATGTCTTTGCCAGTTTCATTAATTTTTGAAGTACGACTACTCGTTTTAAAATCAAGACCACCCTATGGAGAGGTTATCTTTGGTCATAATTTGAAAGCCTTTCATCTAAGAGCAAGTCTAGAGTAAAGGAAGGTGATTTTGGGGTGGAAAGAGGTGGCTTCTTAATAAAGGACCCCATTCTTCTTCTCTTCTTCCCCAGTTTCTTCTCCGAAGGTACATCAAAGCTTCTTTACTCCACAAGGCTTCTCGGGAGGGAAGTTTTTCTGGTTTGGAGTAGTTTTAGGAGTGTAATTTTGTCCTCAAGCTAGAATTCTACTTTTCTTGGGTTACACCTTTTGTTCTCTTAGCTTTTTCTTCTCTAAACCATGTTAAGTTCTGAAAATTCTACACATTTTCTGTTGTACATCATCATGGAGTAGTAGACTCTTTTTCTTGGTCATGGGAGAGTATCTCCCATGAAATAGCATGTAAGGAACATGATTATTTTGTACTAAATGTTAAGCTGCATGTTTTTCCACCTTGTGAGTACCAATTTATTTCTTCTTACATGTATGGATGGCCACTTTACGTGCATATTTTATGCTTTCTTACTTGATCTGAGAAGATATGTAGGAGAGTAAGGAGGTACTCTCTTGGAAACTCCTTCTTTACCACAAGAGTAGAAATTATGGAGTTGAGGAGTGGGTTTGTGATCCAAAATAAAATTCATACATGAGAATGTTGTATTGAGTTAGAATCGGTGTTTTTGCACTGAGAGGTGAAGTGCAACATACAACTCTTCTTTAAAATAAGTTCTTAGTATGTGTAAATTTTGTGATCCTATTTTATACTATGATATGTTGGTAAAATCTTAAGTCTAGGATCTTCCCGCATCCAAAATTTGATCTCTTTTAGTCACCCATTTACTGCTTTGTTTAATTCTAAAATTTTAACTTAATCAACCAATTCACATCTTTAAAATGGTCTAGATTGTTGAAATTTAGCACTATTGTGTTTAATTGATTACCAAGCCCCTTGTGTTCGATCTCGACTACAACCAATTATGTATACTTGTGGAAATTGGTTAGTTGAGTAAAAGATCTTTCTTAAGATTGAAAATCATTTGTGTAACAACCAACAAGTTTTTTGCACCGTTGTCGAGGAGCTACGGTTAATCTAATTAATTAAAGTAACAAGTGCTAATTAGTATTCGAGACTAGATCATCATTTCCATTTTCAAATTTCCATATACCTTTTAATTGTGTTCTCAATATCTCTTGCTATTTTTCAGGTTGTATGTGTTGCTTGCAAAGAGGTCTTCAAACATCAGTGTTGCTAGACCTTGAGATTGAGTGTACCCTTTCAAGCTTAAGAAGAGAAATAAGAGTAGAGCAACCCCTGCTAGGAGGTGTTCCATCATCATTACCATCTTCATCTTCTTCATCTTTTGAAGGAGCCGCACAAGGAGATCCAACCATGGAGGACGACCGTCCTTTGAAGGATTTGCCATGACTATTGCCACAAATATTTTTGGAGCCATTGATCTTCCTGCAATGGAAGTGAACAATTTCTCTATAGATCCTTCAATGATGCAGATGATCCAGCAGAACCGTTTTGGGGGTACCATCAATGAAGATCTGAATCTTCATGTGGCTGAATTCTTGGAGTATATGAACACTTTTAAAATCAATGATGTATTCACCGATGAAGTAAGGCTATTGTCGTTCCCTTTCACCTTGAGAGATAGAGACAAGGCGTAGCTTTTATCTCTTCCTAAGAAGTCCATCAAAACCTTGGACCAACTTCTAAATGCTTTTTCCTTGCAAAGTATTTTCCGCCGAGAAAAATAGCCCAACTAAGGAACCAGCTCACTAACTTCTCTCAATCCAATGGAGAAACTTTATATGACATATGGGAGTAGTTTAAGGACCTACAATGCCTTTTCCCTCACCATGGATTGACCACCTAGTTGCTTCTCCAAACATTCTATAATGGATTGTTCTACAATACTCGCATGACACTAGATGTCGCAGCCAATGGAACCTTAATGAAAAAGTCTTATAGAGAGCCTTATGATATCATTGAAGACATAGCACTCAACCACTATCAATGGGGGTCGGATAGGAAGGAAAAATCATCCTCTACAACTAGTTCTTCAATCGGGAAGCAAGGAGGGAAGCATACTATTGAAGTCGTCGACCTAATTGCTTCTAAACTCGATGTTCTTACACAACTTCTCTTTTAGATGCTCTTCATGAATATTTATGTCCATCATGAGATCGCTCATGACAAATCTCCTTTACGGTGCTTATGAGTCATGCCAAATGACTCTCAAGATTTTGGGAATTTCTCAGTGATTGACACAGCAACAAACTTTTTAGGAAGCGTCATGTCAGCATCAGCGAGCTCTTGCACCAAGAGTTGAAAATTGCATGTTTGATCAGAAATAGATTTACCCTCAGACATATGAAACTTAAGAAATTTTGATACACCATATTTTCGTATTTGTTGATTCTCAGTATTGTACTTTTTTTCCAATGCCTTCCACAAAGCCTTAGCAGTAGTAATAGGCGTGCTTTTAGTATGAGTCATACATTTTGTTGTTTAAATAAAACAAAACCAACCCTCAGCACATCTTATCACCCTTCTTCTAGGCTACAATTATATTAGCATTATCAAGAACAATTTCATCAGTTTTGGGTTCATCTTCTTCTAAATACTGATCATACCCTACCATGTTAAGCCAGATTTGCATCCTACTTTGTCAATTAGCAAAATAATTTCCAGTAAATTTTTCAGGCATACTAGATGTATCAATTTTCATGCAAGAACCTTGCACAACCATAGTTAACTAATGACAAATAATCATTTCTTTAAGATTGTTGTTAATTTTGAATTAGATCAGTACATGCAACAATGATAGGTGCAATTTAAGTTAACACTCCAGGCCGATCCAGATAAGGAAACATAGAATAAACCAATGCAGGAGAACAAAGATAAATAAAGTCAAGATCAAACCAGGTTGTTCATTGAAAAATGAACTTGAAATACTTGAAGAAATCAGTGCCTTGCAACCCTTCTGGATAGGCATCGTTCTCCTAGTCATCCCGATCATGAACTTGAAGAAGAGACATCTCGCTCGTGTTGACAACAAATAGTGCAGCCAAACCAGTTGCACTACCAGTACATCTCAGCAAACACAGGAACCTCCACATGATAGGTTGCGCCTTTGAAGGAAGAGGATGAATGATCTTGCTACGTCCAAGAGAAGATCTCCACATAACTCCACAGAAGAGACGACACCAAAAGACTCTAGATTTAGGGTTTACAAATATACACTCGAACGGCTGACAGTTGTGTATTTGAAAGATGTGTTTAACCCTAATGACCAGAGGTATATTTATAGCTTTACACGCCTCAGTAATCCTATTCTTGTTAAGACGTGACCACTTAGTTTCTCTTGTACACATTGCAGAAAATTCTACTAAAGAGACACTTTCCAGTTAGGAATAATAAATTTGATTAAGAAAGAAACAATTAACTGCATTAATAATTAATTACACAATTATATCCTAGTGCAAAAAGAAGACAGAAGATGCAATACATTATCCACAATTCACAATCCATAACCCACAATCTACAAGCCCGAGTCTGTGCCCAGCCAGGCCAGGTGTGGCGTGGCGCATGCACATCTGTTCGTGTGTGTTGTTGTGGGCTCCGATCTCTAAAACACGATATAAACTTAGCGGAAGCGATTCGATTAGCAGCGGAATACGAATAATCACTAAAAATTAAAACTTTTGATACATGATCTTGAAATCATAAACTTCCTTTATAAAAGCAAAGTAAACAGTTTACATCTCTGTTAAATCACTTCTTGAGTGATTATATACATTCAGATACAAAATCTCAAGATTTAAAAAAACCAAAATCTCAGACCTACTGTCTCCTAGGACCTAAGAGTACAGAGATGACATAAGACTAACTATCCACATGACTCAGCAGTCAGTATCTCCACCTGAGATTCACTGTTGCCCTTGGTTCTGCTGCTGCTAGTACTATTCACCTATAGTATGGTTCCTTCGTCCTCGGCGACCACCTAAAAAGTTGAAATCTACAGGGTGAGACAATTTTGAATAATTGTCCCAGCGAGAGTTATAACTCTCCTCCAGAAGCTTTATTATAGAAATCAAAGACCAACATAAGTAATAAAGCTTTTAAGATAACCAATAGCAGATTTGACATTTAAGTAAAGCAACTGCATTAAAGAATATGAGGAACATGTATACTAAGCAGTGTAACTTCAATCATTGTGTCTCGTAGTTCAACCTAAGCAGATATGCTATGCGATTGATTATGTTTTACAAACATTATTATGCCCTGTGGAGATGAGGTATACCGCTCATACTCCAACCGATCACTATTAAGTCGCATTGGTATCATACCTAGGTCATCAAAAGAGATGGATTCTTATGACCTCATCTTCCTCAGTCAGTGTGAGGATCAACATGCAAGACATCTAGTGTCTCTGCTACTATAGCTCACCAGGGTATTCAGGCACTTTGCTATTAGAGTCACAGTGGCATTCTGTACTTTCTTCACCATCGAAAGATCTCATGTTTATCTCTCATCGATGTGGCATTAAAGATTCCTCGGGTGATTAGTGGTATATCATCCTGGCATAAACACATAGTGCAGTGTTGATAGATTAAGATACATCTACATCAACTCCTACACTAGGACGTAAGGATATTCTTATCCATATTTCCCCACATACTCAAAAGTATGTGATCCAGGAGTTCCCTTAGGAAAACTTGTTTCACCATCATTTAACTACTGACAATGATGGATCTATGATCAGGGCTCTACATTGTATGATTATACTTGATTAATTAGGTACATTTCAGTATTCTTTTAGCATCAAGCATGTTTTCAATCATTATTCATTAGAACAACAGCTATGAAAGTAGAATACTAAATGTATCAAGTTTAACTCATATCAGTTGTCAAATGGATATCAATTCATCATAAGTCATCTAATCAGCATGACCTTGATGTTACTCATGGTTCTTACAACCCACTAACTTCATATGTTGTCACTTAAACATAGACAACATAGTATACATTACTATTCATATAGTCTACAACATGCTTTCAATGAATACACTATCATAACCCTTACCTGGTTATGATTAATATCTTATGAGGACCTGCATAGTCAATTCAACTTGACAACCATAACATTTCATTTCTAAATCAGCAATTTGTAAGGTAGAAATAACATTCCATTTCAAGGGTTGTACCTTTATGCCTTTACTAAGGATAGGTTCCCTTATTAGTATCGATTAGGGTTATTCAATCCCTTTCATTATGATTAGGAACACTAATTCCCCACTTCAAACTTCAATTATAAAGATTCATGCTTAAAAGCATAACCTGGAATTAGGGTTTATTGTACATTTCAACACATCACCCTCAATTAGGGTTTACTATTCACATTACATGTTATTACCCTAGAATTAGGGTTTAGTATACTCTTCATGGTGAATTGAGTTCATAGCATCATCATGTATGAGAATTATCATCATTGATGCCCTCAAATTAGGTTAGGATTCATTAATTATCATATTTAGGGTTTTCATGATCTCACATAGGTGGATCATACCCTAATCATGCTCATTCATATACATTGAAGATACTTTACTTGAATTTCAACCATAAATGGGACCTTCTCTCTCCTCTAGATAATGGATGGTGATTACATCACTCTATATTAGGTTAGGTCAAGTCAACTTTGATTAACATAAGCTATGTCACCACTATTATGATTATTAGGGTTTGATTAAACAAGGGTGTCACCTACTTGAGCCCTTCAAGGGTACATTGGTAAAGTACACCATTAATTCACAACATGGGTCAATCCATTAATCACTTAGCCCCTTAATGTCTATAGGTATCATTAGGGTTTGGATTAGACAACCATTGAACCATTTAAACCTTCAAAGCATCAAGTAATCATAACCCTAAAGTCCCCAAACGATTACACACTTTCAACCTCCAAACGGTCTTGAGACCGTTTGGAAGTGTTGAACGTTTGGTTAGGTTGACTTCCAAACCGTTTGAACTTGGTCACCCTCAAGACCGTTTGAATCTAAACGGTCTTGAGACTGTTTCAACTTGTTGACCATTTGAGATAGTTGACTTTGAAACCGTTTGAATTGAAACGACCTTGAGATCGCATGAATTGAAACGACCTTGAGATCGATTGGATCAAAATGACCTTGAGATCATTTGAGCCCAAACGGTCTTGAGACTGTTTGGATCCAAATGGTCTTGAGACCGTTTGGATCCAAATGGTCTTGAGACCGTTTGGTCCAAACCTCTCAAAACCGATTGGACCCAAAAAGTGCATCAACACTTGTAATCGATTAGGGTTTTAAAGGTTGAGCCCCTCAATTGACCTCAAATATGTTAACCACTTATCAATTGAGCCAATTAGGGTTAGCCTTAACCAATTGGACACTCAATTGACCCTCAATTGATAGCCAATTAGGGTTGAATCTAATTCAATTAGGGTTTGTAATCGGTTAACCATCAACATTGATCAACATGAATTTAATTGAAGTTGAACCCATCAATTGACCTCCAATTGGTCCCAAACTTGGCCCAAACGGTCTTGGGATCGTTTGGACACCCTCCAAACGGTCTTGAGACCGTTTTCCCAAAGTCACATCAAAATCTAAGTCAATTTGATAAGGGTTGAACCCTAATTAAGTCTAAAATCAGCACTTTTACTCAATTCATCAACCTATTGTGATTGGACCCTCATTTGATCAAATTACCTTTACCCTAGACCTCCAAACAGTCTTGGGTTGTCACCAAACGGCCTTGAGACCGTTTGAGTGAACCCCCAAATGGTCATGAGACCGTTTGGTCCACTCAACCCTAAGTTCAACAAAATCAATCCTTGAAATCATCAATTGAACCCGATTAGGGTTTAGAGGGTTGAAATGCCTTCAACTTATGATTGGTTTGCAATTAGATCATAATTCTTTGTAGATGATTAATTCAACATGTATAAAGCAGACCTCTAAACAATATTCACTTGGTCAACTCTACCAAACGGTCTTGAAGACCGTTTGAATCTAAACGGTCTTGTAAGACCGCATGAAATCAAACGGTCTTGAGATCATTTGATTTCAAACGGTTTGCAAACCGTTTAGACCAAATGGTCCAAGGTCATTTGGTAAAGTAACCTAGGAATTCATGCCCATCTTCTTAAACCTTGGAACATGTCGGTTACTTTGTGGTTTTGCTTGCAAGAGTGCAAGGAAGAGTTGGGAAGAAGAAGAACTAACTACTACTTGTAAGAATAACGATATGCATAAGAAAGCAAGAGGTTTAGAGTTATAAAACCCGCCTTATGGTTGTTCCTAGAGCTCCAAGCTTCCAAGATTCAAGCCTTTAATGGCGTCTTGAGCTCCACAGGTTGGCCAAATGTGTTTCTCCAAGAAAAGGTTGGGGAAAGTCGGCTAGAACAAGAAAACTAAGTGAGATAACCATAAAACCAACCTTATAATCCACTTTCCTCCATGAATTCGAGCAAGAAGATGGTCCAAGCTTACCTAGCTTCTCCTTAGCCATTCTCCTCTATTCCTAAGCTCTGCCTTAGTCGGTCCAAGCAAGATGATAAGTGATAGAAGAAGAGAAACGTTCCTTTGTTTGTAAAGGAAAGTTGTATATATATCTTTGGGTGAAACTTCAACATAAGGACATCTAATTCTCCATTTTTCATCTAGGTCCCTCCTTTCTTCTTTGCACGTCCCTTCTTCTTATTTCTAAGGCAAAACTCCTTCTAAGACCAAGAACTAAAGGCAAAGAAGGTCAACTTACTACCTAGTTGCACATATAAGAGGGTTCCATTACTCATAACTTGGTGATTTCATTACAAAGGTGTTCCTTATTATATGTTTATTCAAATGAAGTGCCCCCTTCATCATTATTACTCTAAATGATGTAAAGAGTCATAAAAGATATTCTAAAAGGTATATTTTACAAGTTGCACCCCACATTTTGGGTAAATTGCACTTTACACCAAAATTAGGGTTTTAAGCACAAAAATTGCTCCACAAGCTGCATCTCAGTGCCCAAGCTTGGAGAAACCATCATTCCTCATCATATTTACTCATATGATGTCTCATCACCATAGGAACATCTTAACATGTATAAATTTGCAAGTTAACCCCTCTAATTGGGTAATTTTCACATAGGTCCTTGTATTACAAAACAATACTACAACATTGTTTAAAAAAAAGACAAAAAAGAAAATGTGGGTTCCTCAGGAACTTAATTACATGCCAAAGGATAATCACAAGTATTTAATTACATAAATAAGCAAAACACCTAGGGTTAACTCATAACCCAGGTCAGGGATGTTACAGTTGTGGTCACCATATCCACCAAGGAGGTGAGCATACCCTCCTCCTAGGACCCCTGGACACTAGTGTCACATGTGATTCTACATATAAGGACCACAAAAGTTCTAGGACTGAGTAATGTAGAATAAAACTTCTTTTCCATTTGTACTAGAAACAAAGCTATCTCTCTCACATGTACTAACTATACTTCATTGGTCTTAACCCATGCTATATACATGGCTATAGCAGCCATATATCTAACAATCTCCCACATATATAGTCCAACATGTAGTGTGCGTTACCATTCAGTCCTCCATACTGTGCTTTCAGTAGATACTTCTCAGTTTGAATCTACCTGAGTTATCAAACTGTAACACTCGCAGGAACTAGGTGAATAAAAGTCTTGAACCTAAACCTTGGGTGTAAGAGTATGGGTTGGTAACAACACAATAAAGACATGGTAGAAAATAAAAAATACATTAAGGCCATGCATACAAAATTTTATATCATGATTGATAACAGAGAACAACCCAATTCTCCTGTTGTGGCCTACACAACATCAATCATTTAGTTGGAGTCCCCAAGGATTTACTGCTAACATCATGTCCTAAGACTTAACACCATTCAAAGACTAATCTCTTACTAACTTGCAGTCATGACACCAATAGGTTTCTCAGGGGATAGACACATAGATGCATGAAGCATAAAAGTAATTACACAGTGTCATTCAATTCACACGATAGCTTGTTATTACCACATTGAACCCAATTTGTGGGATCTCCACTCTATTGGGTTGGGTTGCTACTTCCTACTAATAATGAGGGGTTTCAATCCCAACCCCTACCTAGATTTTTCCACTAAGGCTAAGGGAAGACCTTCAGTGAAAGGACATGCTATATTTTCTTTAGTATCGACGTAGTCTATAGCCACAACCCCATTAGACACTAACTCCCTTATAGACTTGAGTCTGACTTGGATGTGTCTACGCTATTTTTTGTTGTACTTGTGAGTCTTTATCTTGGTAATAGATGTAGTGATATCAAAATGAACTAAAATTGCAGGAAGCGGTTTCTTTACCAAAGGTAAAATGGACATAAGTTCATGTATCCATTCAACTTCCAATCCAGTTTCATCTAAAGCACACAACTATGTCTCAAAAGTAGACTGAGACACTATGGTTTGATTCTTAGACCTACCAAAAACAACTCCTCCTCCCAATAGGAATACATATCCTGAGACACCATTACTCCCAGAGTTGATGGCAATCTAGCTTGCATTAGTATATCATTCGACTATAGAAGGATATTTGCCATAATGCAGCCTAAGAGAATAAGTTCCCTTGATATACCTCAAAAATCTATCAAGAGATTTCCAATGGGTATTGTCTGGAAAACTATTGTATCTACTAATCTTACTCATGACAAACGTAATGTCTGGATGTGTGCAGTTTGTAAGATACATCACACTACTAATAATATGAGAGTATAGTAATTGAGACACTGGAACCCCAGTCTCATTCTTGAACAAGGCCTTGGATGAACCATATGAAGTCTTAACAAATTTACGTGATGTGTATTCAAACCTCTCTAGTATCTTCTCAAGATAGTGAGACTGAGAGAGAGTTATACCATAAGTAAACCTTATGATTTTAAGCCCTAAAATCACATCAACGACACCCATATCTTTAATCTCAAACTTGCTACACAAGAATGTCTTTTCTCATTTACTACTTTCATATCAGAACCAAAAAGTAGGATGTCATCGACATATAATCATAATAAAATGAATCCATCATTGATGATTTTGTAGTAGAGTCACTTATCATATTCATTAGAAACAAAGCCAAATTATGATATCACACAATCAAACTTCTCATGCCATTGCTTAGGGGCTTGTTTCAAGCACCATATAATGACTTAATAAGTTTACACATTTTGGACACATTCTCATGACCCACAAATCCCACACGTTGTTCCATATATATCTCTTCCTGAAGATCACCGTGTAAGAATGCGATCTTCACATCCATCTGATGAATATAGAGATTATAAATGGAAGACAATGCTATAAGCACTCGAATTGTGGTCATATGAAAAATAGGGGAATAGGCATAAAAATAATCTATTCCTTCCCTTTGTCTGTAACCCTTAGCAACTAACCTAGCCTTATACTTATTGATTGTCCCATCTTCATTTGGTTTCTTTTTAAAGATCCATTTGCAACCAACTGCAGAATAACCAGGAGGAAAATCCACCAACTCCCAAGTTCCATTTGAGAGAATTGACTGGATTTCATCATTAATGAATTCTTTCCAAAACTTAGCTTCTGGAGATTCCATATCTTGTTTGAAAGTTATAGGATAATCCTCAACATTGTAAGTGAGAAACTGACTTCCAAATTCTTTGGATGTCCTAGACCGTTTACTTCTCCTTGGTTCAACTATTTCTTTAGAATTGTCAAATTCAGAAATAGCTTGTTCTGAGTTGCCCCCACATTTCTCATCCTTTCTACGTGTTCGGGAATGGAACCTATGGTGAATAAATCCTCTTGAGATACTTCATTGGGTACACCAGATTTCATGGGAAATACATTCTCAAAGAATGTATCATCACACAATTCCACAATTGTATTGACCTCAATGCCTAAGATATCAAATTTTACAATCAAGAATCTGTAGGCATAACTTGTCTCTACATACCCCAAAAATATGGCATCAACCGTTTTTGGTCCAAATTTCTTCATTTTATGTTCAAGGACAAGTACCTTAGCAAGGAAACCCTACACTCGAAGATATTTGAGACTCAATTTTCTTCCTCTCCATAACTCAAACGGACTACTCTCTACATGTATGTTGGGAACTCTATTCAGAATATGGTAAGATGTATTCAAAGCTTCCTTTTACATGAAGTTGGGTACAACTGAGGTATGGAGTAAAGAATTTACCATATCTATAAGGGTTCGGTTTTTACGTGCAGCTATCCCATTAGATTGTGGTGATTACAGAGTAGTAACCTCATGAAATATACCATGTAATTGGCAAAATTCCAAAAACAAATCTGAGGTACATTCTCCTCCCCTATCAGACCTTAATCGTTTATGTACTTTACTAGTTTTAGTTTCATCTTCTTTCTTATAAATTTTAAATTTATCCAATGCCTCATCTTTACTTTTAAGAAAAAAGACATTACAGTATCTACTAGCATCGTCAATACAAGTTATAAAATAACTCTTTTGATCCCTTGTAGCAATACCATTAAATTCATAGATATTTGTATGCACTAAATTCAATATTTCTAAATTCCAATTCACGGAATGAAAAGGTTTCCTAGGTAATTTAGCTTGCAAATAAATTTCACATTTATTATTGCTAATTTCATATTTAGGGATTAATTTAGATTCATCATACATTCATTGAGACAACATTCACATGTCTCAAATGTGCATGCCAAACATCAGATGAAACAAGATTCATGAATGAAGAACTATTATCATTCAAATTTAAAATAGAATTTGAAACATGTTCTACAAGAATCTTAAACAAGTTCTCCATATCACAAATATACCCTTTGCCAAAGAATAAAGAATCTCAAAGATGAGTAATAATAACTTTATTACACTTACAATCTATTCTAAAACCATCTCTAACTAAAATTGTGTCACTAATAATGTTGTGTCGTATTGATGGAATATGTCTGACTCTATGAAGTGTCAGAACCTTTCCTGAAGGAAACTTCAAGTCCACTCATCCTTCGCCTTTGACTTATATAGCGTTGGAATCGCCCAAAGTCACGAATCGACCTTTAGAGGCCTGATAAGACAAAAATAGGGACTTGTCAGTACATACATGCACATTAGCCCCAATGTCTATAATCCAATATAGTGGTTCAAAAATAGAAAGAACTTTAGGTTTTATAGATATGTACCCATCATCGAGGTTCAAGGATGCAGTCATCATATTGACCACAACCTCCTCAGTTGCAGATGAGGTAGCTTTCTAGGCCTTCTTTGAACGACAATCCTTGTTCCAGTGGACAAACTGTTTACATGTCCAACAAGGTTTGTTGTTCGGTTTCTTCTGGATCTTGGCCTTAAATTTAAGTGAATTATTAGGTTTCTTATCCTTGTTCTTAGTAATAATAAAATTAACAGTCGCATTAACATCAGTGGGTACTTTGATAGACTTCTCTTTCAGATGCTCTTCATGAATATTGATGTCCATCATGAGATCGCTCATTGACAAATCTCCTTTGCGGTGCTTAAGAGTCATGCCAAACGACTCTCAAGATTTTGGAAAATTCTCAATGATTGACATAGCAACAAACTTTTCAGGAAGTGTCATTCCAGCATCAGCAAGCTCTTGCACCAAGAGTTGAAAATTGTGTGTTTGATCAGAAACATATTTACCCTTAGACATATGAAACTTAAGAAACTTAATTACACAGCATTTTCTATTCGTTGATTCTCAGTATTGTATTTTTTCTAATGCCTTCCACAAAGCCTTAGAAGTAGTAACAGGCGGCTTTTAGTATGAGTCATATATTTTGTTGTTTAAAGCAAACAGAAACAACCCTCAACACGTCTTATCACCCTTCTTCTAGGCTGCAATTATATTAACATCATTAGGAACAATTTCATCAATTTTGGGTTCGACTTCTTCTAAATATTGATTATACCCTACCATGTTAAGCCAGATTTACATCCTACTTTTCCAATTAGTAAAATAATTTCTAGTAAATTTTTCAGGCATATTAGACGTATCAATTTTCATGCAAGAACCTTGAGCATCCATAGTTAACTAATGATAGATAATCATTTCTTTAAGACTGTTGTTAATTTTGAATTACGTCAATACATGCAACAACGGTAGGTGCAATTTAAGTTAATAGTTCAGCCCGATCTAGATAAGAAAAGGTAGAATAAACCAATACAGGAGAACAAAAATAAATAAAGTCAAGATCAAACCAGGTCGTTCATTGAAAAATGAACTTGATATACTTGAAGAAATCAGCACCTTGCAACCCTTCTGGATGGGTGCCATTCTCCTAGTCATACTTGTCATGAACCTAAAGAAGAGACATCTCGCTCGTGTTGACGACAAACGATGCAGCCAAACCAATTGCACTACCAGTACAACTTAGTAAATGTAGGAACCACCGCCTGATAGGTTGCACCTTTGAAGGAAGAGGATGAACGATCTTATTGCATCTAGGAGAAGATCTCCACGTAACTCCACATAAGCGACGACACCAAAAGGCTCCATCTTTAGGGTTTACAAATATGCACTCGAACAGATGACGATTGTGTGTTCGAAAGATGTGTTTAACCCTAATGATTGGAGGTGTATTTATAGCCTTACACGCCTCAGTAATCCTATTCATGTTAAGATACAACCACTTAGTTTCTCTTGTACATATTGCTGAAAATTCCACCAAAGAGACTCTTTCCAGTTAGGATTAATAAATCTGATTAAGAAAGAAATAATTAATTGCATTAATAATTAATTACGCATTTGTATCCTAGTACAAAAATAAGATAGAAGACAAAAGACATTCTCCACAATCCACAATCCATAATCCACAATCCACAAGCTCGGGCCTATGCCCATCCAGGCCAGGTGTGGCGTGGCACGCGTGCATCTGTGTGTGCGTTTTGTGGTCACCATACCCACCAAGGAGGTGATCATACCCTCCTCCCAGGACCCCTAGATACTAGTGTCACGTGTGATTCTACATATAAGGACCATAAAAGTTCTAGGAGTGAGTAATGTGGAATAAAACTTCTTTTCCATTTGCACTAGAGACAAAGCTATCTCTCTCACATGTACTCGATGCACTATATTGGTCTTAACCCATGCTATATACATGGCTATAGCAGCCATATATCTAACAATCCCCCACATATATAGTCCAATGTGTAGTGTGTGATACCATGCAGTCCTCCATACTGTGCTTTCAACAAATACCTCTCAGTTTGAATCTACCTAAGTTATCCAACTATGACCCCCACAGGAACTAGGTGAACAAAAGTCTTGAACCTGAACCTTGGGTTCAAGAGTATGGGTTGGTAACAACACAATAAAGACATGGTAGAAAATAAAATAATGCATTAAGGCCATGCATACAAAATTTTATATCATGATTGATAATGGGGAACAACCCAATTCTTCTGTTGCGTCCTATACAACATTAATCATTTAGTTGGAGTCTCCAAAGATGTACTGCTAACATCATGTCCTAAGAGTTGATACCATTAAAAGACTAATCTCTTACTAATTTGTAGTCATGACACTAATAGGTTTCCCAGGGGATAGACACATAGATTCATGAAGCATGAAAGTAATTACATAGTGTCATCCAATTCACCCGACAACTTGTTATTACCACATTGAACCCAATTTGTGGGATCTCCACTCTGTTGGATTGGGTTGCTACTGCCTACGAATAATGAGGGGTTTCAATCCCATCCCCAACCTGAATTTTTCCACTAAGGCTAAGGGAAGACCTTTAGTAAAAGGATCAGCTATATATTCTTTGGTGCTGACGTAGTCCACAACCACGACCCCATTAAAAACTAACTCCCTTACAGACTTGAGTCTGACTTGGATGTGTTGACACTATTTTTTATTGTACTTGTGACTCTTTATCTTGGCAATAGTTGTAGTTCTATCATAGTGAACAGAAATTGTAGGAAGTAGCTTCTTTACCATAGGTAAACTGAACATAAGTCCATGTAGCCTTTTAGCTTCCAATCCAGTTTCATCTAAAGCATACAATTCTGCCTTAAAAAATTGAGACAAAATGGTATGTTTCTTAGACCTCTATGAAACAGCTCCGCCTCCCAACATGAATACTTATCCTGAGATACCGTTTGTAACGACCTCACTTTCTGTATCCCCCAATTAAGGAAATACCTTCATGTTGAGATCCATTACCTATATTCATAAGGATCCAGATTTAGCAAATAATAAGTAATAGAAAATAATTTCATTAATTCACAAATATTGTTTACAAATTCTTACATGAAGTTCAATTACCAAAACTATACATAGAAAGAAAGTGTCTACCTAAATCCTCCTTACTTTGATTAATGTCTTCACATGGTTTCATCTTTCTCTTCATGTCCCTTATCATGTATATTGTCATATACCTAAAATGTCATGAAACAAATCACGGCTAGTATGACACTACTACAGAAACAGTGTTCAACGTCTCTTTTAGAGGCCTCGGTTTTTTAGTAAAACCGACGATGTTAACATTAAATGTCGGTTAATAAGTACATCCAACGTCTATATTTGAAGACCAGCCAGACACAAGTATCTCTTTTCATTTAGTGTCGGTTGAAGAAAAGAAACCGACGCCTAAAGTAGCCCGCAAAATCCAAATTTTTTGAGCAAAAACAATTGTGCCAAAGTATCAGATACACCGTCGATGTTTTATCTAAAAACTGACACTGAATGAATATAAAATTCAACAAGACTAAAACATGGTGGTAAGAATGTATATCTCGGTCATCGAAGGTTTCTTACAAAATTCCATCAGTATCGTAGGAAGCGCAAAGCATTCAATAGATTGAATGAGGAACGGAGTGCGCCTAAACATATACCAGGGGAGGTTGCTTATGAAAGAGTAAAAGACTTTGTCAATGAATTTGGTAAGAGATCACAATGTACTATGGCCACACGGAGTGACAAATCTTTATTCAATAAGAAGTCAATATTTTGGGATCTTCCTTATTGGAGTTCTTTGACAGTCAGGCATTGTATCGATGTCATGCACATTGAGAAAAATGTCTGTGATAGTGTCATTGGTACTTTGTTGAATATACCAGGTAAGACTAAAGATGGGATAAAATTCAGACTGGACCTATGTGAAATGGGAATAAGGTCAGAATTAATAGAATTACGTGAAATGGGAAATCGGAGAACATACTTACCTTCCGCTTGTTACACATTGTCTAGAAAGGAGAAAAAAGCTTTTTGTGAATGTTTAGTAAATGTTAAGGTGCCATAGGATTACTCATCCAACATCCGTAGATTGGTATCAATAAAAGATCTGAAGTTGATAGGTCTTAAATCTCATGATTTTCACACTCTAAAGCAACAAATATTGCCTATGGCAATTCGATCTATATTGCCGAAGCATGTAAGGTTTGCAATCACCAGGCTTTGTTTCTTTTTCAATAGTATGTGTAGCAAAGTTATTGACCCTGATACTCTCGATAATTTGCAAAGAGAAGTGGTTGTTACCCTATGTCAGCTTGAGATATATTTTCCTCCGTAGTTCTTTGATATCATGGTACATCTTGTTGTCCACTTGACTAGGGAAGTGAAAATGTTGGGACCAGTTTTCTTGCATTGGATGTATTCCTTTGAACGATACATGAGTATTTTTAAAAGTGATGTTCGAAATCGTTATCGGCCTGAAGGGAGTATTATTGAGGGTTATGTGGTGAGAGAGGTTATGGATTTTTGCAATGACTTTCTCAGTGGTAATGACACTCCTAGTAATGACAAGAATATTGAGGAGCAATTTGGCAAAAGGATTTTGGGATTACGGGTGAAAGTAATCAGCCGTGAGCAGTTGGAACAAGGTCACTTGTATATTTTAAACAACATGGATGAAGTGAGTGTTTATATCGAGGAACATACTAATTGCATCAAGAGACAATATCCTTGAGCCAATACAATATGGCTTGCTAGAGACCATAACAAGACATTTATTAAGTGGTTTGAAGAGAAAGTCTTACATCAACTATCTCAAACACCAGATGATATTACTGAAACTATCAAATGCCTCACCTTTAAACTGAAATTGACTGTTTTGTCTTATGAAGGGTATGACATTAATGGATTCACATATTACACAAAGTGCCAAGATGATAAGAGTGTCGTCCAAAATAGTGGGGTCACCCTTCAAGCGTCGACTATGTTTCTTGCAAGTGCAAAGGATAAGAGTCCACGTGAAGATAAAATGTCATATTACGGTGTCATTGAAGACATATGGGAGTTTGACTACATAGATTTTAGAATTCTGCTCTTCAAATGTAATTGGGTTGATAACACCAAAGGAGTTATAGTGGATGAGTTGGGTTTCACTTTAGTGAACTTTGAAAAGATTGGCGAGAAGGGTGAACCATTCATATTGGCATCACATGAGAAACAAGTATTGTATATCGATCATCCTGCAAATGATAAATGGTCGATTGTTCTTCATGGTAAAAGACAGTTCATTGAAGATCCTATAGATGAAGAAGAATACTATGATAAGTATGATGACTCCAGTCCATTCTCAGTTGGGTTGCCAACACCAGCAAATATTAAAGCTAATGATGACTTGTATGTGTGCGAAGATCACAATGAAGGTTTGTTAATTGATAAAAAATCGCAATATTATAGGCATGTTTATATTTTTTTATATGTTTTATTTTTTTGAATGTGAACTTTACAATGTGAATTACTTTACAATGTGAATGTGAACTGTACAATGTGAGCTTTACAATGTGAATAACTTTACAATGTGAACTTTACAATGTTAATTACTTTACAATGTGAATGTGAACTTTACAATGTGAGCTTTACAATATGAATTACTTTACAATGTGAACTTTACAATGTGAATGTGAACTTTTAGATGGCTAAGCATTCTCTTGATGGCCGTGATGATGATTACCGTGAGGGTGAGGACATCAATGCGCCACCTCACAATGTAAGTTTTAAAAATATATATCATATATTTATATCTATATGTCCATTTCTAGTTATATCATGTAAGTGTGTTTATTTTGTCAAATTTTAGGTTGATGATGCAAATGTACCCTCTGAAGCACTTGAGGCACTTGATGAGCAACACCAAAAAGTTGATAAGAGAAGGGGCATCACTATGATGAAGAAGTTAATAGCGCAAAGGGGCAATGGACCCAAACTTGTTATGGATTTTGATAATGCAGGAAATGCAATTGGAGTGAATCGCAATTCGTTTGTTTCATATCTTGGGTATGTTACTCATAGCCATTGTGGTTGTAAGATAGATTCTTTGCATAAAGTTCCTAAGGAGAAGAAAGATGTAATATGGAAGGATTTATGTGTGATTTATTATTAATTTGCAATTCTATTTGTTAGATTACTAATTTTTTGGATACTAGTTAATAGCAATTCTATTTTGCAGAGTATATTTGAATTGGATGAAAAGCTGCATCGTAAATGTGTGATGCAATGCTGTGGGAGAGTCCTAAGGAACTATACGACAAATCTCACCCAAGAATACATAAAAGAAGGTGACAAGAGGAAGAAGACAACCACATAATAGTGGAACTTCCTGGACCAATAAGAATGGGACGCATTTGTTGCTTCAAGACAAACTGATGAATTCAAGGTATTAGGCGTCACCCTCAATTTAATTAATATACCTTGTATTCACCTATTCAAGAATAACATTTAGTGTTACTAACCAAATCATTAATGTACATACTAACTAGGCCCTCAGTGAGGTGTAAAAAGCAAGGCGTGCACTGAATGTGCATGACCGCACAATGGGTCCAAAGGGGTATGCAGGCATTCGCCAAAGACTACAGCCTGAGGCTACTGCTTAGTCTGCTGCTACTCAGGAGTCCTCTACTATAGGTGGCACACCTCTGCCTCGCCATGATGTCTGGATATCTAGGAGGCAAAATAAGAAGGGAGAAATAAGGAAGCCCACAACTGCTGAGGCGGCTGCAAAAATGGTAAAATACAACTCTTACAACAATCGTTCGAATATTGATTATTTGTGGTGTTTACTTAATTACAAATTTTTTTTTTGGTGATTAACGGGAGCTGCACAAGCTGAGGAAATAAGGAAAGTTCATCCCTGAGGGCACAAGAGATGAATTGACAGTTGCTCTGGGTAACCCAGAGCATCTTAGATATGTTAGGGTTGCAGGCACTGGTGTGGGCATCAAAGCGTTCTTTGGGCCATCCCAACGCAAACATGTCCCAAAAGCGGGACTTTCACAAGAAGAGGTAATATATTCTTTCTTTATAATGTTACTGTAAAAGAGAATTCAATAATCAGAAGCTAACATTTTTTTTATCCATGTATAGGTAGATAAGCTAGTTGATAGGAAACTCGAAGAAGCACTGAGCAAGTGGCAGGCATCTCAAACTGCTACTCAGTAGACAGTACCTATGGCGTCCCGCTCTACTCCTACTGTAGAGGTTGGGAGTAATCATGTAGACCCACCACCTAGAACATCCAATGTAAGTATTTTTATGACATAATAACTAGTCTTTTCAAGATGATATGTTTTCAAGATGATATGTATATATGTATATAACATTCCTTACATAAAAATTTGTAGGGGTTGAAGCCATTCCGTCTAAAAAGTAAAGAATTTGTTGTTGCAGAGGCGTCGACTTACCCATCCCTACCAGGGGAAATGTTTCATGGGTCTCCATTACCAGCTGATTGGGTTCGTGTGAGCCCGCTACATATATTCCCCAACTGGATGGATCTTCCATTTCCATATGCCCACTCAGATTGTGAAACGCTTGGTGAGGCAGAAGGCGGAGTGATATTGTGGCCAAAAGTGGTTGTCCTCTATACTGAAACTGTATGGTAAATTTACATTACGTTAAATTATTAGTGTGTGTATATGATGTCAGTTGATCTGAAATTATATATATATATATATACATGCTAAAAAGAAGACACCCACAACATCTAGGCCTCCACCTCCACCTCATACATTACCAAGTTGGGTTCCACATGACCTACCTATCCTGTTAGGTCCTGATTGTAGGGGTATGGAAATATGGTTAGGCGAACATGATATAAATTGCCCTATAACTATTTCTATATATGCGGATGCTGCAGGTCAATCATACGAAAGCAACCTATTTATACAAGATATTTTGGAGTTGTTTCGATATGATTGGTTGAATACATCTGTGATAGAGCTATGGATAAGGTGAGATCTTCTTTATACATCCATATACCTTGTGTAGGATCTGGTGATCTTATTTCTTATTTATTAATGCATACGTAATACATGTTTTGCAGCTACTTAGACAAGATATGTGCAGATTTTTCATTCGAACATGTAGGATTTTTTATTCCATCTTTGATTAGTCTAGTAGCTAAAGACCCTCTGTCATTTCAACAATACTGTTGTGATGTTTTTACAAGTTTTGCTCAAAATAAGAAGACGTTGATAATAGCTCCATTCAATGTGGAGTAAGTTTACTTTGCTTATAATTTGAACTTAAGAAAATTATATTTTTATTGTGAATTTTGAGTTATTAATTTTTAACTTTTTTACCTCTAGTGGTATGCATTGGGAGTTACTAGTTATTGTCCCCGAGATGTTCACTGTCTATTATCCAGATCCTAAGGGGACTAAATTGAATTCAAAATATGGACACAAAATGAAAATGGCATTATTCCGGTGAGAAATATTTCATTTTCATATCCGTTAACATATGTTATTACATTACTATTTAATTATGCAATGTACTGTGTTACATTAACATGTAGGGGTTTAGATGAGTTCAAAAAGGCTGGAGGAAAGGTCCCCAGGAAAAAGAACCAACAAATAATTTGGACAAATGTGGAAGTAAGTTCTCGACTGTAATGTATATATTATTTATGTGAACAATGCTTAATTAGTTGTATTTTTTAATATTTTGTATGTTTCAATTTATAGTGTGCTACACAAGACAACGGATGGGCATGTGCATACTATGTGATGCGATTTATGCACATGATTATCAAATATGCCGCAGTGGACATCGATACCATTCCTGAGGTATTATATATAGTCTCATTAGATAATATGAAATATATCACTCTTATTTATATATTATTAATTATATATATACATCATTCTCTTTGTAGGTGTTTAAAACTGACCACAATACAGGAAAGGCCTTACCAAATGTACATGCTCCCTTTACAACGGAAGAATTAAATGATGTAAGAGAAGAATGGGCAACAACCATACAAGTAGTGGGGGTTTTAACATATAATTGGGTTGTTGATAGCGAATAATGACTAAAGAATGATATTTTGTAAATAAATTTCTGAATTATAATATGTGTGAATGTTTCTACATGTCTGAATGTTTCTACATGTGTTTGAGTGAAAATGAATGAAACTTTTGGTTGCTATATGAATGTTTCTACATGTCTGAATGTGAAAATGAATGGAACTACAGATTGCTACATGAATGTTTCTACATGTGTGGAAATTGAATGGAACTGCAGATTGCTAGATGTGTGAACATTTATGTTGTTAATTTTGCAGGTTTGTGGCCTGTTGTTGGCTGATATCAATGGATGTCGTAAAACCTACAGTTCATAACTAAACTGCATGTTTCTCATCCTACGACCAATCATAGTAGGTCTGCAGACTGACAGAAAAAAAAACATAAAATATGTGTCGGTTATTTGTATAAAACCGATGACATATGGTTACAGTGTCGGTTGCACTACTAGTAACCGATGTCGATTTCCCTAATGGGGCCAGACACCACGGTCGTGTTGGCCAGCACAGTCGTGGTAGCGGGCCAGACACCACGGTCGTGCTGGCCAGCACGATCGTGGCAGCGGACCAGACACCACGGCCATGCTGGCCAGCAAGACCGTGGCAGCGGTTGAGATGGCGTCTGTTATCACTAATAAACTGACGCCGATAGTTCCCTAGATGACGCCCTTTATGTGACGCGAAGGTATATGACGTCGGTTTCAAATCTAATAACTGATGCCTATACCCCCCCTACTGGCGCATTTTTGGTGGCGTGCGAAGGGTTGCGGCATCAGTTTGAGAACCGATGCATAATGGTTGGGCTTTTAGCGGCTCCCACATAGATGTCGCTTAAAAACCGACACTAAAGGCCTTAAATAACCGACACTAAAGGTTGGTTATGTACTAGTGACATGTCATACCAATATGTGGGGGAAACAAAGCACGGTCAGTATGACAAGTCATACTAATAATTTTCTATAATTATTTTAAGATTTATATTACCTGAGCCAATCATATGATGCCACATCAACACGATTCCCTTTTCTTTATTCTTTTCCAGGACGAATTATGTACTAGAGGAAAAAGAATTTGTTGACCTCTGGGTCATGCACAAGCAGGTAGGGCATTATTGTCCTTTGACTTTAATCCATCTCCCTCATGCTGGGAGCGACTCCTCCTCGTACACGTACTGTTGAAAGCACATACACGTTGTGTTCTCCTCGTGCGAGGGGATAGTCCCCATGAGCCATGATGTTGCACTGATGTCGAAGGCCGATCCCTCTCTCTCTCCCATTCTCAGACCACGTTCCTACACACACCCCACACATCGTCCCCAATACCTGCTACAGACATAGACTCCCACTGTGACGGGTGCTCCTGACCCCACGATCAACACCAAAACCAACCCACCACTTCAACCCTGGGAAAGTAATGTATGGTTCTTCTCCCTCCGTCTATGACTACACAAGGACTTACACACACATTGCAGTGGTTAGTCCAATGACGGGCTCGTTCCTGCCTTCCTACTTCACCATATCAGCATCCAAGTTAACTTCTTCTACTATGACAGTCCGCCCTGGTTGCTAGCACCACCCAACGGCTCCTCCTGTCACTCCTAGTGCAGTCGAGGGTTGTAGAGATCCATATCCTTTTCTATTAGCCAGTGATGGAGGCAATTATGGATGATGGTAGGGGGAGGAGAAGTATTGTTGCCCTAGCATTCCTCTAGGATCCCGAGAACCCCTCACAACCATTGCTCTGCCTGGCTCATCTTGGCAGACTGAAGGGTTGTATTGCAAGGGTTCAACACACGAGGTTCATCTACAACTTCTTGTAGACCACAGAGGTCGGGCATTATTCCTACAAGCTCCTTCCTCATCATTAGGGAAGATGGATAGAAGGTCAATGTCTAGATACGTGGTTTTCCACAGATGGAGGGGTCCTTATATAGGTCTCAACATAGACCCTAGAGCCACGACCAACCAGGAAAGTAGGGAGGAAGTAGAAAAGAAAGTGGCACTGATAATAAACTTGTTTAGGAGACAACCCTAATTCATTTGGATGGAAAGTATTTAATCCTATTAATCCACGGTATCCACCCCCACTTATCTTCATGAGTCACAATTATATTACAAAAACAACCAAAGAGTACTCTTCCTATTTTGTAATTGGAAACCAAAAGTCATAAAGGAAAGTGCTTCACACATTGAGAAATATGTTCCTTAAACCAATTATAGGAACTCATTAATATTTTTCCCATATTATATCTAATTTCATGGTCATACCCTTTTATATATCATAACTTGTTTCTTTTGAACATTCCATTAATCACCATTAAAAATGTCATTTTTCTCTCAAAACATCATGTATATGTTTCCCAAAAAGCATTTATTCTTGTACAAATTCCATTTATTTATCTTGTGTCACAAGCACCCATGTCACAAGGCTAATTACCATGATTATTCCACCAATAATACCATTGGGGAATATTATACATCAAAACATGCTTTATATTTAAATTATTTAGTTTTACCAAAATTGAGGATATTACATTCACCCCACCTTAAAAGGAATTTTGTTCCCAAAATTCAAACTTAGCTAGTAAGCTTTAAGGTGAACGATAACTCATCTTAGTTCCAAACTTTAGGATTAGTAACCCTATTTAGGTAACTTTAGCATCCTTTAACAATATACAAAATCCTCACATCATTACTAAGATTGGTACTTGAATTAAATTGAAGGCATATCCACATCCTTATTATTTACATGATATCATCTCTTAATGATTACATTTTTCATTTTTGCTTTCAGTTTCACTTGGTGATCATGTTTTCACCTAGGTTTCCAACTTATAATTCATTTTTTACCGCATAAGGGTGAGGTGGCACCTCAAACCCTAGGTCATGTTGTTAGACTTTCAACGTAGGATATTCATTGTTCATATCTCAATTTCAAGCATAAAATGTGTCTACCTAATATGTCTCACTCATAATGAGATGAAATACACATTTGATTACAGCCCAAACACAAAGTTCATCCCATTCCAAGAGTAGAGACAGCATATCCATACATTACCTAAAAATTTCATATTTTAGGTTGAACCATTATCAACATGACTCTAAACCATACATGCTAGAATATTCTTATATTTCATGAAGTCAAGTTCTTTCTCTATCTTGAGTTTTTACACAACTCCTTTCATTATTACATGACTCCTTGTATCTTTTATATTTATACCTTATGTATTATGAGACTTAGCCACTTCCTTGAGGTCTCTAGGCTTATAGGTACTTTTGGAGTGATTTCATCTTGATGCATCTAGGGATTGCCTCTCACATTCGCCCCTTGGGCCACATGAACATCATGAAGGTGGCCAATTTCCTAAGCCATGGGGCTCAGGCAACATAACTGTTACCTTCTAACCAGATGGTCTTATGAATTAGAGAACAATCAACTCCTAATCCCATCGGTCCATGTAACTTACATACTCCCTACTCGACCTTAGGATTGACTTAGAACTCTACCCTTCCTACGGGTTTCTTTTGAGATGTCACATCTTTTAAACACATTGTTCTCTCATTTAATTCTTTAACCTAGATTGCCTTCATATCTCTATTTTGAGTACCCATTATGCAGTATAGTCCCAACATTGGGCTTGGGCCACCTTCCATCCAGGGCTTGGTACCATGTCAGTCTTCCCTACTGGGCTTGACCTTTTGTGATCTTCCCCTCCAGGTTTTTGATTATAAATAGTTGCACTATGGACTTAGGCCACCTTCCCTCCTGGGCTTGGTGCCTTACTGTTCTTCCCTCCTGGGCTTGACCATTTCATGACCTTCCCTCCTGGGCTTGGTCGTCCACTCAGGCCACCTTCCCTCCTGGGCTTGGTGCCTTACTGGTCTTCCCAATCCTAGGCTTGAGCAATTGTGTCACTCAGAGATGGAATCTTTGGGTTCAAAGAATATGTGTTCTTTCATCTTTATATCTTTAACTCTTCACCCCTCTATGTGAGGATTAAGGTTATCTCAATACTTAAATATGTTTAGGGTGCCTTCTTGGCTCATAGGAGGGGGTTAGGCTATCTAGCCACAATTAGATAAAAAAATCTAAGGTTTTGCCTCCCTCCTAGGTCATCTTCCCACTCTTGGGTTGACCCACCCCAAGTTGGTACACTAACCCTAAAGGTTTCATATATATCATTTTTTATAATAATTAGGCATAATTTTTTTATCATTATAACTTATCAACCCATGTTTGCTCAATTTCTAGAATACCACCTCATGGTTTCTATCCATTCAGTGAACTTGGGTCACCTTCTCCTCCAGGGGCTTGGTGCTACATCTGCCTTCCCCTCCAGGGGCTTGGCTACCATCATCAAACTTCTAGATACAACATGAGGGGTTTGAGCAAGTTATATTCAAACTTTCATTTTCATATATAACTATTGAGTTCAAATATTTCTTAAGACCTCTTACATACGTGTTATGCTCCTTGTTCACACATGCATAGGTTACCGAGTCAGTTAACTTGTTTATAGTCATATTCTTTCAAATACATCCTTCTTTCATGGGTTACCAAAACATTTATATTCTCTCTTTCCTCTTACCCTAATTGGGTTCATACAGGTGGGGTACCATATCACCACACTATCAACATTTCTCACGATTAGAGTTTTAGGGTTAGGGTTAGGGACTATACCCTACCTCTTACAGTTTCCATGTCCCTTGACCCACTAGGGTTCCTCTAAACTAGCCCTAGGCCCCTCTAGGTTTAGCCTCCTAGGGAAAACCCATATGACATTTTCTCTTTATTTTATCATTATCTCCACATGTACATTATTATTTCCTCATTATATGTATATTATTGTATCCACATTACATGTACATTAATTAGCAAAGGATGCCTTAATCCTACTTCTTCTCAAAAGCCCTAACCTGAGATGAGGAGAGAAGTTCCTTCTAGGGTTTATTAAGCAAGAGGATGAGAAGTGGATGAAAGAGATGAGATGAAACCCTAAAGGTATTTTACTTCGGGCAAAGACTTCTGACTTTGGCCAGGCAGGATGCACGGGTATGGGAGTCCTCATAAGCTGACTAGCAGTGTAGAGGAAAATTTTTCCAGCCTCCGGTCGTGGTCCCTTCTAGACACCTCAATCTTTAGGAAATACCTTAATAATTCCCTCATATTTTTACAGATTACTTGAAATTATAAACTATGAAATATTATTGGACAAAATCTGGGGCTCTGATACCTAATGTAACAACCTCACTTTCCACGTCCCTTGATTATGGAAAGGCTTCAAGTTGAGAGCCATTACCTATATTCCCAAGGATCCCAATTTAGCAAATATTAAATAATAGAAAAAAATTCATTAATTCACAAATATTATTTACAAAATTCTTACATGAAATTCCATTACCAAAACTATACATAGAAAGAAAATGTCTATCTAAATCCTCCTTACATAGATTAATATCGTCACATGGTTTCATCTTTATTTTCATGTCCCTTATCATATAAATCATCATATACCTAAAATGTCGTAAAACAAAACATGGTCAGTATGACAAGTCATACCGGTATGTGGGTGAAATAAAATGTTACAAGTAATGACAACAACATAAATCAACAATTAATGTTTAACAAACCAAATTTAACATTTTCACCATTACTACCCAATCTAGGTTTCTCCACCCTCTATCATAACCCCTCAGGACCTCATACATCAGTATTCACTATCTTCCCCTATCCAGGAGGATGACCTTTCCATAGATCCAGACGTGGCCTAGATTCTGGCTAGTCATGTTCATTTATAATGTGATAATCATAGTCACCTTAAAGTTTGTATGGAATGAAATAAACAAGCAAGCATATATTTTCAACCATGCGAGGAAAGCCTCTGAGAAACTTGCGTGAATTTACAATGGATAATCTTAGGTGTAACCACATACCTTTGCCATGTAGATTATTCAAATATACTTCAAGCATAGTCCAATCAAGCAATCATCATATAATCTACATTATGTAAATTCTAAAGTGTCACCAGACATATTAATCTCATTAATTACACAAAACTCTACTCAACTTTGACCGAGGTTTTAGTTTTCCTTACTCTCAAGTTATCATTAGGTGAACCCTAGTTACTAGATTTGTATTATCCTTTCATTAAGGTCACGTAGATCAAATATGTTCATTAACAACATAGAAAGTTAGGATTTTTAGCCCTAATTACACATTAATGATTATCCACATTATAGACCCTAATTACCTTATCATTATTACCATCATTATATTTATTATCATTATGTTCAACAAGATTAGATAATAGCATAAAAGAAAGGTTTTTAATATTTTCAACATTATATTATCCAATCTAGGGTTTCCATGTGCTAATTACCACTTTATCATGTGTTACCCTATATTTGGAACAAAAAGCCTAATTAGATCTAAATTATATTTTCTTTGGGTTTCTTTCATTCTCTTGATAAAATTCCAGATATAACTTATTTTCATCAGAGCTACAAATAATTTTCTATAATTATTTTTAGATTTATATTACCTGAGACAATCATATGATGCCACGTCAGTACGATTCCCTTTTCTTTATTCCTTTCCAGGATGGATTATGTACAGGAGGAAAAAGATTTTGGTGCCCTCCGGGTCATGCACAAGAAGGTAGGGCATTACTGTCCTTTGACATTAATTTGTCTCTCTCGCGTTGGGCGTGGCTCCTCCTTATACACGTGCTGCTGCAGGCGCAGACTCGCCGTATTCTCCTCGCGTGAGGGGGCAGTCCCCGCCAGTCCTGATGCCGCACCAATGTCGACGGCCGATACCCCTCTCAGTCTTGTTCTCAAACCATGTTCCTACACACGCCCCGCGCATTGTCCCCAATACCTGCCGCAGACGCAGACTCGCGCCGTGACGGACGCTCCTGACCCCGCGATCAACACCAGAACCAACCCGCCACTTCGACCCAAGGGAAGCGACGTCTGGTTCTTCTCCTTTGCTCCGCGACTGTGCAAGGACTCATGCACACAATGCAATGGTTCATCCACCGACATGCTCCTTCCTCCCTTCCCTCCTTCACCGTATCATCATCCAAGCTAACTTCTTCTACTATTGCGGTCCGCCCTGGTTGCTAGCGCCGCCCAGTGGCTCCTCCTATCACTCCTAGTCAGTCGAGGGTTGTAGAGATCCAGATTCTTTTCTGTTAGCCTATGATGGAGGCGATTATGGACGATGGTAGGGGGAAGAGAAGTATTGTTGTCCTAGCGTTCCTCTAGAATCCTGAGAACCCCTCACAACCATTGCTCTGCCTGGCTCATCTTGGCAGACTCAAGGGTAGTTTTGCAAGGGTGAAACACACGAGGTTCATCTGCAACTTCTTACAGACCACAAAGGGTCGGGCATTATGCCTGCAAGCTCCTTCCTCATCGTTAGGGTGGATGGATAGAAGGTCAAAGTCTAGATACGTGGTTTGCCACAAATGGAGGGGTCCTCATATAGGTCTCAGCATGGACCCTAGAGCCACGACCAACTAGGAAAGTAGGGAGGAAGTAGGATAGAAAGCGACACTGATAATAAACTTGTTTAGGAGACAACCCCGATTCACTTGGATGGAAAGTATTTAATTCTATTAATCCACGGTATCCACCCCCACTTATCTTCATGAGTTACAATTATATTGCAAAAACAACCAAAGAGTACTCTTCCTATTTTAGAATTGGCAACCAAAAGTCATAAAGGAAAGTGCTTCACACATTGAGCAATATGTTCCTTAAACCAATTATAGGAACCCATTAATATTTTTCCCATATTATATCTAATTTCATGGGCATACCCTTTATATATCAAAACTTGTTTCTTTTGAACATTCCATTAATCACCATTAAAAATGTCATTTTTTCTCTCAAAACACCATGTATATGTTTCCCAAAAAGCATTTATTCTTGTACAAATTCCATTTACTTATCTTGTGTCACAAGCACCCATGTCACAAGGTTGATTACAATTATTATTCCACCAACAATACCATTGGGGAATATTATACATCAAAACATGCTTTATATTTAAATTACTCAATTTTACCAAAATTGAGGTTATTACATCGTTACTCCCAGAGTTGATGGCAATCCAGCTTATAACACTATATCCTTCAACTATAGAAGGATATTAGCCATAGTGCAGCCCAAGAGAACAAGTTCCCTTGATATAACTCAAAACTCTGTCAAGAGATTCCCAATGGGTCTTGTCAAGACAACTGGTGTATCTACTAAACTTAGTCACAACAAATGCAATGTTTAGACGTGTGCAGTTCATAAGATACATTAACCTTTTGATATTCTTAGAGTATCATAATTGAGACACTAGAACCCAGTCTCATTCTTGAACAAGGCCTTGGATGAATCATATGCAGTCTTAATAAGATTATGTGATGTGTACTCAAACTTCTTCAGTATCTTTTCAACATAGTGAGACTGAGAGAGAGTTATACTATTAGTAGACCTTAAGATTTTAAGCCCTAAAATCACATAAGTGACACCCATATCTTTCATCTCAAACTTGCTACACAAAAATGTATTAGTCTCATTTAACACTTTCATATCAGAACCAAAAAGTAGGATATCATCGACATATAAGCATAATAAAATGAATCCATCATTGCCGATTTTACAGTAGAGACACTTATCAAATTCATTAGAAACAAAGGCAAACTATGATATCACAAAACCAAACTTATGATGCCATTGCTTAGGGGCTTGTTTCAAGCCATATAATGACTTAACAAGTTTACATACTTTGGACTCACTCTCATGACTCATAAATCACTCAAGTTGTTCCATATATATCTCTTTCTGAAGATCACCATGTAAGAATGCGATCTTCACATCCATCTAATGGATATAGAGATTATAAGTGGAAGCCAATGCTATAAGCATTCGAATTGTGGTCATACGACAAATAGGGGAATAGGTATCAAAATAATCTATTCCTTCCCTCTGTGTGTAACCCTTAGCAACTAAACTAGCCTTATACTTATTGAATATCCCATCTACATTAAGTTTCTTCTTAAAGATCCATTTACAACCAACTACAGAACAACCAAGAGGAAAATCCACCAATTCTCAAGTTCCATTTGAAGGAATTGATTGGATTTCATCACAAACGGCTTCTTTCCAAAACTTAGCTTCCGGAGATTCCATACTTGTTTGAAAGTTACAGGATTAGGCTCAACATTGTAAGTGAGAAACTCACTTCCAAAGTCATTGGATATCATAGACTATTTACTTCTGCTTGGTTCAAATATTTCTTTAGAATCTTCAGATTTAGAAATAGGTTGTTTTGAGTCATCCCCCACATTTATCATCCTTTCCACGTGTTCGGGAATGGAACTTGTGGTGGATGAATCCTCTTGAGATACTTCATTGGGCATACTAGATTTCATGGGAAACACACACTAGTACAGATAAAACCTTTAGTGTCAGCTAAGTAAGACTTTTTTCGTCAGTTTCGTAGCGACACCCAAGTGGGTGACACTAAAAGTTGACCCCATCAGCGTCGGTTACATAACCGACGACAGAAAGCCGTTCTCGATTACAATTTAATCTATAAGGGCCAACAGTCGGACCATAGGCGTCGGTTAATAGCAAACAACTAACACAATTAAACATTCGTTGTCAGTTTTTGGTAATTAACCAATGCCGACATTTTTTTTCTTATCAGTTCCAGGCCTGTTGTCCGACTAGTCAGCAGGATGTAGAACCTATAGTTCAGTTCTGAACTGTAGGTTTACAACACCCTTTAATTTCAGCCAACAACAAGCCACAAATTAACCTACAAATATTGACAAGATACAAATTATATATTTTATATGGATCATGTGATTCACACTGACGTGGTATTTTGAACGCACTAACAAAATTGAGGTTGAAATCCTCGAGCTTTTACCAAAACCAAAGTGCAATAATACCACCCGCAAGCGGACGAGTCTTATCACAGTATAGTTGAGGATCGAACCCAAAGGACAACGTTTTTAAGAATCTTTGTCAGTCTAGTTTAGTTCGAGTTAAGACTAATATTTAAAACGATTGGTTGATTTGAGGTTAATTAAACTAATTGCAAGAAAGTAGAAGCTGAATTAAAGAAAGATTTAGATCAATGATATGGAATCGTTGGGATGGTATCGGGTTTCACCACCACTGCTCATGAAAGCACATCCAAACATCAAACATCCAGGCAAGATATAACTATCCAAGTAGAGCTGCTGCGAACCCCCCATACGGGCGTTAGATCCGCATAAGCATCACCTTTGGCATCATATTTCTCGTCACCATCCGGATCACATACTTACGGCTCCAAAGATACAACATACAACTAAGGTTGTGGGCCCCCTATACATGCGTTAGGCACACAGAAGCGTCACCGAAGGCTAGATGGCTCATCCCCTCGCGGATCATACACTTACGACCTCAAGTAACCCCATTCTATTTCTAGTTTGGGAGTCAACCGCGCTAATCGATAAGCAAGCAGCCGATTTATATGCGAGCAAACATCGACGATTAACAAGAAGATACAAAATCCAACTAAGGCTGTGAACCCCCTATACAGGCGTTAGGTACACAGAAGCATCACCAAAGGCTACATGGCTTGTCCCCTCGTGGATCATACACTTACGACCTCAAGGAATCTTATTCTATTTCTAGTTTGGGAGTCAACCTGTTAAACAACATTCAATCCTACATAAAGATATTCTCATAACATAGGAAGAACAAGGATGAAAGAAAGCAATTAATCAAACTACGAACATAATGATTAACAACGAAATAAAAAGTTATATACATTGCCATGGATAGTTAATAATACGACATTTTTGCATGAGCAGCGGGGCTAGTCCCCGCACCCCAGTGAAAAGGTACTACTCACTCATGATGCGAGAAATAAGAAGAATGAGAAAGAGAGAGAAATCCGCCATGGACTCGGTGTAGGAGGTAGTCGCAGCTCGGTGAAGTAGATACGACCTCCTACGTCATGTCAAAGCAGATCTGGATGTGAACGGGAGTTGCCAAGACAGACCGGACAGTCTCCTTTGCTTTCTTCTCTCCTCAGCCTCCTTGGTTGCAACACGGGCAGTAGGTGAAATGAAACTGGCACGGACTGGACTGGTTTCAGATCGGATCTGTATACAGGCAGCCTGTCAGTGTCCCGAAACCGATGTCCAAGTAAGGACCCTTGGGGTCCTATTTATAGGCATAGGACTGACCCCAAACAGTCTTGGATTAAAAGAGACCAAACGGTCTGCTCCTGTTATGGGCAAACAGTCTGGCCAAAAAAATATTCTCCAAACGGTCTTTGCTGCTTTGACTTTTTCATGCGGTTTGATCCAAACGGTCTGGGCAAACGATCCTGGACAGAGGAAAATGGTTTATAAACCATTTTCTAGAAAACGATCATCGCTTCAGTCAACAAACGATCTTGGCTCTCACAGTTTGAGAGAACACATGAGACTAAACGATCTCACAGACCGTTTGCTCTCCTCCAAACGGTCTTGAAAAAGGGGTAAACGGTCTCCAGCAGTAGCAAATGCCCAAACGGTCTTCTATGTTTGCCGATCAAATGATCTGAAACCCCCACAGGGGCCAAATGGTCTCGCGTAGAGGAAGGGCGAACGGTCTTGGATAGACTGTTTGGTTTTCTGTAACTTATTCGAACTGTAAATGAATTCGTCACCAACTGGGTAAAACCGATCTAATAGCTTTCCGATCAATAAGTGATCCTCTACCTTCATCTGCAGGTGCAATGGCCTCGGGGCAGCCCCATTTGATAAGCGAATCTCCTCCAATCAACCTTGCTCAAGAGCTGCAAATGTGTGTCGGTCGGAGGTTGAAGATGACGTACCACAGCCGTGGTTAGGCACCACGGTCGTGGTAAAGCTGTTGTCCTATGGTCGTGCCACCTTGCACGAGCGTGGTGGGTGTGAAATCAAGCTCTGATGGCATTGTGCCACATCTGTGGTGTGACACCACGGTCGTGGTGAGGTAGCTGCTACACGGCCATGTTGCCTCATACGAGCATGGCGAGTGAGGGAGGGTCGATGCAGGTAGGATGCCACGGTCGTGGCTCATTGACCACGGTCGTGGTGAGTGAAAGCTCAGGCATTGAGGATGGTCTACCACGGTTGTGGCCCCACCACACAATCGTGGTGATGCAGCAGACCTCGGCCGTTTTGGACCACCACGGCCGTGGTTAGGACTCTGCTTGGTGACATTGAGTTCATGCACTGCTCGATCCCTTGCAGCTGAGTGATGCCTCCATTCGGTCTCTGCTGCTCAAATGATCTTGATACCGAATGGGCTCAAATGATCTTGAGACCGCATGGGCTCAAACGATCTTGAGACCGCATGGGCTCAAACGATCTTAAGACCACATGGGATCAAACGATCTTGAGACCGCATGGGCTCAAATGATCTTGAGACCGCATGGGCTCAAACGGTCTTGAGACCACATGGGTGGAATTTCTTGGTTAGATTTCTTGATCGGGGCCAGAGATAAAGGTGGGCCTTGACTACTTGTTTAGCCTTGTCAAAACCTGCATTAAGTGAACAATATTTAGTTAAAACCTTGATAATCGAATCGAGTAAGTAGTTTTGCACATTATGATTCATATTGAGTGAAATAGTATGTATATAGTTGAATTGGTCCCGAAGTGATAATTGAATTTCATGATGAATATACATTCATCAAAATACCTCGAACTTAAATGTTGCTCGTCCTTGAGTAACACAAAATTTGAAACAGTCGCCAAATGAATACTTTCAATTCATGTGATTGCTTCATCTTCACATCACGAATGTTTTCTTTTTTCTCAATAGGACTCAGTATCTCAACCTCCTGAGACCACAAAACACATCTTACCATATCTTCGTTCCTGAGTTTGTTTTTGAAAATCACTTCCTCCTTATGTTTTCCAACAACAAGTATGTCAAAGAGCTTTGTAAGAGTTCAGAGACACCCGCAGAACAACAAGTGTGCATTTGATCTGACACTGGTGTTTTCCAGGATAGGGTAGGCAATCATTGTGCCATTAGGTAGAAAAGGGAGTGAAAGGTGGTATGGAAGGAAGAAGTAAATCTCTCCTCTATTCAACTCGAGAATTTTATTTGCTTTGCAATTTCATTTATTGCATTTTTTGTGTGAATCTTTCCTCTATTCGTCTCGAGATTACATTTCTTTTTGTGTGTACTTTGGCATCTTTTTGTTTGCAAATCTCTCTTCTATTCGACTCGAGATTGCATTTTTGGCGGTATGCCCCTATTTATTTGCTAGGGGTATGGAAGAAGCGCATAAAGAGGGAAGTGGTGTGCCACCCCGAACTTAGGGTTTGGCACTTTTTGGCTATTTTGTTTATTTTTGATGAATGGAGGGGTACGAAGATGATAGAAGAGGTGTAGAAGAGAGTTCAGATCAGAATGCAACTTGATTTATAATTCAATGCACCGGGTTGTTCTCTTTATCCAACTCTACTCAAATAATGACTTGATGAGGATCCAGTTTGGATTCCATGCTATTGTTCCACAAATTAGTTAAGAAGCACGATGTGTTCGATTCCTATCAGTTTGACAGACACCTATCATCTTTGCAAAAGTATCACGATGTTAGGAATCATAGGCTTCACAAGATGATTTCAATCAAAGGTCTTATTTCAAAAGGTGGTCCTTTTGAGGATTTACTTCGAATAAGGGGGATACAATGATTCACAATGCATAGCAGGTTAGTTAGTGACTTTTAATGAAACCAGGAAGTGTCAAAATGTGTCAAAAATTCATCAAGTATCTTTTCAATTTCTTTGAAAACCATTAAAGAATTGTGAAAATTTTGAAATTTTTTATCAAGAATGTGATAATGAAAAATTAAGAATGAAAAGGATGGGTGTAGGTGGAAAGTGAGGTACGTACCACCCACCTTCCACCCCAAACTTAGAGATTTGCTCGTCCCGAGCAAACCCTAAATCCAAGATGGAGGGGAAAAATCATGCCAGAATGACCACCAGGTGTGGTTGCATTCTGATCAGCGCGCATCCTCTTATCTGAAAATCTCAAAGGTAAAGAGCAATTAGATCATAAAATGGCATCTTGCGATGCAAATTTTATTTGATGAAAAATTAACTAGAATGTAAAAACAAAATTGAAGAAATATTCTAATTTGAAAAGAAAGGTAAAACAAATTTATTGATCGGGTTGCCTCCCGACAAGTGTCGTTATTTGATGTCGATGGCTTGACTGAATTTTTCAGCTTCATGGTGGATCCTTAGGATTGGTGAGTTCCAGCATTGTTTCAGTGCCTATGTCAATCAAGGTGAAATATCTCTTTAAGCGGTGACCATTTTCCATAAATTCGCCTGACTTTTCACTCCATAGAGAGAAAGCACCATGTGGGGAAATGCTTTTGACAATGTAAGGTCCAGACCAGTGAGAACGGAGTTTCCCTGGGAATAAATTCAATCTTGACTTGAATAGCAGAACTTGGTCTCCCACTTGTATGTCTTTTCTTTTCAGATGTCCATCGTGCCAAAGTTTTGTACGTTCATTGTAGATTCGTGCATTCTCATAAGCTGTCATCCTAAGTTCATCCAACTCTTGGAGTTGCAGAATCTTGGCTTGGCCTTCTTCTTTCATATCAAAGTTCAGTTGTTTAATTGCCCACCATGCCTTGTGTTCCATTTCGACTGGAAGGTGGCAAGCTTTTCCATATATTAATCGAAAAGGTGTAGTCCCAATGGGAGTTTTATAAGCATTTCGATAGGCCCATAAGGCGTCGTTGATTTTTGTTGACCAATTATTTCGATTGCGTCCTACAGTCTTTTCCAGAATAGCCTTTAGTTGATGGTTAGAGACCTCTACCTGTCCACTTGTTTGTGGATGGTAAGGCGAGGCTACCTTATGTGTTACACCATATTTTCTCAGTAAAGCTTCAAAGCTTCTTTCAAGGAAGTGGGACCCTCCGTCAAATATCACGGTTCATGGCACTCCAAAACGGGGGGAAATAATATCTTTGAATAATTTGATGACGGGTTTGGAATCACTAGTGACGGTTGGTATAGCTTCAACCCATTTTGAGACGTAGTCTACCGCCACTAGGATGTATGAAAATCCATGAGAAGATGGGAATGGACCAATATAGTCCCCCACAAAACATCGAATATCTCTACTTCTTGCCACAGACTCAGCGGCATCTCGTCTCTCTTTGTTATATTACCTGTTCTTTGACATTTGTTGCATGATAGGAAAAAATCGTAGGAATCTTTGGATATGGTTGGCCAGAAGAATCCACATTGCAAAACCTTTAAAGCAGTCTTTTTAGAGCTCATATGTCCTCCCACTGGTCCTGAGTGACATTGTTCCAAAATAAGTTGAGCCTCCTCTTCGGCGATACATCGTCTATACAGACCATCGACACCTAGTTTAAAAAGATACATCTCATCCCAGTGATATTGCTTCACATCATGCATGAACTTCTTTAGGGCATTTCTGGTGTATTGAGGATGGATAACCCCAGTAGCAAGGTAGTTCACAAAATCTGAGTACCACGGTATAACTTCTGAGACCTTCATTAGTTGATCGTCCGGAAGAGAATCGTTAATCGAAATCTTCTCGGTATCCTGAGTGCGGATGTGACTGAGGTGGTCTGCTACAACATTCTCTGTACCTTTTTTATCTCTTATCTCTAAATCAAATTCTTGTAACAGGAGGATCCATCTAATCAACCTAGGTTTTGCATCTTTCTTTGCCAGAAGGTAACGAATGGTGGCGTGGTCTGTGTAGACAATGACCTTTGAACCAATTAGGTAGGATCTGAACTTGTCAAAGGCATACACGACTGCTAGAAGTTCTTTCTCGGTAGTTGCATAATTCCTCTGAGCTTCATCGAGAGTTTTTGATGCATAATAGATCACATAGTGTTTCTTTTCTATATATTGCCCTAAAACAGTGCCCATAGCATAGTCGCTGGCATCACACATAATTTCAAAAGGATGGTCCCAGTCGGGATCTCTAATGATGGGGGTGGTTGTAAGGGCCTACTTCAGTGTGTTGAAGCTTTTGACACATTCTTCATTGAAATTGAAATCAGTATCCTTTAGTAATAGGTTTGGCATTGGCTTTGTTATCTTGGAAAAATCCTTTATGAATCTTCTATAAAATCCGGAATGACCTAGGAAAGCACGAACTTCTTTTACATTTGTGGGAATATCCAGTTTAGAAATCACTTCAGTCTTGGTTTTATCTACTTCAATTCCTCTATTGCTGACCCTATGACCGAGGACAATGCCTTCTTTTACCATAAAATGGCATTTTCTCAATTTAGCACAAGATGTGCTTCTTCACAACGTTTGAGGACCAGGGAGAGGTGCTTTAGGCATGAATCAAAAGAATCTCCGTAAACAAAAAAATCATCCATGAAAACCTCCATAATTGTTTCAGTAAGACCAGTGAATATGGTGGCCATGCAACGTTGGAAAGTTGTGGGTGCATTACAGAGACCAAACTGCATTCTTTTAAACGCATATGTTCCGAATGGGCAGGTAAAGGTTGTTTTCTCTTGGTCATCTGGATGTATGGGTATTTGATAGAATCTAGAGTAACCATCAAGATAACAGAAATATTCTTGATGAGCCAACCTTTCTAGGACTTGATCAAGGAAGGGCATTGGAAAATGATCTTTTCGAGTTGCCTTGTTCAATTTTCTATAATCTATGCACATCCTCCACCCTGTGACTATTCGAGTGGGGATGAGTTCATTGTTTTCATTCTGTATAACAGTTGTTCCACCTTTCTTTGGGACAACATGCACTGGGCTCACCCATGGCGAATCGGATATCGGATAGATTATTCCAGCTGTGAGCAATTTAATGACCTCGCTACAGACCACTTCCTTCATATTTGGGTTCAATTTCCGTTGATGCTCAATAGTAGGTTTGTGATCTTCCATCATAGGGATCTTGTACATACACATCGCTTGACTAACCCCAGTGAGGTCACTCATTTTATAACTGATGGCTTTCTTTCTTTCCATCAATTCCTTCAGAAGTTTCTCTTCTTGTTCAGTTGTTAGATCAAAATTTATAATAACTGGACAAACCTTGAGATCATCTAAAAACACGTACTTCAGTCCTTCGGGCAGAGGCTTCATTTCGGGAGCCTCTGGTTTTTCTCTTGTTTCTTCTGTAGTTTCCATAGCCTTGAGTTTTCACTATTTTCTCCAACATCTTCTTTAGCAGAGTCGAAGGATTTGATGCAATCCTTTACTCATTCGTCGATTGGTTCATCCACTGATGGGTTTGTTAGAGAAATTTCTAAGGGATCATTTGATTCATGATGCTCTTGAGTCAGAAGTGACATTTGTTCAATGCAGTCAATCAGATAGACTTATTCATGCATACTTAGTCTTCTCATACTTTCAAAAACTTTAAATTCGAGAGTTTCTTTTCCTAATCTGAGTAGTAAGGTACCAACTTCAACATCAATCGGGGCTCTTGCAGTGGCGAGGAACGGATGACCAAAAATGAGAGGATATCTGGCATCTTCTTTTATATCCATAATGACGAAGTCGCATGGAACATATGTGTCCTTGCCTACCTTGATCGGGACATCTTAGAGGATTCCTAACGGACATTTTATCAAATTTGCTGTAAGCTGTATAGTCATGCCAGTAGGAAGCAATTATGCAAATCCTAATCTTTTGCATAGGCTAAGTGGCATAATAGAGATGCTTGCACCTAGATCTGCCAATCCTTTTTTGCATGATGAATCGCCAATATGACATGAGATTCCAAAGGATCCCGAGTCTTTTTGTTCCTTGGGCATCTTGCTCAATATGATATCTGATGTAGTTATTGGTAGTTTTACTGTCTCATATTCCTCAGTTATATATTTCCTGGTTAGGAGTGACTTTAGGTACTTAGTCCAGGCTGGTATCTCAGCCAGAGCATCTAAGCAGGGTATATCAACATGAAGTTTCTTCATAGCCTCTTTAAACTTATTGAATCTAGTATCGAGCTTGGTTTGCCTTAGACGGGCTAGGAAGGGTATACGAGGCTTATATACATGAATATCAAGTTCTGGTGTTTCAGTTTCTTCATCAGTAGATTTCTCAGTACTTCCCTTCTCTGTCTTTTCATCTTTTGATTGAGACTCTAGTGTTGTTGAGTTTTGGACAATCACAGGTTCATCTTCGTCTGTAATAACCATAGGTGTCTTTAATGAGGGATCTGAATAGTCTTTTCCTGACCTGGTGGTGACTTCCTTCCAATGTTCAGGATGCTTAGGATTGTTCTCGGGTTGGCCAGCAAAGACTTCAGCAGGTGGCTTTATGCTAGCTGTAAGTTGAGCTAGTTGAGATTCAATAGCCTTTTGTTGAGCTTGTTGGTTGTCTATCATAGTTTGCTGAGTTTGCAACATTTTTTCAATGGCTGATAGCTTGTCATCAGAAGAGACGGGTCCTGCTTTCTATCCTTGTTGTTGATTAAGATTCTAATATTGAGAGTTGTTTTGATAATTATTGTAGTTCATATTCTGATAGTTCCCCTTGAAATTTCCTTGATTCCCAAAATTCTATTGTTGATTATACTGGAATCCTGGTGGGCCTCTTGGTTGATTGTTTGAACCAAATTGATGCAAGTTTACCGCTCCATAGGGGTTTCCATATTGAAAACTTGGGTGATTCCTATTCTGATTCGGATTGTAATAACTTTGCCCCAGAATAGTGTTGATAGCATTAAGATTTTCCATCTGACCATTATCTCCTTGTCCACATACATTGCTCAGTACAACATCATAGAGAACATTGCATGATAAAGTGGAATGATTGGTGCTCTTACATGCTTCACAGAATAGGGAAGTGGACTTGACCTGCTCCGGTTGCTGAGTGGGTGAACGTCCTCTTCTCATAGCAGCTAGAGATGATTCAATATGGTCTTTCTTGGCGACTAAGACCTTCAAGGTTTCAACGATAGACTTGTACTCGGGAGTAGCTTCGGCCATAGCTAATTTTAAGACTCCTTTACCTACTGATCTACCCCAATTGGCTATATTTTCTACTCCCAGGGTGACGACTCTCCATGCGCTGTCATCACTTTGACGCATGAAGTTTCCTCTAGATGAGGAATCTAGAAACCTCTTAATATCATCATCCACACCCCTATAGAAAATTTTGATGATTTGATTCTTAGGAATTCTGTGGTGTGGACATTTGCGTAGAAGCTCTTTGTACCTATCCCATGCTTCAGCAAGAGTTTCTCCAGGGACTTGAGTGAAATTTGTTTTCCGGCCCCTAATTTCTTATGTGAGAGATGGAGGATAGAATTTTTCTAGAAACACATTTTGGAGTTGTTCCCAAGTGATAATGGGCATTTCACTTTGCAATGAATTGTACCAACTTATGGCTCTATCAGCAAGGGAATACTTGAAGAGACGGAGTCAAATGGCATCATCAATGACTCCATTTTGCTTTGTCATAGCACATAGATCGATGAATCTTAGAAGATGTTCTTGGATGTCCTCTGCTTGTTTTCCATAGAAAGGGTTGTTTTGAAGCAATGTGATCCAATGTGCCCTAATCTCAAAATTGGCAGCATTGATGGGGGGAGGCTATACTGGATGATGAACCTTCATAGCTTTCGGGATTGAGAACTCTCTGAGATCATTTTGTAATTCAGCTGCTTGTACTGCTAGGATTTCCTGTTGAACCGCAGCCCTAGCTTCTTGCATGATCCTCTCTCTTTGTGCATTGATGGCTTGAGCCATCCTTGTTTGATTCTCTCTGATCTGATGATGGAAAGTTCTGTCTATCTCGGGATCAAAGCTCGCTGCTAGTCAGGGGTTGTCCGAACGGTGCATGCACTATGCCTTGGATTGTACCTGAAAATAGAAAGATTTTGAAAATGAGATCCACAAAGTAGAGTCAAATTCAAGTAGATGATCGATTATTTCAAAAGAAAAAGAAAATTCCTAGATTAGTCTTAAAAGAACTAGATTTGACTGACTGATTCCGTTGTCCCCAGCAACGGCGCCAGAATTTGACGTGGTATTTTGAACGCACTAACAAACTCACTCGAGGTTGAAATCCTTGAGCTTTTACCAAAACCAAAGTGCAATAATACCACCCACAAGCGGACGAGTTTTATCGCAGTATAGTTGAGGATCGAACCCAAAGGACAACGTTGTTAAGAATCTTTGTCAGTCTAGTTTAGTTCGAGTTAAGACTAATATTTAAAACGATTGGTTGATTTGGGGTTAATTAAACTAATTGTAAGAAAGTAGAAGCTAAATTAAAGAAGGGTTTAGATCAATGATATGGAATCGCTGGGATGGTATCGGGTTTCACCACCACTACTCATTCAAGCACATCCAAACACCAAACATCCAGGCAAGATATAACTATCCAAGTAGAGCTGCTGTGAAACCCCCCCATATGGGCGTTAGGTCCGCGTAAGCATCACCTTTGGCATCAGATTTCTCGTCACCATCCGGATCACATACTTACGGCTCCAAAGATACAACATCCAACTAAGGTTGTGGGCCCCCTATACAGGCGTTAGGCACATAGAAGCGTCACTAAGGCTAGATGGCTCGTCCCCTCACGGATCATACACTTATGACCTCAAGGAACCCCATTCTATTTCTAGTTTGGGAGTCAACTGTGCCAATCGATAAGCAAGAAGCTGATTTATATACGAGAAAACATCGACGATTAACAAGAAGATACAAAGTCCAACTAAGGATGTGAACCCCCTATACAGGCGTTAGGTACACAGAAGCGTCACCGAAGGCTAGATGGCTCGTCCCCTCGCGGATCATACACTTACGACCTTAAGGAATCCCATTCTACTTCTAGTTTGGGAGTCAACCAGTTAAACGACATTCAATCCTACATAAAGATATTCTCACAACATAGGAAGAACAAGGATGAAAGTAAGAAATTAATCAAACTACGAACATAACGATTAACAACGAAATGAAAAGTTATATACATTGCCATGGACGGTTAATAATATGACATATTTGCAAGGGAAGCGGGGCTAGTCCCCGCACCCCAGCAAAAAGGTACTACTCGTTCATGATACGAGAAACAAGAAGAATTAGAAAGAGAGAGAAATCCTCCATGGACTCAGTGCAGGAGGTAGTCACAGCTCAGTGAAGTAGATACGGCCTCCTACGTCATGTCGGAGCAGATCTGGACGCGAACGAGAGTTGTCAAGATAGACCAGACAGTCTCCCTTGCTCCGTCTTTCTTCTCTCCTCAGCCTCCTTGGTTGCAACACCGGCAATAGGTGAAATAAAACTGGCGCAGACTGGACTGGTTTCGGAATGGATCTGTATACAGGTAGCCTGTCGGCATCTCAGAACCGATGTCCAAGTAAGGACCCTTGGGGTCCTATTTATAGGCATAGGACTGACCCCAAACGGTCTTGGATTAAAAGAGACCAAATGGTCTGCTGTTGTTATGGGCAAACAGTCTGGCCAAAAAAATCTTCTCCAAACGGTCTTTGTTGCTTTGACTTTTTCATGTGGTTTGCTCCAAACGGTCTTGGCAAACGATCTTGGATAGAGGCAAATGGTTTGTAAACCGTCTGCTAGCAAACGGTCGTCGTTTCAGTCAACAAATGATCTTGTCTCTCACGGTTTGAGAGAACGCATGAGACTAAATGATCTCACAGACCATTTGCGCTCCTCCAAACGGTCTTGAAAAAGGGGCAAACGGTCTCCAGCAGCAGAAAATGCCCAAACGGTCTTCTATGTTTGCCGATCAAATGATCTGAAACCCCCACAGGGGCCAAACGGTCTCGCGTCGAGGAAGGGCGAATGATCTTGGACAGACCATTTGGTTTTCTGCAACTTATTTGAACTATAAACGAATTCATCACCAGTTGGGTAAAACCGATCTAGTAGCTTTCCGATCTATAAACGATCATCAGCCTTCATCTGCAGGTGCAACGGCCTCGGGGCGACCCCATTTGATAAGCGAATCTCCTCTAATCGACCTTGCTCAGGAGCTGCAAATGTGTGATGGTCGGAGGTTGAAGACGATGCACCACGGCTGTGGTTAGGCACCACGGCTGTGGTTAGGCACCACGGTCATGGTAAAGCTGTTGTCCCACGACCATGACGCCTTGCACGGGCGTGGTGGGTGTGAAATCGAGCTCTGATGGCATTGTGCCATGACCGTTGCACAACACCACGGTCGTGGTGAGGTAGCTGCCACATGGCCGTCCTACCTCGCACGGGCGTGGTGAGTGAGAGAGAGTCGATGCAGGTAGGGTGCCACGGTCGTGGCTCATTGACCACGGTCGTGGCTCGTTGACCACAGTTGTGGCGAGTGAAAGCTCAGGCGTTGAGGATGGTCTACCACGGTCGTGGCCCCACCACACGGTCATGGTGATGACAGCAGACCATGGTCGTTTTGGACCACCACGGTCGTGGTTAGGACTCTACTTGGCGACCTTGAGTTCATGCACTGCTCGATCCCTTGTGGCTAAGTGATGCCTCCAATCGGTCTCTGCTGCTCAAATGATCTTGAGACCGCATGGGCTCAAACGATCTTGAGACCGCATGGGCTCAAATGATCTTGAGACCGCATGGGATCAAACGATCTTGAGACCGCATGGGCTCAAATGATCTTGAGACCGCATGGGCTCAAACGATCTTGAGACCACATGGGATCAAACGATCTTGAGACTGCATGGGCTCAAACGGTCTTGAGACCGCATGGGTGGAATTTCTTGGTTAGATTTCTTGATCGGGGCCAGAGATGAAGGTGGGCCTTGACTACTTGTTCAGCCTTGTCAAAACTTGCATTAAGTGAACAATATTTAGTTAAAACCTTGATAATCGAATCGACCAAGTAGTTTTGCCCATTATGATTCATATTGAGTGAAATAGTATGTATAGAGTTGAATTGGTCCTGAAGTGATAATTGAATTTCATGATGAATATACATTCATCACACACATATATGTATAATCAACACATTTAATTTTCAAATATGATTAATCACATACATGCATGTAGAAACCGGTAGTTCCATTTCATTCCTCCATTCATATTCACACACAGTTAGCAACCACATGCAGTTCGATCCATTCATTTTTCTTTTGACATTCACACACAGAATCATTTCATTCATTAATCCATCTTCACAAACACACATATATATAAGACAATTCAAAAAAATTCATTCAGACATCGTCTTTCAAAGTTGAACATGTTATCAAAATACTAATTATCACAAAGTTTAGAAAATAACATGACACAGTAGCTAATTAAACAAGGGGGGCTTGTTGTACCCCTAAACATGTGCATATATGGGAAAGTAAATTTGTTGCTAGCTTGGACCTACTTTGTTTATGTTGTAGTATCGCAGAACTCGTCATTGTTAGATGAATCTGAACTGGTGGTGATAGGGAAATGGATGGTACCAACAGTAGGAATAGAAGGGAAATTGGGTGTGATCTCCTCATCGAATGAGTCCAAATATGCTCTATCCCCTGTCGAGTACTCAAATCGGACCATATGATCCGGCGTCTCATTGTTGATGTTGGTTATCCAAACCTTGATGGCATTATGGCCAACCAGTCAAAGAAAAAGCATTTCACTACGGCCCAATAACATCTTCCCAACCCACTAGCACCAACTGGAAGTGGATACAAGATTCTTGTCAACATCATACTTAACATCAATAATGGGTGTTGAAGTTCCAAAATTTAGGGTCACTTCACCAGCCACGTAGCTTCTTCCATTTTGATAACGCCAATGTTTAGGTATACTGAGTTGTGCCAATGAATGATCGTCTAGAATGATATCCAACTATTCTTCAATAGGGAATAATAACATTGGGGTAGAGGCCCAAGCCATTATTCCTACAATAATGTAAAATGTTGAGAAAAAGTAATAGAAATGTAAGTACTAACAACACACAACAACATGGGTTATTTCATATTCATGACGGAGAAATAATTTATGGTGATGATGATTGATGATGATGATGATGATGATAATGGTGTGATGATGAGATTGATTATGAGGGATGAGGGATGAGGATGATGATGATGATTGATGATGAGGATCATCATCGTCATTGTCTTCATCATCCTCAACATCATGGTCATCATCATCGTCATCATCATCATCATCATCATCATTATGATGATGATGATGATGTGGGATGATGATGATGATGATGATGACAATGGTGATGATAACGATAATGATGATGATGATGATGACGCTAATAATGATGATGATGACAATGATCATGATCCTCATCATCATTATCATCGTCATAATCATTATCATTGTCATACCCATCATCATTGTCATTATCATCATCGTCATCATCATCCTCATCATCATCATCCCACATCATCATCATTCACATCATGATGATGATGACGATGATGATAACAATGATGATGATCATGATGTGATGATGATGATGATGATGATGATGATCATCATCATCATCATCTTCATCATCATCATCATCATCATCCTCAACATCATTTTCATCATGATCATCGTCATCGTCATCATCATCATGGGATGATGACGATGAGGATGATGATGATGATGATGATGATGATGACGACGATGAAGAGGATGACGACGATAGTGATGATGATGATGATGATGATGATGATGATGATGATGATGATGAGGATGACGATGATCATGATCCTCATCATCATCGTCATCATTATTATCATTTTCATCCCCATCATCATTTTCATTATCATCATCGTCATCATCATCCACATCATCATCACATGATGATGATGATGATGACGATGATGATGATGACGATGATGATGAGGATGATGATGATGATGATGATGATGATGATGATGATGATGATGATGATGATGATGATGATGATGATGACGATGATGATGATCATCATCTTCATCATCATCATCATCATCATCATCATCCTCAACATCATCGTCATCATTATCATTGTTATCATCATCATCATCATAGAATGATGATGAGGAGGATGATGATGATGATGATGATGAGGATGACGACGATAGTGATGATGATGATGATGATGATGATGATGATGATGATGATGATGATGATGATGATGATGATGATGATGATGATGATGATGATGATGATGATGATGATGATGATGATGATCGCGATCCTCATCATCATATTCATCATCATCATCATTATCATCGTCATCTCCATCATCATTGTCATTATCATCATCGTCATCATCATCATCCCACATCATCATCATCACATGATGATGATGATGATGATGATAATAATGATGACGATGGTGATGAGGATGATGATGATAATGTTGTGATGATGATGATGATGAACGATGATGGTCATCATCATCGTCGTCATCATCATCATCATCATCATCATCATCATCATCATCATCATCATCATTCTCAACATCATCGTCATCATTATCATCATCATCATCATCATGGGATGATGATGATGAGGATGAGGATGACAATGATGATGATGACGACGATGATGATGATGAAGATTATAGTAGTGACGATGATGATGATGATGACAATGATTGTGATCGTCATCATCATCATCATCATCATCATCACCATCATCATTATCATCATCATCCCTATCATCATTGTCATTATCATCATCATCATCATCATCATCATCATCATCATCATCACATTATGATGATGAGGATGACGATGATGATGATGATAATGATGGGATGGTGATGATGACGATGACAATGATCATCATTGTCGTCATCATCATCATCATCCTCAACATCATCGTCATCATTATCGTCGTCGTCATCATCATCATCATCATCATCATCATCCTCATCATGATGAGGATGACGATGATGATGATGATAATGATGTGATGATGATGACGATGACAATGATCATCAGCATCGTCATCATCATCATCATCATCCTCAACATCATCATCATCATTATCGTCGTCATCATCATCATCATCATCATCATCATCATCATCATCCTCAACATCATCGTTATCATTATCGTCATCGTCATCATCATCATCATCATCATCATCATCATCATCATCATCAATATCATTATCATGATGATGATGTGGGATGATGACGATGAGGATGTTGATGACGATGATTGATGATGACGATGATGATGATAATGATGACGATGATGATGATGATCATCATCATCGGCACCATCATCATCATCATCATTCTCAACATCATTGTGATCATCATCGTCGTCATCATTATCATCCTCATCCATCATCCCACATCATCATTATTACATGATAATGACGACGATGATGATGATGATGAGGATGATGATGATGATAATGATGATGATCATCCCCATCATCATCATAATAATAATAATAATAATAATAATCATTCATCATATCCTAATTAATTAATTCAATTCATTCTTCCATTTTGTGTTTATTCATTCATTATTAAATCCTAGTTGAATATTAATCGACCACACAATGGTGGTATTATTAACCCAAAGTTCAAATCTTATACGGATTTAACCACTCACTAAACGGGTCAAACTGCAGGATGTGGTGGCGGCACCCGGAGGTGGAGGAGGTCGGCCGGGCTGGAGGTGAAGGTGGCTGACATTGGAGGTGCAGGCTGTGGCCGATGGTGTGAGTGGAGCATATGAAGGAGGCTATAAAAAGGCTCCTCGCTCCACCTAGAGCAGGTGCTGGTGGTGGCGGGAGCAGGTAGTGGTACCGGTGACTGGGTACAACAGCAAAAGTAGCAGCTTCAGACAACAGCAACAACTCCGATGTGAGCAGCTTCAAACTCTTTGAGGCGGCATGCTAAGGCGGTGAGCAGCTTCAAGGTTGTCATGGCCGTGCACAGAGGCAGTGAGCAGAGAAAGGAGGTGGTAGAAAAATCACCAGACCTAGCTATGGGGGGAGAAGATCGGGAACTAAACAACGAAGGGGAAGAGTCTGGCTCATGTGGTGCTCATAAGTTAATTATTGGCGTTGGTTATTCCTCCGAAACTGGCAGTAAATAAGGCAATGAATTTTTGCCTCGTGAAGTGTATTTAGTCGTCCGTTCTATACTCAAAACCGACAACATATGAGGGGATGAAAAGTTTTATGGGGCTTGGTGCGAAACATGTGTCGTCGGATTTTTAACAACCGACACTGAATGTAAAAATTTTTGAGCCAATTTTTTTCAGCTAAAAAATTATATTTCAGGGTGATTTTGGACGTCGGTTTGGTTTATTAACAACAAACATTAAAGAAAAGTGATACCCGTGTCTTTTGTAAATCATCCGGTGTTCACATATAGGTTTCAATTAAGTTTATAGGCCGATGTCGTGGACTATAGTCATCGGTTTTTTACAACAACCAACGACATAAAATGTGACGTTATACATCATTTTTGTACTAGTGTGCACATCCTCAAAGAATGTAACATCACGTAATTCCACAATTGCATTGACGTCAATGCCTGAGATATCAAATTTTACAATCAAGAATTTGTAGGCATAACTTGTCTCTAGATATCCCAAGAATATGGCATCAACCATTTCGGTCCCAAATTCTTCCTTTTGTGTTCAGGGACAAGTACCTTAACAAGGTGCCCCCACACTCGAAGCTATTTGAGACTCGATTTTCTTCCTCTCAATAACTCAAACGGATTACTCTCTACATGTATGTGGGCAACTCTATTCAGAATATGGCAAGCCATATTCAAATCTCCCCCCCCCCACATGAAGTTGGGTAGACTTGAGGTATGGAGTAAAGAATTTACCATATCTATAAGGGTTCAATTTTTACGTTCAACTATCCCATTAGATTGTGGTAAATACGGAGCACCAACCTCATGAAATATACCATGTAATTGGAAAATTTCAAAAAAAAAATTGAGGTATATTCTCCTCCCCTATCAAATTTTAATCTTTTAAGTACTTTACTAGTTTGAATTTCAGCTTCTTTCTTATTAATTTTAAATTTATCCAATATCTCATCTTTACTTCTAAGCAAAAAGACATAACAGTATCTAGTGGCATCGTCAATAAAACTTATAAGATAGCGTTCTTGATCCCTTGTTGCAATACCATTAAATTCATAGATATCCGCATGAACTAAATCCATTATTTCCGAATTCCTATTCACATAATAAAAAGGTTTCCTAGGTAATTTAGCTTGCATAAAGAATTCACTTTTATTATTGCAAAATTCAAATTTAGGGATTAAATTCAGATATATTATATGTTTCATTGAGCCAACATTCACATGTCGCAAACGTGCATGCCAAACATCATATGATACAAGATTCATGCATAAAGAACAATTATCATTCAAATTTAAAATAGAATTCAAAACATATTCTACAAGAATCTCAAACAAGTTCTCCATATCACAAAGATACCCCTTGTCAAAAAATAAAGAATCTCAAAGGTGGGTAATAATAACTTTATTATATTTACAATCTATTCTAAAACCATCTCTAACTAAAATTGCGCCACTAATAATATTGTGTCGTATTTATGGAACATGTATGACTCTATGAAGCGTCAGAACCTTTGCTGAAGGAAACTTCAAGTTCACTCGTCCTTCTCCTTTGACTTCTAAAGCGTTGGAATCACCCAAACTCACGGATCGACCTTTAGAGGCCTGATAAGACACACATAGGGACTTGTCAGTACATACATGCACATTAGCCCCAATGTCTATAATCTAATATATTGTTTTCAAAAATATAAAGAACTTTAGGTTTTATAGATACATACCCATCATTGAGGTTCAAGGACGCAATCATCATGTTGATCACAGCCTCCTCAGTTGCAGATACGACAACTTTCTTGGTCTTCTTTGAAGGACAATCCTTGTTCCAGTGGCCAACCTGTCCACAAGTCCAACAAGGTTTGTTCTTCAGTTTCACTAGGATCTTGGCCTTAGGTTTAATTGAATTCTTAGGTTTCTTATCCTTGTTCTTAGTAGTAGTAAATTTAATAGTCACATTAACATCAGTGGTTACGTTGATAGATTTCTCTCTCAGATGCTCTTCATGAATATTGATGTCCATCATGAGATCATTCATTGATATGTCTCCTTTACGTTGCTTAAGAGTCATGCCAAATGACTCCCAAGATTTTGGGAATTTTTCAATGATTGACATAGCACAAAACTTTTCAGGAAGTGTCATGCCCGCATCAACGAGATCTTGCACCAAGAGTTGAAAATTGTGTGTTTCATCAGAAACACATTTACCCTCAGACATATGAAACTTACGAAATTTAGATACAAAATATTTTCAGTTTCCTGATTCTCAGTATTGTAATTCTTTTCTAATGCATTCCACAAAGCCTTAGAAGTAGTAACATGTGGCTTTGAGTATGACTCATACAATTTGTTGTTTAAAGTAAATAGAATCAACCATACCCTTCTTCTAGGTTGCAATTATATTAGTATTATCATGAATAGTTTCATCAATTTTGGGTTTGTCTTCTTCTAAATATTGATCATACCCTACTATGTTAAGCCAGATTTGCATCCTACTTTGCCAACGAGAAAACCCAGTAAATTTTTCAGACATACTAGATGTATTAATTTTCATGCCAGAACCTTGAGCAGTCATAGTTAACTAACGACATATAATGGTTTATTTAAGACTGTTTTTAATTTTGAATTACGTCGTTACATGCAACAATGACATGTGCAATTTAAGTTAACATTTCAGGCCAATCTAGATAAGAAAATGTAGAATAAACCAATGCAGGAGAAAAAATAAATAAAGTTTGAATTAAACAAGGTCGTTCATTGAAAAATGAACGTGATATACTTAAAGAAAATAGCCCCTTGCAACCCTTATGGATAGGCGTCGTTCTCCTAGTCGACCCCGTCACAAACCTGAAGAAGAGATGTCTCGCTCGTGTTGATGACGAACGATGCAGATGAACCAGTTGCACTACTAGTGTAGCTCAGCAACCGTAGGAACCACTGACTGACAAGTTGCACCTTTGAATAAAGAGGATGAACGATCTTGCTATGTCCAGGCGGAAAAAGACTTTGGTTTTAGGGTTTGCAAACATACACTCGAACGACTAACGACTATGTGTTCGAAAGATGTGTTTAACCATAATGACTGGAGGCATATTTAGTTAGGATTAATAAGTCGGAAGACATTCTCCACAATCCAAAAGTTTGAGCTCGGCCAAGCTAGGCATGGTGTGATGCGCGCGTGTGCGTGTGTGTTGTGGTTCCCATACCCACCAAGGAGGTGAGCATACTCTCCTCCTAGGACCTTTGGACACTAGTGGCACATGTGATCCTAATATAAGGACCACAAAAGTTCTAGGAATGAGCAATGTGGGATAAAACTTCTTTGCCCGTGTGTTGGAGACAAAACTACCTCTTTCACATGTACTAGCTACACTACATTGAGGTTAACCCATGCCATATACATGGCCGTAGCAGCCATATATGGCTGTAGAGGGGTGCCTTCCAGATTAAAGGGGTCTCTAGCTTTCAGTACAGAGAGACCTAATTAGTTGGTCAAGGGGGATATGTATGGTCAACTACTTTACTACAACAAAATCGAAGTCAAGGCTAAATAGTCAAGAGATTAAACCTATGACCAATTTAGACTTTTTCCCGAAGGCTCATCCCTAGCAAATGTTATTTTTATCCCTCACCAATAGAATTTTCTCTCTCCTATACTGCCCCACCCTACCGGCTTTTTTTTCAGACCAAGAAAAAGTCCCCGTCCAACCCCATTTTACATTACTCACCCCAACCCTAACCGTCCGAAACATGTGGGTTGAGTCGGTTGACCCCCGACTAAAGCCGGCTGCAAGCACGCAGCAGCAGCGCGGCGGCCACTCCCTCCAACGGACCTTCGCCTGTACCTCCTTCTCGCCACTCCATCGTGGCCCCTTACCATCATATACCCCTCCCTTGCGCCTGATAAGATCGTTCGACCTTTACGTCGTAGACTTCCTACACATCATCCATGTTTCCGGTCTCGTATTCATTCTCCATGGAAACAAACTTTGATCTCATAAACCCCTAATATCTCTAAATGGTTGGAATAGGGAGCAGTATCACTAGATCTATTACCAAAACACAATCGTTCGCTGGCCTCGCATCAAAGCCGTACAGTGATGCAAGCTGGCAGTCGGCGCAGCCGTATTCAGCCGTGATTATGCATAGACAATAAGACAATGTTTCATACTAATATTGTTCACGTCCATATTATATTTTCAAGAAATGGAATTATTTTTCATTCATGTAACTATATTTTGTTAATAAACTCTCGGATGACTAAAAAGTTAAAACCCCGCTTATTAGTAAAATTTATGCCATATGTACAGGGCCGTTGCAGACAATTTAGAGGCCCCGAGGCAAAGATAAAAAATGGGCCTCTGTATATTCTTATTTAACAAATTTATGTAAACACAAGTTTGGTCATAATTGTCAAAACTATCATATAAAAAATAGAACATGTTCTTACAAATCAAACTAAAAAGAATGTACAAATCAAATATAGATATTTCCTTATCAAGCTTTACTTATCATATAAAATGACTTCTTCGAGCCTTTCTAGATGCAAAATCTTGAATAACAGTGTCAACATCAATATTTCCCAACATATCATTCTCAATGCATAATATTGCCAAACTGTTCAATCTTTCTTGAGACATTGATGATCTAAGGTAGTTTTTCAGCAAATTGAGCTTGGAAAAACTCCTTTCTGCAGACACTACTGTCACTGGCATTGTCAACAAAATACGATAAGTAATTGAAATATGAGAGAAATAATTTGCATCTTTCAAAAATTCAAGAACTTCAATAGCTGACTTTTGCTCTTCTGGCAAACTCACCTGCAATACTTTTAACTCGAAAAAAAAGTCATCCAAGTTTATGTCTGATGAACTTTCATGAGAAAAAGTAGCATGAAACTTAGCGCAACATGCCTTTAGGGTAGCTTCATCCAATGATTTTAAAATCTCCGAGTTATATAGGAATCCAAAAGTATCTTCAAATATATTCACTTGCTCAAATCTCTTGTTCAAAGAAGAGATTGGCATATCTACAACCACTAGAAAGTAATTCACTCGAAAAGACTCTTTCTCTAATTGAATAATATCATCATCGTCATCATTCTCATCAAAATTTCTTTTCCTAACAATGCGACGCTTAACTTGAAAAGTTGGCTCAACATTCATCTCAGAGGCAATCTCAGTAGCAACAACAATACTAGAAGCAAATCCTTCGTCTCTGTATTTCTCAAGAAAAGACACCATAGCTTTCAATAACTTAATAGTAGCATCAATGCAAACAGATTTGGATTGCAATTTCTTACTTATTGTATTAACAATATATAAATATCATACCAAATAACAATACCCAACAAAAACTCAAAACTCTCGATCGAGTAAACTAGATTGTTTGCTTCACTTTGTGTCTTAGCATCATAACGAGACTTGGACAATTCCAATAGAGCCAACCTGATTTGAGGAGCTTGAAATCTAATAGCTTTGACACTTTTAATACAACTCTCCCAACGAGTATTGGACAGTGATTTAATAGTCAAACCTGAGACATTGTCAAGCAAACACTTCCACCTTTTCGGAGAACTTGCAAATAATGTATATATGTGTTGCATAATTCTAAAAAAAGAAACAGCCGGAAGACAAGAATGAGCCATATCACTAATAGTGAGATTAAGACTATGACAAGCACAAGGCACATATAACGCTCTGGGATTAACCATGAGTAATCACTTTTGCACACCTTGGTGTTTTCCTTTCATATTAGAACCGTTGTCATAACCTTGACCTCTCACGTCCTCCACATTAAGATCAAGAGACTCAAGAGAATTTACAAGTTCATTAAAAAGCCCCAATCCATCAATATCATCAATTTTCAGAAACTCTAAAAATAATTCCTATATTTTTATTTTCTGACCAGACATGTTCACCCATCGTACAATGAGAGTCATTTGTTCTTGGTGGGTCAAATTAGGAGTACAATCAAGAATTATGGAGAAATATTTAGCCCCTCTAATGATGTTCAATATAGAACTCTTAATATTGCTGGCTAAAAGAGATATCAACTCATTTTGAATTGAATGGCCAAGATAATGATGGTGAATCTCATGATTCTGAATGTGTCGGACATGATCTTGCATTACCAAATCAAATTCTGTAAGCATTTCAATTATCCCCAAAAAGTTTCCATTGCTATCTTGGAAAAGTTTATCATTTGATCCTCGAAAAGACAAATTACATTTAGCAAGACATTTAACGACGAACACTATTCTTAATAAAACTTGTCTCCAACGCTCTTTATCCTTTGGAATTTCTTTCTGTAATTCTTTATCAACAGTTTGCTCATTGCTAAATCTTACTTTTAATTCATGCTCAGTGCTCATATTAGTGAGATGCTCGATGCTATTCTCATGCTCTTTGAGTCTCTCACTAACATATTTCCAGTCTTTGAACACATTATGAGCTAGTGTACTTTTATTGTTCTCAGACTTGAACAACTTACAACAAAAACAATAAATTTTATCAACATGTTTCGAGTAAACTAGCCACTTCCTATCACGAGTCTCTCCATTGCTCAATTTTCGAGAATAATAAGCATATGAGAAGTGCCTTTTATTGTCATCTAAAGGAAACACAATTTTCAGTTCACTTTTAGGTCCTTTTTCAACTAAAATATCCCTAACTTTGTTGTCAATATTATCCCAATTTAAGGGATCATAAATATCAAAAGGAGGGAGAACTTGTTCAACACCGTCTAAGTTGCCAACATTTAAATCAGTGACGTCAGTATCATCCTCAACCTCATCAACATTTTCATTCCCAATTACATTTTCGAATTCCATAGTATTTTTCCATAAATTTTTATGAAATAATTTGGATTTAATACCATGTTCATTAGAAATGGATCTAACTTGGTAGTATTCAGTTGTCAAAAAAAATTCCCAATTGGTCACCCAACTGCATAAACAATACAAACATTGTGTTCATATAACATTAGTCAGATATAATTAATCTTTGAACATGTTTAATATTAGAGTCAACATCTAACCACTCACCTTAGATGTCAAACATCTCAGAACGTAGCACAAGAACTAAAATTCTATATATCCATTCAAGTCACCAAAATTGGCTCCTTTTCTTCCTCATTCCAAGTCACAAACCCTAGAAATGGAGAATTAGAGAGAAAGAATGAGAAAATAGAGTCATTTGATATCATTTTTATTCATATTAGAGTATGGATGGATTATTTTCCAAGTAATCCTTTTTAGGGTTGATAAACTTACATGATTTTCCAAGCTTTTGAAAGTTGAAACTCCAAAATCAACATTTTCAACTCTTTTCTTCTTCAAATTCCTAATACATCCCACTCTTTATGAAGAATTTTGTATTCCTAGGATGAATGATGGATTATGGGAGGTACTAGACTGTTAGGTTAGTGATATAAATTAGGTTCTTGGAATAATGATAAACATGTCCAATAGTTTTTTGGTTTTTTTATGCAAAACGGTTGCTCAATCAAGTTGTTCTTGATAAGCAACTCCACCACAAAACAATCTATGATTACTCAAATATGATATATAGAAATTTAAAATATTTTTGAAATATACTTTCCAAGATACAGTTAAAATATCAACTCATTTGAAAATTTATAATTACTCACTATAAATAAAATACCACAATGTTATATTGTAGTCTATACTGCATGGTCGAAGGAGTATGTTCTGGGGAAACTTGACCAATGAATATCTCCATCAGACATCTAAAATTCAAAAAATTTCCAGAAACATCGGTAATAAATTTTAGTCAAATTTCTTTCATATTTGAAGTACCTTTGGGTTATAGATAAAATACAAACAATCATTTATTAAACTATGATAGCTATCACATTCTTGATTCATATACTATCAAAATCCTATGTTCGGCCTAAATAGGGTTTTCATTTTTTATGCCCTAATTATTAAAACCACAACATGCATGATGAATGTATTTTACATCATCTTTTGGAGCACTTTTGGTTGTATTTCCATGCTAGATTTTCCACTTTATTGTTATTTTTACTTGCTTAATGATTTGGATTGTAGGTATTATATTTTGGCATCAAAATAGGAAAAAAACATCATGTAATCCACCAAGACATTCCCCAACCATTTAAACATTCATTAAATCAATGTTGTTGAAACTTCCAGCAATACCCTGTGTTTAGAAAGCAACACCCCTTGTCCAAATGTTATACACATTGTGTCACAATCCAAAACTTGGATCCAGAACTCCTTGAATTGTTGAGCACACCATGTCGAGTTTTTGACCAGCCATGTCACAGACCATAAATTGAATCAAGAACTCCTTGAATTGCAACAACACACCGTGTTGGCCAACCAACACATTGTATCATCATTGATCGAGACAATTTAACTTCAGTTATTGCAACTAACATGTCGTGTTGGCCATCCAATACGTCGTGTGACCTATAGATTTCACTCAAATGTGAATGTAGCTGCTCCATTTCTTTTATATATATATATATATATATATATATATATATATATATATATATGACCCCAAGACGTATTGGGACAGTTATCACTATATATTTTGGACCATTTAAAGTGTAACTCAAGCAAGTAAAATATAGGAGTTGGAGGGGTTTGAAGGAAGAAAAGATGGTTTCTCAGGGGTGAAACTTCTTCCTTTTTCTCCAAAAATTTTAGCAGGGATATTTTCCGTTCTCTTCTCCCCACTTTGGGGTGAATCTTTATGGAGAGTTTCCAACAACAAGGAGTAGTTTAGACTGCTTGACCAGAGTTCCAACTCTTTCCTACTTCTTTCATGAACATTGAAGTTTATTTCCATCTTCTATGATATCTAGCACTATTTTCTACTACTTGTATCTACCTTCTACAACCATGGATGAGTAGATCTTCCTTTCTTGTGCATGGAGGAGTAACACCCATGTCATGCTTTTTAGAGAAATGAATTTTCTTGCTTAATGCTGGTTTAGTCACTGTTCTATGGATATACATCAAAGTTTATTTCACATATATGCTTGATTGGCCATCTTGTATGTATGTGTTATGCTTCTTGTGCATACTGGGAAGGTGTTCATTAAAGTAAGGAGATGTGTTCAATAGCTTTGTTTCCTTGACTACGGGAGTGGCATGGAAGTTAAGTAGTTGTATTTGGAGTATAAACACTAAGGTGATCTATAAGGGTAGAATTGTTCTATACTAGTAAGAGGGGTGTAGAACTAAAACCTCCATTTGTTATTTTACTAGTTGTGAATTGGTTGTTGTTTTTCAGAAAAATATAATAGTGAAACCCTATCCTCAAGAATTCTTAATCCAATCTGATCCCTAATACAAGTGATTTCTATTTTAGTTTAATTCTCTAGTTTGCATAGCTTGCTAGTGTAAAACTAGGTCAACCTTTAAAATTGATCTAGATTATTGAAGTTTAATACTCTTGTGCTTGACATTATCTAGCTCCTTAGATGACGTCAATAATACTACACACACCTATATACTTGTGGGGTAGTGTTCGAGTATCTCTATTTAAGACTTGCACACACTACTAACTAGTTTTTGGTGTCATGGTCGTGTATCATCGGTACTTTTTTTTGGTAGCCCCTTACTCCATTTCATTCATGAAATGTTGGGGGCAAGTAGCATGGTTTTTGATCCACCTACACATCTTGCTTTTACTGTTATATCGGGAGTTACTCTACGTATTGCTTGACGTAAAATAGATAGCGGATTTGCCCTCGATCAAAGAACATAAATATTGATAAATTTTTTAGAGTAGGAAATGTTGAATAATAAGTGAGACTAGATCACACCATCACCTATCATATCCACCATCATTTTTTCATCATGATCATCATCAATGTCAATTTTTGTATCTTCTATTTTCATTTTTGTACTTACTCCCCTTCTTTACTTGCAGGATTGTATGAGACGAACTAAAAGGGGCCTTGAATCTTCCACATTTCTAGACCCCGAAATTGAGCACAATGTTAGACCTTCAAGAAGCAAGGAGGAGTGAACCTCAATCATATTTGGAGGAATCACAACCTTCATCACCTCCATCTTCACCCAAACATTCAACTCAATAAGAAGAACCAACCATGGAAGATGATCGTCCCCTAATGGACTCCATTGTTCCATCTTCTATAAATAATAATGGGGCTATCAATAGCTCACAAATTGAGGCAAATGATTTTTCTTTCAGTCCCACCATTATAGAGATGATATAGTAGAAACAATTTAGAGGGATACCAATGGAGGAATTGAACTCCACATAGCTAAAATTTCTATAGTACGTAAGCACAATCAAGATAGAATCCCTACAAATGCAATTTGTCTTTTTCTTTTCCCCTTCTCTTTGAGAGATAGAGCCAAAGCATGGTTCTATTCAAACTCAATCAATAGTTGGGAGGAGCTTCTCAAAGTCTTCTTACCAAGTAATTTCCACCAAGAAAAATGACACAGTTGAGGAGCCAACTCCTTAATTTTATTTTCAATGAGATGGGGAGACTCTCTATGATGCCTGGGATAGACTCAAAGACCTCTAGCACCTTTTTCCTCATCATGGTCTCAGCAATTGGTTGCTTCTTCAAACTTTGTATAATGGTTTTTTTTATAACACAAGGATGTGCATAGATGTAGCTACAAATGGAGCTTTGATGAACAAACCCTATAGAGAAGCTTATGCTATCATAGAAAACATGACAATATATCATTTTCAATGGAGCAATCAAATTTATTTTTGTTCTATTTCTTTTGGGAAGCATGTTAGCATACAATCTGTTGATGTAATAGATTTCATTGCAGCAAAGTTGAACAACTTGTCCCAAGTGTTTGAAAAGCCAAACACTCAGTTAGCTCAACCAATAACTTATTCTATGAAACAAGGAAGTTCTTGAACATACATATTCCTCAAGCTATGCTTCTTTCATTCCCTTTGAGGCAACCATACAACAATATGATGTGATAGTTGACAATGGGTGCAATTGGTCTTACAATTATCATTTGAACAAATATAATTCATGATGGATATATCATCCTAACTTATCCTACTACTACAACAAAAAGGCCCATATTCCTCAAAAAACAACATGTTCATCAACAACAACTACAGTCAAAATCAAACTTGGAATCACTCATAGAGGATTTTGTTTAATCACAAATGAACCAAAATGATGAGTTCCTCCAGCAAAGACAACTCATGAAGGATACCATTCACAGTCTCATTTCTAAGGTTGATGGGATTTCTATTGACACAAGAATGTTGGAGAACTAAATTTCTCAACTAGCCCTTTTGAATCAAACAATACCATTTGTTTCCTTCCCTAATCATTAGGAAATGAATCCAAAGGAGACATACACGTCAGTTACTATGAGGAGTGGAGCTTCTATAGGAGAATCTTCTTCATCATCAAATACAATATCATATGAAGTTGTTGGCTCCAATGTAGGCAATGAAACTGAAGCTTAAAGGGAGAAATTTGCACATGCCCAACAAGATGATTATTTAAGCAAGCCAAAAGTCATTTTTCCACATGTCCTTGGCACATTGCTTGGTGATTAGAAAATTATCCTTGGATCCGAATCTGATTATTTTGTAAAAGAAAATGAAGGCACAAACAACACATATGTCCAGAAGGCTATTCCTATTGCCAATCATAAGTGTATCTCGTTATCCCAAATAAATAATATATTTGACAAAGAGGTGCATATCTATGGAGTAAAATTTTCCAACTACAAAATATGAGTACATGCACTCCACCTTGACATCTCCTCCATGATGAGGTACCTAGTTGCTATTCTCTTTGTTTGATTTTTGAAGTGAGGACACTATAGATTTCAAGCTTCGGGGGGAGCAACAAAATTGTAGTTGTAGCTTTCTATTTTTTCATTTCCTTTTCTATTTCTCTTTCCTAGTTAAGTAAAAATCAAAGCATGTCTATAAATACTTATTTTGGTTTGGGTAAAAATTATCTCCCTTTCAGTTGAACCATTGTACTCATTGAGGTAATAATTGAATAACCCTATCATGCACATCGAACAATTTAATGAAAATATTTGGACAATCACTAATATTGTCATGATATTTTTTCTCTAGCATGTTCTTCATTTTTCTCACTCTCAACTCAATCCATGTAATGAGTTAAATTCTTTGTATTAATCAACTTTATAGCCTTGTATAGAGTTTTTGATAACTTTTCCAAATCATTAGTGTGTTTTCTACCACCCTTTGATGGAAACTTTTACAAATAAAAGAATTTTAGGTTTTGAATCAATTATTTGCATGACCTTTTGGTTCTTTCAATATTTGACTAGCCTAAGACTATGAGGCTCCAAAGAGGGATTAAAAAAATCTACATCCATAAAAAAGACAGCTAAGTCTCACCCACGTAATCTCCCAACCCAATGAAGGCAGGAAACTATGTGAGTAAGGGGGCCAATAAACAACTAACGACATTACATGTGTGTAAGCTTGCACTAGCAATTGAGTTCTATACCCAAAGCTCTTAATTTTAAAATGGTAATGCTTGTGAATGAATAATTGTAGATTTCTCAATGTCAACCTAGAATTTTAGTTTTATTCATGCTTTAATGATAAGGGTTTGGTCACATATTCACTACATGTTTGTCTTTTCATTATAAATTTATTGATTTTTATCCTATTGATTTTTACAAATCAATTTGACCACTCTAAATTTTGAGTGATTGAAATGAATTCATACCTAGTTGTAATATCTTGACAATGATTGGTATTCTATGATTATATTCTTCCATCTCATTAAGAAGATATATGTACCATGCTATTTCTTCAACTATGTATATATGTTTCTATTTACTTGAGGGCAAGAAATGGATTAAGCTTAGGGGATTTGATGAGTGTATTTTATATTATCTTTTTGGACCACTTTTGGTTGCATTACCAAATCAATTTCACCAAATAATCACTCTTAATCATACTAGATTTTCCACTTCATTGTTATCATTACTTGTTGTATAGTTTGGATTGTAGGTACAATATTTTGACATAAAAATGGAGAGAAACACCATCATATCATCCACTAACACATTCCCCAATCATCTAAACATTTAGAAAATCAATATTGTTGAAACTGCCAGCATCACCTCTTATCCATAAAGCAACACCCCATGTCTAAACATCAGACACATAGTGTCGAATTTTGACATGCCATATCACAATCTAGAACTAGGATCCAAAACTCCCTGAATTGCAACAATGCACTGTGTTGGCAAACCAACACACTGTATCATCATCAATTGAGGCAATTTGACTTCAGATACTACAACTATCACACCATTTTGTCCATCCAACATGTCGTATAACCTATAGATTTTAGTCAAATGTGAATATAACTGCTTGACGCTTGTATATACGGCCCAAGCCATCTTGAGACAGTTATTACATAATATTTCAGACCATTTGGAGTAAGACTTAAGCAAGGAAAAGCTCAGAGGAGTTGGAGGCGTTCAAAGGTAGAAATGGTGGTTTCTCAGGAGAGAAACTTCTTCTTCTTCTTTCTTTAGGGAAAAATGGCATCAAATATGGAAGTGGAAATAAAAAAAGTTACATGTCATATTTCCCATTAAACAGTAGATCGTATCAACAACTATGAGATGGAAAAGAAGGTTGCAAGGTTAATCCTCATCCTGGAGCAAGTCCAATGACAATTCCCTTACAGTGGGGTGTGCCTTTCTTCAAGTCACACATGGACCACTGTCATTGTCGACCTTCTGGTTGGACGCCATTGACAACTGTTGATTGCATTCTCCTAGTAGCACAAGTGCCTCTAGCCTGTATAGTAGTCAATGTGGACCACCCAGAACTCCATTCATTTTAGATGAATATACAGGAAGGATTTTTCCCTTCAAGTTGACATGCTAGTATCAACTTGTACTCCTACAATTGTCTCTCCCTTGTTGTTCCTCCCTTTGACATGTAGAACTTGCTCAAGCTCTCTTGGTTACCACAACCAGACAAGAAAACAAATTGTTAGAGATAATTGATGTGTCTTGGAAGCCTCTGATACTCCTCTATTTATAGGAGGGTTAGGTAAGGGTTTCCAGTCGGTCTGGGAGTCGAAGATAAAAAATTTCATGAATTTTCCAAAACCTACAAATGTTGAACCGGTCAGTTCACCTGTGAAATAGTCAGTTCACACATCAGACGATCAGTTCAACACTTGAATTAGTCATTTCACTATGTTTCCTATACACAATTATTTTTGGCAATTAATATTCAATTAATGTGCAACATTATGTTAGCATCATTCCTTATTCCAATCTCATTGATCTACCAAATGATCACTTCACAACTTGAGCGATCGGTTCATGCACCTGAGACAGTCAGTTCACATGCTAAATCGATCATTTCAGAGTGTAGACTTCCAATGATTTTTAAATTGAATACCTAACACTTTCGTAATCAATGGTAAACATCATTCATGAATAAAATCCTATCCCATGTGCATTCCTATGCTTGTGACCCTATAGGTCCCAAGTTACATTGGCAGTGAATATCTATAACTAGTTTATGACATGACAAGCAATGATCGATATCTAGCAAAACATCCTTGCTATCCATGTAATTTGCAAACTTAGAAAACATCTTCAACCTACAATCCAAGATTGGTGTTAGAATGATTGTATAGTTCTTTGGTCTCAAATATCTAGATGGAACTCAAAACATGGCATTGTCATCCTCTTCAACGTTCAATCCATGTTCCCTAAGCTAGATCAGTCTGTTTGAGATATGTGTAAGCTCAATATCACATATTGACTCACACCATCATGACCATGCATTTCTCAGTCTCTCTTATCAACTGGCCACGATATCAAATTGATATCAAACTCCTATAGGAGGGACATATTCCATCTACATCAGTCACAATCATTCTCCATGTGTGATATTGCATTTGAGCATCACCTTCATGGCAACTCTTATTCAAGGTCACATTTGATGATGACAAAGTACATCAAACAACATGTGATGAGTGTAGTGAATTTAGGTCTAAGAACCACAATCACCACCATCACTATTAGAGTTGATTCTTAATACCATTCTATGGTTTCCATGTATCACTCTCAAGGTGGGTATGTCTGATACACTATTATCTAACAAGTATATATGTGTTTGGTTTGATATCATATATCATGAATCATGAGATTTTGTCATCCACCAACACACACTCTAGTCTTAAGTGTTGTTGTTGTCTATTAGCCTTCAATAATAACAAACGACTAGGGACAAAACAAGGATGTATATACTCTTAACATCCACATGATTTCATTGTTCAGGTCCTCAACCCAAAGACAATGGAAATAATAGAAATTAGAAAAAGAAAAGAAAAAATGTGAAACTAAAGAATTAGATGGAAATTTGTGCAAAGATTCCTCCTATGATATGGTAATATCATTCTTTAGAAATTTATCATGTAACATCATTATCTCATAACTAAATAAACTAGAATAAATTGGAAGATTGCCTTTATTATTAATGAAAGTGTTTACCAGTTATGCCATTAAACAATCATCATATGATTGGCTATTTGATCATATATACCAATAGACTCCCACTTGCACTTAGAGCCAATCACCCATGAAATTAATCCCAAGTGATGTAACATGACCATCATGCTTCTGTTGTGATGTGCTTTTGTCAAGGGGTCAACAATATTGCTTTCAGTTGGCACTCTGCAAATCTTCACATCTCATCATTGTAGGACCTCTCATATGAGATGGAACCGCCTGTGTATGTCCTCAAAATACTGATTTGATCTGGGTTCCTTAGCTTGTGCAATAGATCCATTGTTTTTAAAATATATACCAATTGCATCGTTGATGCTTGTAACCACCCTAAGTTTAGAAATGAACTTCTTGGTCCATACAACTTCCTTAGTTTCATTAGATGCAGCAATATACTTGGCCTCTAATGTAGAAATTGCAACAATCTCTTTCATGGAACTCTTCCAGCTTACAACAATATTATTGAGGCAAAAGACAAATCCTGATTGTGATCAATAATCATCTTTGTTAGTTTGGAAGCTCACATCGTTGTAACCCTTTACCACAAACTCTTCCTCACCACTATATACAAGGAATTGATCCTTAGTTCTTATAAAGTACTTAAGGATGTTCTTCACGATAGTCTAGTGTGCATCACCATGATCTGACTGATATATGCTCATCATGCTCAAGGAATATGAGATATCATGTGGAGTACATAACATTGCGTACATGATAGATTCAATCGTACATGCATATGGCGTCTGATTAATGTGCTCCCTTTCTTTATATGATTTGGGACATTAAGCTCTAAAGATAGTAATTCCTAGAGACATGGGTAGGAAACCTCTCTTTGATTCCTCCATGTTGAACCTCTTCAACACTTTGTCAATGTATGTGCTTGACTTAGTCCAAGAATCCTTCTAGATCTATCTCTATAGATCTTAATTCCTAAAATGTTGGATGCTTTGCCTAAGTCCTTCACAGAGAATGTATTTCCAAGTCAAGTCTTTACCATCAATAAAATACAGATGTAATTCCCCATCAATAGTATGTCATCGACATATAATATGAGGAAAACAATCATGCTCCCACTTACTTCTTGTAAACACATGATTCATCTTCATTTTGACTAAGGCCAAACTCTTTAAGTGTTTTGTCAAATCAAAGATTCCTACTCTCAGATTCTCATTTCAAACCATAGATTGACCTATGTAGATTACAAACTTTATTTGCATCCTTTGGATTTATAAAATCCTCAGGTTGAGTCATATACACATCCACAAGAAGATTCTCATTAAGGAATGCAATTTTAACACCCATCTGCCAAATCTCATAGTCATGATAAGTTGTAATGGAAAGCATGATCTTGATGGAATTCATCATGGAAATTGGAGAAAAGGTTTCATCATAGTCAACACCTTGAACTTCTTTGAAACCCTTTACAACCAATTGACCTTTGTAAGTTTGTACATTACCATCAATGTCAGTCTTCTTCTTGAAGACCCACTTACAACCTGTGGGTTTTACCCCTTCAGGTGGATACACCAAGGTCTTTACCTTGTTGGTGTACATGGATTCCATCTCACATCTCATGTCTTCTAGCCACTTACTCAGATTCCAGTCCCTTACATCTTCTAGATATGTAATTTTCTCATCATCAATGGACAAGTCATTGCCTTCGTGAGTTACAAGATAACCAAATCTTTCTGGCGCAAGGTATTTCCTAATAGATGTGTGAGTTTCCTATGTTACTTGAGGAATTTGAGATTCTACAATGGTTTCTGAGAATCTATGTTCCTCTTGTACCTCTATAGGTTCAATTCTTTATTGTTGGTTGTAAACTTCTTTGAGTTTTACTTTTCTCCCATTGATTCCTTTCAAAATAAATTCCCTTTTCTAGCAATGCAGCATCCCTATAAACAAAGACTTTGTTGTTAGTTCAGTTATACAATTAGTAGCCCTTGGTTTATTGGGATATCCAACAAAATAACATTTATCTGATCTAGGCCTAAGCTTTTCAGGAAACATTTTCTTGATACAATCTTCACACCCCAAATCCTCATAAAACACATTTTGGGATGCTTCCCAATCCATAACTCATATGGTGTCTTTTGAACTGATTTGTATGGGTACACAATTACATGTAAACATTGTGGCTTCTAGAGTATGAACCCAGAAGGAGGTCAAAAGATTGGAAAAACTCATCATTGATTGCACCATATCTAGGAATGTGTGAATCATTCTTTTGGATACACCATTACGTTGAGGTGTTCCAGGTAGAGTCCACTATGATACGATACCACAACCTTGCAAAAGGTCCTTAAACTCTTGTCTTAAGTATTCTGCACCCTATCAGAACAAAGTGTTTTGATACTCTTTCCAGATTTTTTGTGTACTTCATTCATGAAATCCTTGAACTTTTCAAGAGTTTATGACTTATATTTCATCAAGTAAACATAACCATGCCTACTGAAGTCATTAATAAAGATAGTGAAACACTGATAAGTACCACTAGTATTTTCTCTAAAAGAGATGCATACATAAGTATATATGAGTCCTAATAGATCACTAGCTCTCTCCTTGTTTAGACTAAAGGGAGTTTGGTTCATCTTTCCCCACAAACAAGACTCACATGTCTCAATTGATTCAAAATCAAAAGAGTCTAGATAATCATCTATGTGGAGTCTAGATATGTGATTCTCCTTGATGTGCCCTAGACTATAGTGCCAAAGATACATTTTGTTTGAGTTATTTAATTTTAGCCTTTTGGTATTTACATTATAAACATTTTTCTTAAGATCTAACAAATTAAGACCATCAGATATCAGGGAAATGCCATGAAAGATCTCATCTTTTAAAATAGAACATTGAGCATTTCTAATATGAAATATAATATCCATACTTGTCCATACAAGATACATGTGAGAACCCATTACACTTAAGTAAGATTACTCAAAACACAAAATATGATTGCACATTAGTTAAACACAAATCTAGAAAATAGGATAAATTAAAATAGATTTCAAAATTTCTCAAATGCTTAGAAACATTTACATAAAAGACTAGCATCTTGTTTCATTCCATATAATACTCAATATCCTTTACAACTACTTTGTAGCCTCAGCTACAACATAAACTTTACAAAGGAACACTATCAACATATTGCACTTAAATAAGAATCAACATGCTATTGAAAGCTTGATTTAATCAAAACATCATATACAAACCTTTCACTTGGACCTAAGAGTACAGGGACGATTCTAGGACACAATAGACAACTAAATAACCTTCTCGAAGGTCCATCACCATATTTCTTCCTCACTGCCATAGTTCTACTGCCATTGTTGTTGATCACCTAAAAAGATGTGGTGACCCATGGGTGAGACCCAAGCCCAGCAAGAAATATCAAGAAATATTGATTACAACAAATTATTAACAATAAGTAGACTGAGTAGTTGGAGTATTTAATAGACAATTGAGCAGATTAAACAATTCAAGCATATTGAAAGAGGTAAGCAAATAAACATGTAACAACTATAATTATCAGAGTATATGTATACTATCATCTTGGACTTTATAATATTACATCAAATAACAAAGGTCATCACTAGTTTGACAATCATCTTATGCTTTGCTAATGGTATAATAAATCTTGTAGCATAAGTATCTCTAACATCATGAATATGTCTAGCAACATAAGTATAGCTAATGTTGTTAATATATCTATCAAGTAGAACAAATCTACATCAAAGTAGAACTAACATAAAAGCATAATTATTTACATTAGCATGATTAACACTTTAAGCATCTCTAATGATAGAGACATGGCTAGAAATAAAAGCATAGCTAACAACATGTGTTAACTATCACCATTAGCATAATCAACAGTAGGAGTATATCTATTATCATAGCATGACTACTGTATGTACACATCTACATCATGAGTATTTCTACATCATAAGCATATATATTATCTCTTAATGCACTAACTATCAACTTTATGGAAAGAGAGAAATCAAGGGTTATCATCCAACATGAAGTGTCGTACATAACCCAAAACAAATGTGCTACATGGATGTATTACATCTTTTATTACACCCTACCGATTTAAGTCATACCACCCAAATCCAATTGACCATTGTTAAGTCAAAATAAGTGTCATACAAGATCTAGGAAGAGTCAGACTCCAAAATTTTCTCCCTACTCAGTCTGTATGAGTCTACATTGTAGTGACATACCAATAAAACTACTAAACAACGACATATTGTCCTATAACTATCCCACCTTGGTACAAGTCATTGCATTAGAGAACAACTCATGCATGGATTTTCTGTAAGAAGCATCATGTAGTTATACTTCAGCCTTTCACACATCACAATATCTGAGGCATGACTGCAGCCATCCTCCATAAACACCTGTGTCAGGATGACAACCACCCTACATACTCATAGTATGCACTCCAAGTTTCCCTTAGGAATACTCATTTCATAATCCGGTAAGTTTTGACACTGGAATGGATCTATGGCACATGGAAAATTCATGATTAAGGTTCCACTTTATTAATTATGCCAGTTGGGTGAATTAAGTTTGCATCAAACAAGTGGACATGCATACCCTAATTCAATTCTAGAAAGCATATATGTATAACAACTTCAAAATATATACAACGCGTGAGACATAATTTCTCATCTCACCATCACAAGGCATTATTCACCTTCCAATAAAGAGATTATACTTATCATCACATTATCATCTTATGGTACTATTGATTGACTTTCATGAGACTTCACTTGTCACCACACTATCAATAGATATAAATTCTTATCACGACATCACATGGTATCAACCTATGTCATCAAAGATGATTACACCTCATTCAGTGATCAACCATTCCCAAAGGTCCTTAAGATCATAACATCATTTCTTGGAAGATTATCATTATATTTACATGCCTTATAAAAAGGCTCAACAAACATCACCACACATGTGATGCACATGCTCGGCATTATATGGCATCAAATAATGAAAATATGTTTCCAGGATAAAATTGCAAGGTTATATTAGCATTAAGAGCATTCCTTTATTATATCAACATATAAGGAAGGTATATGATTTACCAACATCACACTAATAGTGTACAAGTTTAGCATACAAAAACATAAGTCATAAAGTTATGATGACCACTAGTTAACACATTAGAGTTTCAATCAATCATTAGGAAGGGTATTTTATCATTGTATTAACCATTCATGAAAGGATAATATGATTAACGAGCATTCTCTACTTGCATTAGAGTTAGGTTTAGAAATCTAAGTTTCATTAAAGTTATAGTTTAGTATTTATTCACAAACCCTCAGTCATAGCATCCCCATATAATCTTGGGTTCATAAGACAAAACATCTTCATCACATTCCATACCATTCTCAACTATGGATCCATGCATGTCCCAAGGTGTAACCATCAAATTTATAGCATACTAAGGTTTAAACAATAATAAAAGAATACTCCATTATTCTATTAATCATTCACGTGAGGCTAATCATGTTTAATCACCATCACCTAATGTTATTAGGGTTAGGAGTAACAAGATTAGTAAATTTGATGCTACAAATTAGCATTCGTACCCAAACCCTAACATATGGCATCCCCATCGGATCATGGATACACAACGTGAAGCATCACCATCAAATGACATACTATCCACAAGTATGGATTCAAACATAACTCAAGGTGAAACCATCAAATTTTTATTATACTACGGTTTCAATTACCATAAGAGATTACCCCATTATTTTATTAGCCATTCAAGGGGTATATTCATAATCAATCACCATCACTTAGATACATTAGGATTAGGTGCAACAAGATATACTTCAATGGTTTACCCATTAACTTATTATGATGATTATCAATTATATCCACCCAAGGGAAAAAGGTAAGACTACAAATTAAAGGGTATTGACCATCGAATTGTCATCATTATAACCAAAACTTTATAATATAGACTTCATTCTAAACCATTGGTTGTTGAATCATCCATTCATAACCATTCGATCAGGTTTAACATTTCAAAACTATTGGTTGATATGTAGGTTTAACCCTTGGAACATATAACCAAAGAAACCATCGGTTTAAGGATTAATTGAAGCAACTCATAATACCAAGTTACACCATCTTGTGGTAACCTGAACCACCATAAGTTGTGATACATTATTGCACCATCTATTGATGAGGTTAATCTTACCATGATTGAACACAATCAGATGCTCAACTAAAATCACCATTGGATCCTATCATCTTTAGGGCACTAAAACATCAATCATTGAGATTCCAAAAGAGTCTAGAACTAAACTAAGGTGTGACAAATGGTTAACATTACCAACTATCATAATGTTTTGTTGCCATCACTTGCCACAAATGCATCTCCATTAGTTCTATAAGGTAATGTGTATGTTCATGTATAAAATTGAAAATCAGCCTAAAACACAAAGTATATGCCATCATTTTATAGGTACCTAGCACCATTGGTTGGCATGCAAGCAAGGACCAAATCTTCCTATACCTCAGGAAGGTCATGCACATGATTTCAGGTTCATTTTTTGTTTGATTTCCGGGGGAAACCCACCCCCCTAGGCGGAGGCCCAGATAGCAGGGATGGTAAACCCGGGAGACCTGCGCACCCGCACACTGGTATCTCAATATGTCGCATCAAAGGCCGGCTGATGCTGTGGGAAATTCATTTCTGAGCAGTGCTTCCAGTGGGAGTTGAACCCAAGACCCTTTGTGAGGGGCCCCGAGCTGCGACCAGCTGGGCTACTGCTCGCCGGCTAAGTGAACAGGGTTATAAAACTCACCTCTAGGAGAATATCAAAGTCCAAGAAACAAGAAAATTCGAGAAAAGAAGGTGAAGAACCCTAGCTTTAGGCCTGAATTCGTCCAAGTGTCACCTTTCTCCACAAAAGGAGCAAACACTAAATAAAAGAAGTAAGAAAGATAAGTTCCTTGAGCTTTAGAGCAAAATTTACCATGGAACATCCAGGTTCCATCCAAGAGGAAGGTAGGAGGAAGAGGAATAGAAAAAGAAACAAATAGATAAGGATATACTTACTAGTTTGGGTCAATATCACCAAAAGGTAGCTTTACAATCCCTAGATAAGGGTAGATTTGAATCCTAGATGCTCCAACAAGAAGGTTGGTCATCTTCATCTACTTTGGGAACTCTATTCACCCCAAGAAGGTGAAAAATGAAGTTCTAGAGAGGAGGAAAAGATACAAGTATAGAGGTTTCATTTTTGATATAATGAATAAGTATATAAGTCTTATGGATAAAGAAAGATAAAAGCTTGAGGTGTCCTAATAACTCTCCATGTGTCTATGGCCTTAAACTATTATGGATATACAAGCAGCCACAGAAGTAGTTGCCCCACCGTTCATGGAGGCCTTTGTGTGGATGCCACCCCATTCATGGAGACCTACTTAGACACATTTTTTTATTTCCAAGCTAATCAAATAAACCATTGGTTGATAGCTCCTAAGCATAGCTCATCCATAAAGGGGTAAACCCTAAAATACCCATGAAGAACACACCTCCAAACCATGGTTCAACAAGGCACCCCATGACCTAAAAATCTCAAAAATGATAAGGAAACATAAAAATATTATAATGCATGTGACAAATTGCAAGTTAAACCGCATATTTTTGTGTAAATTTCATAAAAGTCCAAAATGAGCATTAAATTGCATAACTTGCACAAATAATGTCCAAATTGGACCAAATTTGAAACTTAAGATTCCACATGATACCAAAACATATCAAAAGGTTAGATTAAGTTTGAAGAACTTAATTATGGTAATTAAACATGTTACACACTTTAATCAAGGTTAGGGGTCTCATGACCATAAACCCGTAACATGGATTTTGTCCCTGAAATCCAAGGTAAACAAAGATGTATATTTCTCATGCACCTCATCATCAATATTTCTCATGGTTACTTTCAACTCATGGTGATCTCACATCATTCTCATAAAATTCATATTCTTCTCCTTCAAGTATTGCATGTGTCACCTTGGTCCAGTATAGGAACTATTGTGCAACCTGTACAGGTTTGATAGTACCTTTCCAACTTGGGACTCTAATTGTCATCCTAAACTATTATATCTATTGTATCACACATAACTTAGAGGCCAAACTTGTTTTCTCTTACCAAAAGTGAAACATCATGTATCTCTACCGACAAGGAGTTGCTCATGTGGTCAAGCACGATGTCCCCTAACAAAGTGATTCGTGTTCAAATCCTAGTTGCCACCTTGGTTTACCACCCTCCCAGATGTTCAGACTCCATCAAAGGCATGGGAGAGGGGGAGAGAATTCCTCTCTTAATCCCATCATGTATCTATTACCAAATGTAACTTTAGAAAGTTTCATCTCTATTCTCCTTTGTTGGTTGTTTTAATTAGCAACTCAATCAATCAATTGGGTATCCCCTAATTGTCAAGAACTATAAGGCATATGTTCTTAGAAGATCCTTAAATCATGTCAATGATGTACTAGCCATCTATCTTGTTGAAGAATCATACTCTTGTTTGCAACCATGATCAAATATAACTTCCTGATTGACCTTGTTAGGGGTAGGGCAACAACATTGTCTTAATCTTACCAGCATTCACACAACCCATTTAGAAGATGTACCATAACTCCAAGTGGGTACTCTAGTTAATCCCCAACACACTCTTGTTGAACTTGTCACACATAATTATAGTTGCTTCAACATTCTTAAGATTTAGCAATTATGTTAACCGTGCTACTGACCATCTCTGAAATACTTTGATATGTCATCATTCAAAGCTTGTAACAAATTATGAGACATAACATGATTATTCTGTTAATCTTGTTTATAAATTCTATTGATACATTGGTTAGTCTAAATGACAAAACCCTAAAATCATCATGGTCATGTAACTTATGTCATTAAATCTAACTCTTATCCGTTGATATTCTGATCCTAGGTTTATCTTAATGGAACAGAGTAACACATGTTTGTTGATAAAAAAAATCATCTATCCTTGATAGTGGTCTTGCCCAACCATCAATAGACCATACACAACATTACATAATCAATCTTCTTTTCCCAAACAACACTTGGAGAATCAACATCAACTCTCTCTTTATTGGAGAGGAACACTTGACAACTCATCTAATAGATATCTTTAACTCATGTATAACCGATACACTCTGGATACTAGGATTCATTACCTTGGTATCTACTACATGTGCTATAAAGAACTCATACCCTAGTCTTATCCACTTACTCAACATCATAACCGATTAAGAACATATAGGAGGAATCCCCCTAACTCTTGGAGGGATTAAAAAGCATGCTCATTACAAAAAATAAAGATTATGAAACTATAGTCCAAGGAAACCACACATCATTTCAAGATATCCATCCGTAGGATTTCAGTGAATCCACACATACCAAGTGGCATAATATCCACTTAGGGCTACGCTTCAAAAATAATAAACACAAAGGGAAACACACTTCCCACATCACTGTAGCATTGTCTAGGGTCATAGGCAAAAGGTAACCAATTCTAATTTTTCTCATGAAGGTTACACTTTTTATGTATCATCTTGCCTCTTACAACTTGGGTTCCTTGCCCCTAGCATAGGAATTATTAATATCATAACATCTCATTTCTCTTTTCTCATTAACTCTTCATCATTCATATGTATGTCCTTCCATGTTATAATGTTTCTCAACCACTTACCAAGGAATATATCATCATATTCCACATTTTTTTCATTAACAAGGATCATCTCCCTTAATTTCTTTCATATGTCATGAAGATTTTACATTAGAACTTCATACACACATAGGTTGGTCTAAGATTAACTCAGGTTCCACTTTATTCATCTGCCATTGTTCTCTCATCTTCTCATATTATACTTATCACCAGAGTACTCTCCATCTTATGTGAATTTCATACCTTGAATCCTTTTATTAGCACATAATTATTTGTCTTTCACATTATTATGTTCTTGAATTACAACTTCAAGAACTCCTCATTTGCTTATTGGTATTTAGATTGAGGTTTCATGGTGTCATATCTATATATTGTAATTACCAAACGTTTATGTTTTGGTAGGTTATGATGCAATTCTCATCTTCTTTAGGGTAAGATTGAGATATATGTACCAAGATTTCTTATTCACTATTCTCTTTAGATTGTCTCTAAATGACTACTTGATCAGAGAAATCATAAAGATAACAATCTAAGAGTTCCATACTTACCTTTTCTTCAATAGTTGAATATGTGGTTAGGGCACCCAAATAATGAGATTAGGTAGTATTCACCATATGTCTATGCCATGTTCCTATCTTAGACATCATCCTAGTCATATGTCCTAGTGTACTTGTACACTCAGCAAACCTAGAGCTCTGATACCAACTTGTGAGAACTCGTTACACTAAACAAGATTACTCAAAACACAAAACACGATTACTTCCTAATTAAACACAAATCCAGAAATTAGGATAAATTATGACCAATTTCAACATTTCTCAAATGCTTAGAAACATTTACATAAAATCCCAACAACTTGCTTCATTTCATGTAATATTCAATATCTTTTACAATTGCTTTGTAGCCTCAGCTACAATATAAAATTTACAAAGGAACACTATCCACATACTCCACTTACACAAGCATCAACATGCTATCAAAAGCTCGATTCAATCGAAACATCATATACAAACTTTTCACCTAGACCTGAGAGTACAGGGATGACTCTAAGACACACTAGATAACCAAATAACCTACTCTAAGGTCCATCACCATATTTCTTCCTCACAACCATAGTTCTACTGTCGTTGTTGCAGACCACCTAAAAAGATGTGGTGACCCACAGGTGGGACCCGGTCCCAGCGAGAGATATAACTCTCTCCAATAAATATTGATTACAACAAATTATTTAACAATCAGTGGACTGAGAAGTTGGAGTATTTAATGGACAATTGAGCATATTAAACAGTTCAAGTATATAGAACAAGTTAAGAAAATAAACTTTGCAGTAAGTATAATTATCAGAGTATATACAGACTATCATATTAGATTTTATAAGATTGCATCAAGTAACAAAGGTCATCACTAGTCTGACTATCATCTTATGCTTTGCTAACAGTATAAATAATCTAGTAGCATTAGTGTCTCTAACATCATAAATTTGTCTAGAAGCATAGGTATAGGTAACATTGTTAGCATATATATCAAGTTGAACATATATACATCATAATTAGAACTAGAATCAAAGAAAAATTATTTACATAAGCAAGATTAATAGTTTAAGCTTCTTTAATAATAGAGACATGGCTAGAAATATAAGCATAGCTAACAACATGTAATAACTATCACCATTAGCATAATCAACATGAGTATATATATTATCAAACATGACTATTGTATGTACACATCTACATATTGAGTATTTCTATGGCATAACATGTCTATTATCTCTTAATGCACTAATCATCATTTTTATGTAAAGAGAACAAACAAGGGTCATCATCCAATATGAAGCGATGTGTATAACCCTAAACAGATATGCTACACGTTTGTATTACATTTTTTATTATGCTCTAAGGATATGAGTCGTACCACCCAAATCCAATTGACCACTGCTAAGTTAAAATCATTGCCATACAAGATCTAGGAAGAGCCAGACTCCAAGATCTTTGCCCTACTCAATCAGTATGAGTTTGCACCGTAGTGACATATCAGTCAAATTGTAAAATGACGACATATAGTTATGTAACTAGCCTACCTTAGTACAGGTCACGACACTAGAGAACAACTCACACAAGGTTATTCTATAAGAGGAATCATGTAGTTATAATGTTGCCTTTCACACATCACAATATCTGAGGCATGAACACAACCATCCTCCATAAACACCTGGTGTCAGGATGACAAGAACCTCACATACTCACATAATGCGCTCTAAGTTTCCCTTAGGAGTACTCGTTTCACCATCTAGAAAGTTCTGACACCAGAATGGATCTATGGCACAAGGCAACTACATGATTAGGGTTTCACTTGATTAATTATGCCAGTTGGGTGAATTAAAGTTGCATCAAACAAGTGGACATAAAAACCCTAATTCAGTTCTAGGAAGCATATAAGTATAACAACTACAAAAGATATAAAATGTGTGAGACATAATTTCTCATATCAACATCATAAGGCACTATTCACCTACCAATAAAGAGACTATACTTGTCATCACATTATCATCACATGGTACTATTAATTTCCTTTCATGAGACTACGCTTGTCACCACACTACCACATGGTATAAATTCTTATCACAACATCACATGGTATCAACCCTTGTCATCAAAATGGATTACACCTCATTCAGGGCTCAACCATTCCCAAATGTCCTTAAGACCATAATATCATTTCCTATAAGATCATCATTATATTTCCATGCCTTATAACAAGGCTCAACAAACATCACCACACATGTGATGCACAGGCTCAACATGATATGAAATTAAATAACTAAAAGATGTTTACAGGATAACATTGTAGGGTTATCTTAGCATTAAGAGAATTCCATTATTCTATCAACATATAAGAAAGTTATATGATTGTCCTACATCACACTAATAGTGTACAAGTTTAGCATACAAAAACATAAGTGATATAGTTATGATGACCACTAGTTAACACATTAGAGTTTCAATAAATCATTAGGAAGGATATTCCATCATTATATTAACGAATCAAAAAAGGATAATATGATTAACCAACATTCTCTACTTGCATTGGAGTTAGGTTTATCAAGGTAAGTTTCCTTAAAATTATTGTTCAACATTTATTCACAAACCCTCACTCATAGCATCCCCATATTATCTTCGGTGCATAATAAAAAACATCTTCATCACATTCCATACCATTCTCAAGAATGGATCCATGCATAACTCAAGGTGTAACCATCAGATTTATAACATACCTAGGTTTCAACAATAATAAAAGAATACTCTATTATTCTATTAATCATTCATGAGAGTTTAATCATATTTAATCACCATATATCACCTAATGGTATTAGGGTTAGGAATAACATGATAAGTCACATTGATGCTACAATTAGCCTTCATACCCAAACCCTAACACATGACATCCCCATCAGATCATGGAGACACAAGGTGAAGCATATTGATCAAATTCCATACTATCCTCAAGTATGGATCCAAACTTAACTCAAGGTGAAGCCATCAAATTTATAGTATACTAGGGTTTCAACTACCATATGATATTATCCAATTATTTTATTAACCATTCAAGGCATATATTCATAATCAATCACCATCACTTAGATATATTAGGATTACGTGCAACAAGCTATACTTCAATAGGTTTACCCATTAATCCATTATGGTGATTATCAATTATATCCACCCGAGGGCAAAGGTAAGACTATAAATTTAAGGGTATTGGCCATCGAATTGTCATCATTATACCAAAACATTATAATATAGACTTCATTCTAAACCATTGGATGTTGAAGCATCCATTCACAACCATTGGATCAGGTTTAACATGTCAAAGCTAACAGTTGATATGTAGGTTTAACGCGTCGATCATATAACCAAAGAAACCATTAGTTCAAGGATTAATTGAAGCAACTCATGATGCCTAGTTACTCCATTGTGTGGTAAACTGAACCACCATTGGTTGTGACACATTATGCCACCATAAGTTGATGAGGTCAATACTACCATCATTGAACACCATCGGGTGTTTAGCTAAAATCATTGTTGGTTCCTATCATTTTAGGGCACTAAACCATCAATCATTGAGCTACCAAAAGAGTCTAGAAATGAACTAAGGTGTGAACAAAAGTTAATATTACCAACAATCACCATGGGTTGTCACCATCGGTAGCCACAAAGGCATCTCCATTAGTTCTATTATAAGGTCATGCATCAGTTCATGTATAAAATTGAAATTCAGCCTAAAACACTAGTACATGCCATCATTTGATAGGTACTTGGCACCATTGGTTGGTATGTAAGCAAGGACCAAGTCTTCCTATACCTAAGGAATGTCATGCACATGATTTCAGGTTCATATAAAATTGGAAACTAATCAAGAAACACCATAAAATTCGAAATCCTAAGTAAGAATATCTTTTAGATGTATATATCTTCATTTTAGAGTTAGAACATCAGTAATCAAGCTTGTAGTAAGCAATAAAAGTGAAGAGGGTTATAAAAATCGCCTCTAGTAGAATACCAGAGTCAAGAAACAAGAAAATTCGAGCAAAGAAGGTGAAGAATCTTAGCTTTAGGTCTGAATTCAGCCAAGTATCACCTTTCTCCACAAAAGGAGCAAACTCTAGATAGAAGAAGCAAGAAAGATAAGTTCATTGAGCTTTAGAGAAAACTTTACCATGGAATAGCAATATTCCATCCAGGAAGAAGGTAGGAAGAAGAGGAATATAAGAAGAAATGAATGAAGAAGGAGATACTTACTAGTTTAGGCCAAGATCACCAAAAGGAAGCTTTACAAACTCTAGATAAGGGTAGATTTGAATCCTAGATGGTCCACCAAGATTGTTGGCTATGTTCCTCTACCTTGGGCACTCTATTCGCCTCCAAGAAGGTGAAAAAAGAAATTCTAGAGAGGATAAAAAATAAGAGTCTAAAGGTTTCATTTTTTGTGATAAAGGATAAGTATAAAAGCCTTATGGATAAAGAAAGAGAAAAGCTTGAGGTGTCCTAATAACTCTCCATGTGTCGATGGACTTAAACTATTATGGATATACAAGCAGACACCCAAGAAGTTGCCCCACCATTCATGGAGACCTACTTAGCCATTGTTTTTTGGATTTCCAAGACAATCAAATAAACCATTGGTTTATAGCTCCTAAAGGTAGCTCATCCATAAAAGGGTAAACCCTAAAATACCCTTAAAGAAAACACCTCCAAACCAAGGTTCAACTACGCGCCTTATGGACCAAAAAGCTTGAGAATGATAAGAAAACATCTAAGGATTATAATTCATGTGAAAAATTGCAAGTAAAACTTCATATTTGGGTAAATTGCATAAAAGTCCAAAATGTGCATAAAATTGCATAACTTGCACAAATAGTGTTCAAATTGTACCAAATTTTAAACATAATCTTGACACATGATACCAAAACGTATCACAAGGTTATATTATGTTTAAAGCATTGAATTATTGTAATTAAATATGGTCAACACTTTAAGCAAGGGTAGGGGCCTAAAATACATATATAATATTTCTATTTATGGCAAGTACAAAATAACAGTTCTTTAACTCTATTACAAGCCATGTGAGTAGACATAAAATATATGTTCCAACTACAATGACAACAACTCTTGATCCATTTGCAATGTGCAGTTCAAACTCTCCTTTTGTAAAGGCTTACTTCCTTTCAGATCCTGCATATTTGAACATATGTGAGATCCATATCTTGTATATGGTACCGAAGAAGAATAAGTAGTTAGATTTATCTCAATAACAAATATATCTAAAGTGGATATCGCAATCCCCTCCTTCCTTAGTTCCTCCAGATAGAGGAAAATTTCTCTTCCAATATCCAGGATGGTAAAATTGGTGACAATTGCCTCCCTTGGTAACTCGTCCCTTTGCTTTGAGTGTAGAAGACTTGAGCTTTTGGCTAGCGTTAAAACTCTTATTAGCTTTGCCTTTTCCCTTGGACTACTCTTTTGCATAGTTGATCATCATCACAGACGTGGGCTTTTTTTTCTTCATTTATGCTTTAGTTCTTCTCAACCTTCCACGTAATTCTGAAAATGGCTTGTCAAAATTATTCATGTTGTAGTACATGAAAATCTGACTATATGACTCTGGTTGTGACTAGAAAATCACATCAATGGACAACTCTTGGCCCTAGGGAAATCCCAGTCTCGTAATGTTATCTACATACCCAATAAGCTTGTGGACATGGGGACCTACTGGATCTCCTTCTATCATGGTGCACTTGAACAATGCCTTGAGACACAATATATCTCTTATCTTGCATGATCTTGGTACATATTTTTATGATGTGTTACCATATCAGTCACATACATATTATCATCTTCTCTCTAAAACTCATAGTTCATGGAGCACAACATCAGGTATTTGACATCTAAAACATCCTCAAAGTGCTTCTTATAAGAATCTTTGTCAGCCTTAGGTGCACTAGGAGTGGGTTCATCTAGAACTGATGTTTCTGGATGTAGAGCTTGCTCTCTTATGTAAGAACAATTCTCAACATTTTGAACTATTCATGAAAATTATTCCCATTTAACTTGACCTTCTCATGGATGATCTCAAAAACATGTGTTGTTTTTCGTCATTTGATTCTGCAAGAGAAAATTTACAGTTTGTCAAAACCCTTTTGATTTGATTTGAAAATTTTGAGGATATTTAATTAGTCCTTTAATCAACTATCAATCCAACTATTTTGTTCAAATTGATAACCCTCACTTATCATTTTCAAAGATTGCATTGTACAATCTTCTAGTGAGCCAAGATCAATATTTCATCAAATCTAAGTCAGCTTTGGCTGAACGCCCGCAACATGACTATTTAGGTAGGGAACTTTATCTAATTGCATCTACATTCAACTCTTGGCTAGATGGTTTGCACAACTCTTTGTAACAATCCATCTTTATTCTTCTAGGTACTTAATCTCATTAAGATCACCAAGTTAAGGTTGACACCAAATCCAGCATGATAGAATATCTACCCTACTTTGGCAGATCTACATATCTACCATCAAACTTCTACGAGATGGACGGTGAATGATGCTTTGGCATAACATAATCTCATTCGATCAAGTTTTTCATGTGTGTTGCTTATGAAGAGCATCTAAGAATTAATATTATATTGAGGGATTTATATAAATATGTATACATATCCAATCACCACACATTTATAGTATGTATCATATACATGCTATAACCACAAGGAAATCATATGATAATAACATAAGAAATGGTTATGACCATCCTATTTTAATTCCTTGGAGCCACAAGGAATTACTACCATCTAAGGTCCACATCATATTTAGCAACATGTTGTTGATGACGATCTATGATGGATCCAACCCTAGTCGATCGGTTCAACCCTTGAATTGTTCGTTTGGCCTTCTGGTCGCTCAATTGATCTTTTAGATCAATCGTATGGCCTCTAGTCCTTACTACATATAAATTCCTCCAACTTGTTGGTTGGGACACTAGTCGATTGGTTGGATACTCCTATCATTGACATCCTTGGTCCCCTAGTCGATCAATTTGCCCATGAACTGATCAATTTTCTTGGTGTAGAATGTCCTCTTTTCCATATAGGAAATAAAATATATTTGAATCCTATTTAACATATTACATTGTAACGAGAAAACCTTGAGTTATATTTGAGATGACTATAGGAAGGAAAGAATTAATACTTTTGCATATGAAAAAAAAAGAGAGAGGCTCCATATGTGAATCGAGATATGCATAGGAACCATAACCATCCAACCAAATACAAAAGGTCTAGGGGTAAAGGCCATAACCATGCTTCCAATCACTATTAAAACAATTTCAAGATGACATGTATTGCATATATATATATATATATATATAAGGATCATATGTAGGATTTAGTGGGATATGCACATTAATTATTTTAAGTGTTCATATCATTTTTCAATAAATAAATGATAAAATAGAAATCTGATCATATAGATTAAATCCCAAAGTATAGAAAAACTACATGGCTTTGATATCACTGGAGGGAAATAAGGAATCATATATGGAAAAATAAATAAAAAAGTTTACTTATCATATTCCCCATTGAACAGTAGATTGCTTCAATAACTATGAGATGGAAAAGAGGGTTTTAAGGTTAGACTTGGTCCCAGAGAAAGAACAGCAACAATTCCCATGCATTAAGGTGTGCCTTTTTCCAAGTCATACATGGGCATCTCTCATTGTTGACCTCCTAGATAGACACCACATACAACAATTGATAACATACTCCTAGAGGGGCAAGTGTCTCTCACATCTATAGTAGTCCATACAGACCACTGAAAACTCCTATGATTCTATATGAATAGACAGGAAGGTGTTATCCCATCTAGTTGACGTGTTAGAGTCTCTCCCACAATTGTTCGTCCCTTGTTGTTTCTCCCTTTGATGAGTAGAACTTTCTTGGGTACTCTTGGTTATAACAACCAACTAATACAAGAATTGTTAGAGCTAATTGATGTGTATGGGAAGCCCCCAATACCCCTATAAATATATGAGATTCAGGGTCAGAGTTCCAGTCGGTCTGCGAGTCAAAGAGACATAATTTCTTGATTTTTTTTGGAACTTGCAAGTGTCAAACCCATCTTCTCATACACGAGATGATCAATTCAATACTTGAATCAGTATTTTTACTATGTTTCCTATTTACAATTGTTTTTGGAAATTAATATTCAATTAATGCACAACATTACATCAGCCTCAACCCTTGATCCAATCTCATTGATCTACCAAATGGCCTGAGCCAAGCAGTTCACTTATTGAACTGGTCATTTCAGAGTGTAGATTCCCAATAATTGAATACCTAACACTTTAAAAATCAATGTTAGCCATCATTCGTGAATAAACTCCTATTACAAGTGCTTTCCTATGTGTTTGACCCTATAGGTTTCAAGTTATGTGAATGTCCATAACGAATTCATGACAACACAAGCAATGATTGGTATCTAGCAAGACATCATTGCTACCCATATAATTTGGACAGTTAAAGAACAACTTCAACCTACAATCCATGATTGGTGTTATAGTGATTGTATAGTTCTTTTATCTATGATTTCGATGTGTTTGGTTTGATATCATATATCATGAACAATGAGATTATGTCATCAACCAACACACATAAGTGTTATTATTGTCTATTAGCCTTCAACAATAACAATAGACTAGGGACATAACAAAAATGTATATACTCTCAACATCCACATGATCTCATTCTTCAGGTCCTCAACCCAAAGAAACAAAGCATTGAGTAATATTATTATTTTGACATTCATTATGTAACATCATTATCTCATAACTAAATAAAATAACATAAATTGGAATATTACCTTTATTATTAATCAAATCATTTACATGTAATGACATTGCAATCATCATATGATTGGCTCTCTGGGCATATACACCAACACCTTCTTCAAAAATTACAACAGGGATCTCAGCCATTCTCTTCTCTCCACTCTGGGGTGAAGCTTTATGGAGAGTTTCTAGTAGCAAGGATGGAGTTCTGACTCCTTGACCAGAGTTCCAATTCTTTCCCAGTTACTCCATGGACATCCAAGTTTATTTTCTTCTACTATGATGTCTAGCACTATTTTCTACTACTTTTATCTACTTTATACAGTCTTAGATGAGTAGACCTTCTTTTCTTGGGCATGGGAGAGTAACTCCCATGTCATGCTTTCTAGAAAAATGAATTTTCTTACTTAGTTATGGCTTAATCATTATTCTATGGATATATCAAAGTTTATTTCACATATATGTTTGATTGGACATCTTTTATGTATGTCTTATTCTTCTTGTGCATACTGGGAAGGTGTACATTGAAGTAAGGATATTTGCATTGTATCTTTGTTTCCTTGACTACGAGAGTGGCTTGGATGTGAAGGGGATTCCAAAGATTTTAGTGGTTCTATTTTGAGTATATTCACAGAGGTGCTATATAAAGGTAGAATCGTTCTACACTACTGGAAGGGGTGTAGAATTCGAACCTCCTTTTCAGATTTTACATCTTATGAAGTTTGTTGTTTCATGGCATGATATGATAGTAAAACTCTATCCTAAAAAATTCCTAATCCAAATTGATCCTTAATACAAGTGATTTTTATTTTATTTTAATGGTTTCATTTTCTTAGTTTACTACTGTAAAACCAAATCAACCTTTAAAATTGATCTATATTTTGAAGTTTAATACTCTTATGCTTGGCATTACGTTGCTCCTTGGATGACCTTGTTAATACTATACACACCCATATACTTGTAGGGTAGTGTTTGAGTTTATAAATTTTAGACTTGTGCACACTGCTAGCAATGCACAAATTTTCTCATCAAGTTTAACATATCACAATCAAAATACCATTATTAATCAATCTTATCAAGGATCAATCTAGTAGATATGTTATTATTCGATCAAACCATGTTAGATGGTTGAGATGAAACTGGGTCAGTACAATTTTTTTGGATATTTGCAAAACTTACTATTTTTGTCTCATAGTTACACTAGATGATGCCTATTTCTCCCTCAATATCAAATATTCTCCCATAATCTTCTTCATCTACCAAGATGTTGATGATCTAAATCCTATGGAGTTAATAAACTTTGTATATGATGAGTCATATAAGATGTTACAAGAAGAAACAGTGGATCCATGGTCACCTCTTTGATATGAACATGATGGATCATGCTAATGATGCTATTTTTAAATTTCTCCTTCTATCGAACGAGTTATCTTAATGGGTATCCCAACTCCCTTTTTACATAACAAACTAGATGATTTGTTGTGGGTTGTTTCTAGGAAGCCAACACAATGAGGTGTGGTTTTATCACCATCTATATTTCACTCAATTTCAATTGAGTTCACCTCAGGAGATCTCTTTTTATTTTTGGTGATGATTATTTGGTAATGGGTTATACATCAAGAGTATCCATTTTTCGTGTCTAATAAAATATACATATAGTTGATAAAAAATTGTGAGTTCTAAAATATTAATCTAATATTAACTCAAAGAAAATTCCAAAGAATATTGCCTTCCATACATGGAATTCATAGGAGTAGTTTGACATCTATCTCTACATATATATATACATATAAATATATATAGGGTATATATTCCCGTGCAGGTAACTAACTTTTGTTACCCATGGAACTATTTCGTAATAGGAATACACCTAATTGTAATGAGACAACCAAAATTGTAATACTAAATACAACGTGAAAGTTATATTCTCCCTTTGAATATTGTAAATTGATATTTATGACAACAGTTTACACAATATTACAAAATGACTCTTTGTATTCCAATTTTGTTCATCTCATTATAATGTTGTCTGCCTCATTACAAATATGAACACTCCTATTACAAAAGAGATGCACGGGTAATTAACCTTAGGTACCTGCATAGGTAGTAAATGAATGGCCATACAATATATATATATATATATATATATACATATATATATACATACATATATATATGTATGTATGTATGTATATGTATATATATCATCACCAATATAGTAAAAGAAAGCCTATAAGTGAATGTTCTTGCAATGCCATATATAGTGACAAGGTATCAAGAACTTTCCCTGGTTATCAATCGATTTTGATGCACATGAATGCAACAAATCCTTCACCTAAGTAATATCCAAAAATCTATTCAGTTTGGAACCATCTAGAATTCTTCTTTAAATCAATTTTGCTTTCTTACAATCCCTTAAGGAATGAAGAACGTTTCTTTCTCACAAAAACACATCCCACGCTTGTTATCTTCAATGAGATGTCTTGCCTTCCCCCTTACATTGGTGAGTAATGCACCATGAATTACAACCCAAGCAAACAATTTATGCCTGCTCACATCCTTCGTGTGCTACATAAACCTACAATCTCCTATTGAAATAATATCATTAGGTTTTGGTATAATTTTGTAAGCAAACATAGTTTTATATTGCATTTAAATAGTGTGGTTCCAGACCCAAGTATCTTCCTAGTTTTTGGCTAAGGGGACATTGACTTTCTCAATCTCATTTACAACCTCATAAGTAAACCATTCTTTCAGAAAACCTATGCCAAAATTTTTGTTCACATTCACAACACTACAAACCTACGAGTCATGTAAGATGGAGGAACTATCATGAAAGATCTCTTAGTGCTCTCAGTCAATTAGTCATGACTCTCTCTCTAGGACGGGAGCTCTGATCCCTCTCTAGTTTCTCCACCATCCGTTCCTCCCCTTTGTGGGGGTGGCGCCACCCCTCCAAACCCCCTTCCCCTCCATTATAGTGGACTTCAGCATGCCTCTACACTGGCTGGAGCCTCCCCCTGGTGATCGTGGTGGTGCAAGGCAGCCTGGAGGTCGGCCTGACTCCACAGTTCTAGTCCTTTGTGTCTGACGAGGTGGACTGTGCATTGGAAGGTCGTATCCCGACATGTGAGGCCTAGCAAGTTGGTTGGGTGTTAGAACAGGTTTAGGGAGTGCATCCTTCCCTCCTCTTTACTCCCAATCAATGCCTGGTTAGGGTAGAGGGTGGGGTTCCCAGTGAGAAGCGTGGTGCTATCAATCGACAAACACAAGCACTTTTAAGTCATGGTCAGGGCTTTTACTACTCGATCCGGTGGAAGCGGATGTGACCCTACAGCCTCGCCTGCTATTGGTAGCGGTGGACCCCCCGGAGGCTCTTCGATGATGATCATTCTCTTGGGGCCTTATCAGGAGCATTGAAGACGAACTAGTAGGTGGTTATGGTATCAACGACAATGGATGGTGCACAGAAAGTTTGCTCAGCTCTTGAGCGGTGGAGATCAGTAGATGGCAGTTGTGGATGGTACTTGGCATTCCCCGGTTGGAGTTAGCAAGGGTGTGGCATCGTCTGAACAGATTCATGATGGATCTAGGCTACAGATGGACATGTGGATGATAGTGATTCACTCGTTTGAATTGTTGAGTGGTTGGAGCGTGTTGTGGACACGTGGTTGGCTGTGAAGCAAAGCTTCCTCGCAAAGCTCGATGTTGGAAGGTGTCATGAAGCTTACTAAGGGGGAAAGATAGGTATGTGGCTCTTCCTGGTTAGTGGGGCAAAGTGCCCTCGGGTGTGCAGGAGAAGTGAGTGGTGGGATCGGTGCCTCAGTGCAGCTCATCTGCCTTCGGGGGGAGGAAGATTTCGTGAAGGTCCCCTTAGTAGAGGGTTGGGACACGTGGAGGCCCTGACCTTGCTTGGCGTGTTGGGTATTAGGGGAGGTAGAGAAGGCAGTGAAAAAAAAAATTCTCCTCCCAAATCTAGAATAAGGAATCATGTCAACGTCTATACAATAGGAAGGATGGTTTGTAGAGGCATGCCTTATCCCGAGGCTTGCTCGGCGACGTTACCTCATGGCTTGCGCAGTATTCACCTCCGGTCTTGGTTGGTGTCTGTGCAGCTCCTGGTCTCACCGGGACTGTCAGGATTGACAGCTGTCCTCCGAGTGGAAGAAGTCTCCCGCCTCTGTAGTAGTCCACACGGACCAACCTAGAACTCCGATCTCCTTGTACCATAAGGAATCGGAAGGAGTCACACCCTCCTACCGGCGTACTAGTCACCAACACACTCTCCTACAACCAGTTGTTTTTTTGTAGTTTTATTTCCCTTGTTGTGCCTCCCTTATTAGGTAGCACTTGCTCGGGCTCTTTGTCAGTTACCAAAACCAGAGAGAACGAAAACTTTGCAGAGCAACTGGTGTTCTGAGTTGTTGTGTACCTGAGAAGCCCCCAATACCCCTATATATATAGGAGGGTCATGGGACAGAGTTCTCTACCCCGGGCAATGTGGGATTAAACAGGAGTTGAAGGGTTTGAGATTTTCCACAAAAGAAGCAACTTGCGTCAGCTGAACCGGTTGTTTCAAGCATGAAATGGTCGTTTGGGGACCTGAGCCGATCGGTTCAGACCTGAACCGATCAGTTGGGCCACTTGAGATGATCGGTTCACTTCTGAGCCGATCAGGTCATGGTCCTGGTCCAACTCAAATTGACTTTCATATTTGTTTCTAATTAATCAAATATTAATCCTTGTCCAAATTGAATTTGTACAAGTGAAACAAATTGTATTTGCAAAATCATCTTCTGACTTTCCAAACGATCTCGGTTGGTTACATGAATCGACTGGTTCAATAAATGAGCTGATCGTCTCATTGCACATGAGCCGATCATCTCATCAGTTGAGCCGATCGGTTCACCAACCTAAGCTAATCGGTTCATCTCATGAGTCGATAGGTTGGGGCAGCAGACTGTGCAAAATTAGTCAATCGCAGTTTCAATCAATCCAATACTCTAATCAATCGATCTAACACCTTGAACACTATATATGATATTGAGCTATCAATTGATTGAGTGTTTAATTGAACACTAAACTCCTTTAGTAATCAATATAAACATCATTTGTGGATAAACTCCTCTTCCATGTTAAATCCTATGAGTGTGACCCTACAGGTCCATTTTCACGTTGCCAGTGAAAGTCCATAACATTTATGACTTCATAAGAAAAGAGCGATGCCTAGTCACACATCAGTGCTACCCAAGTCAAAAGGAAAGTTGGAGAACAACTTTCAATCCTATATTCCATGAATGGTGTTATAGTGAATATATAATTCCTTTGTCACTGATATTCCGAATGAACTCAGGGCATGGAACAGTCATCCTGTCAACATTCATTCACTTTCTTGATCTCATAGTAGATTGGAGGAGATATGTATGACATCAATATCACATACTGATTCACAAATGCATGCATGCCTATCTCAATCCTACTCATCAAGTGGCCATGGATATCAAACTCCCTCAGGAGGGACAAATCCCATATCTATCACTCACCCCTCAAAAAGCCCATGTGTCAAAGTCACCCAATCATCACCTTTATAACAACCCATGTTTCAGGACTGCATTTGATGATGTCATAGTGTACCCAATGACATGTGTTGAGTGTAGTGATTTCAGGTCAAAGAATCACATTCACCACCATCACTGTGAGAACTGACTGTGACTAACATGTCATGGTTCCATGTGTCAAACTCACGGTGGGTCTGTCTGGTACACTTGTTATCCAACAAGTACTTATGTGTTTGGTTTGATATCTCCATATCATGACTAACGAGATTCTATCATCAACCAACACCACAATCTAATCTTGTATATCATTGTTGTCTATCTACCTTCCACAATGACATCCGACTAGGGACATAATAAGAATGTACAAACTCTTAGCATCTGTATGATCTCATCGTTCAGGTCCTAAACCTGAAGGCATACGTCATTGAGTACTATCATTCTCTAGACATTCAATCTGTTCGATTATTATCTCATATGACTGAATCAAAAAGAATCGGAAGCTTGCCTTTGATGCTTATCAAATCAATCTTAATGTATCCCACCAATCATCCCATGATTGGCTCTCAGGGCATACATACCAATAGAATCCCACTTGCACTGCGAGCCAATCACCCTTGAATCATATTCATAGTGATCTTCAAACATGTCCCACATGTTACTGTGCTCTAGTGCTAACATAGTGAGTTATGACAACACTTTGCCAAAGTCGGTATTAACTGCATGTCTCTCATCTCTTCATTGTACGTCACACGTATGAGATGGAGTTGTCGTAATATGCGATCTAGTATTCCTTTGCTAACCTTTAGCCACATTGCATGACCAAGTACTCCTAACTTGTCATCAATGATCGGAATATCTATAAGTTCATCTCATGAACTTCCAGATCCATATAGTATCCACTGCTGTTCTCTAACACACAACTTCACACTTCCACGAGATAGACGACGCACCACACTTTGGCGTAACCTACGCTTGGTCGATCAAGTTTTTCATGTGTGTTTCTAATGGAAGGCATAAAAGACTTAATATTTAGATGAGGGATTTGGTTTATAGGTACATATACATATCGAATCACCACAATACATAGTACGTATCATATACATGATATATCCCACAGAAAACATGTAAAACGATAAAAGTGATGATTATGGCCATCCTAATGTGATTCCTCGAGCCAAGAGGAATCACGATCATCTAGATCCACATCACATGCAACCTATACAAGATGAACTTTGTGCTTTTCCTTTACTGGGTTTGATCAACTCATCTCCATGATTAATCGACTTGCCATCAAGTCGGTCGATTGGGTACCACCAGCCGATCGATTGGCTCCTCCAACTGATCAGTTTGCCTGGTCGTTGTGCATCTCCTCATGGACGCCACCCGATCGTCTCGCTCCTCGAACCGGTCATCATGATGGCCAACTGATCGGTTCACAACTTGAACCGTTCATCTCAGTTGTCATCAGATGTCCTCCGTTCTTTGACATAACAGGAAATAAAAGATCTATCCTATTTACATTTAATTTGGGAAATCCCAAGTTACATTTGGGGGGAGCAAAGGTAGGAAAGAAATCTCTAGTTATCTCGAGTTAAATCAGGAATAAGGAGGTAAGGAATTGGTGCGCAGACCGAGATGCAAGCAACCACATTCAACCAAGCACACATATATAGGGTTTATTGGCCATAACCATGCTATACATCCACCACAAAACTCGTTTAAGGGTGATGCATATCAAGTGCATTCATATTACATATCATATATGTATATTGGGATTTGTGGATTTAGGATTGGACATGCTTAAAGCCAATTTTATTCGCATCATATGCAATAAATAAAGGCAACAAATCAAAATCGATCACGTCGATAATCCTAAAGTATAGAGCAGTTGACGTGGCTTTGATACCACTGTTGGGTATTAAGGGAGGTAGAGAAGGCAGAGGAAATAAAAAAAAATCTCCTCCCAAACCCAGAATAAGGAATCGCGTCAACATCTATACAATAAGAAGGATGGTTTGTATAGGCATACCTTGTCCCGAGGCTTGCTCGACGACGTTACCTTGTGGTTTGCGCGGTCTTCACCTCCGGTCTTAGATGGTGTCTGTGCAGCTCTTGGTCTCATTGGGACTGTCGGGATTGACAGTTGTCCTCTGAGCGGCAGAAGTCTCCTGCCTCTATAGTAGTCCACACGGACCACCTGGAACTTTGATCTCCTTATCCCACAAGAATTTGGAAGGAGTCACACCCTCCTGTTTGCTTTTCTGCAGTTGTCTTTCCCTTACTGTGCCTCCCTTATCAGGTAGAACTTGCTCGGGCTCTCTCTCGGTTACCAAAACCAGAGAGAACGACAACTTTGCAGAGCAATTGGTGTTCTGAGTTGTTGTGTACCTGAGAAGCCCCCAATACCCCTATATATATAGGAGGGTCATGGGATAGGGTTCTCTTCCCCGGGCAATGCAGGATTAAACAGGAGTAGAAGGGTTCAAGATTTTCCACAAAACAAGCAACTTGTGCCACCTAAACCGATTGTTTCAAGCATGAAATGGTCAGTTGGGGACCTGAGCTAATCGGTTCAGACCTCAACTGATCGGTTGGGCCACCTGAGCCGATCGATTCGTGGTCCTGGTCCAACTCAAATTGACTTTCATATTTGTTTCCAATTAATCAAATATTAATCCTTGTCCAAATCAAATTTGTACAAGTGAAACAAATTGTATTTGCAAAATCATCTTCTGACTTTCCAAACGATCTCGGTTGGTCACATGAATTGACCGGTTCAACAATTGAGTTGATCGTCTCATTGCACATGAGTTGATCGTCTCATCAGTTGAGCTGATCGGTTCACCAACCTGAGCCGATCAGTTCATCTCATGAGACGATCGGTTGGGGCAGCAGACTGTGCAAAATCAGTCAATCACAGTTTCAATCAATATGATACTCTAATCAATCGGTCCAACACCTTAAACACTATGATATTGAGCTATTAATTGATTGAGTGTTTAATTGAACTACTCAAATCCTTTAGTAATCAATGTAAACATCGTTTGTGGATAAACTCCTCTTCCAAGTTAAATCCTATGTGTGTGACCCTACAGGTATGTTTTCACGTTGGCAGTGAAAGTCGATAACACTTATGACTTCACAAGCAAAGAGTGGTGCCTAGTCACACATCAGTGCTACCGAAGTGAAAAGGAAAGTTGGAGAACAACTTTCAATCCTACAATATGTGAATAGTGTTACAATAAATGTATATTTCCTTTGTCACTGATATCCCGAATGAACTCAAGGCATGGAACAGTCATCCTGTCAATGTTCATTCACTTTCTTGATCTTAGAGTAGATTGGAGGAGATATGTATGACATCAATATCACATACTGATTCACACATGCGTGCGTGCCTATCTCAATCCTACTCATCAAGTGACCATGGATATCAAACTCCCTCAGGAGGGACAAATCCCATATCTATCACTCACCCCTCAAAAACCCCATGTGTCAAAGTCACCCAATCATCACCTTTATAACAACCCATGTTTCAGGATTGTGTTTGATGATATCAAAGTGTACCCAACGACATGTGTTGAGTATAGTGATTTCAGATCAAAGAATCACATTCACCACCATCACTGTGAGAACTGACTGTGACTAACATGTCATGGTTCCATGTGTCAATCTCACGGTGGGTCTATCCGGTACACCTGTTCTCCAACAAGTACCTATGTGTTTGGTTTGATATCTCCATATCATGACTAATGAGATTCATCAACCAACACCACAATCTAGTCTTGTGTGTCATTTTTTTCTATCTACCTTCCACAATGACATCCGACTAGGGACATAATAAGAATGTACAAACTCTTAGCATCCATATGATCTCATCGTTTAGGTCCTGAACCTGAAGGCATACGTCATTGAGTATTGTCATTATCTAGACATTCAATATGTTCTATCCTTATCTCATATGACTGAATGAGAAAGAATCAGAAGCTTGTCTTTGATGCTTATCAAATCAATCTTAATGTATCCCACCAATCATCCCATGATTGGCTCTCAGGGCATACATACCAACAGACTCCCACTTGCACTGCGAGCCAATCACCCTTGAATCATATTCATAGTGATCTTCAAACATGTCCCACATGTTACTGTGCTCTAGTGCTAACATAGTGAGTTATGACAACACTTTACCAAAGTCGGTATTAGCTGCATGTCTCTCATCTCTTCACTGTACGTCACACATATGAGATGGAGTTGCCGTAATATGTGATCTAGTATTCCTTTGCTAACCTTTAGCCAAATTGCATGACCAAGTAGTCCTAACTTTTCATCAATGATCGGAATATCTATAAGTTCATCTCATGAACTTCCAGATCCATATAGTATCCATTGTTGTTCTCTAACACACGGCTTCACACTTCTACGTGATAGACGGCGCACCACGCTTTGGCGTAACCTATGCTTGGTCGATCACGTTTTTCATGTGTGTCGCTAATGGGAGGTGTAAAAGACTTAATATTTAGATGAGGGATTTGGTTTATAGGTACAGATACATATCCAATCACCACAATACATAGTATGTATCATATACATGCTATATCCCACAGGAAACACGGGAAACGATAAAAGTGATGATTATGGCCATCCTAATGTGATTCCTTGAGCCAAGAGGAATCACGGTCATCTAGGTCCACATCACATGCAACATGTACATGATGAACTTTGTATTTTTCCTTTATTGGGTTTGATCAACTCATCTCCATGTTTGATCGGCTTGCCATCAGGCCGGTTGGTTGGGTGCCACCAGCCGATCGGTTGGCTCCTCCAACCGATGGTTTTCCTGGTCATCGTGCATCTCCTCATGGCCGCCACCCGATCATCTCGCTCCTCAAACCGGTCATCGGGATGGCCAACCGATCGGTTCACACCTTGAACCGATCGTCTCAGTATTCGTCAGATGTCCTCCCTTCTTTGACACAAAAGGAAATAAAAGATCTATCATGTTTACATTTAAATTGGGAAACCCCGAGTTACATTCGGGGGGATCAAAGGTAGGAAAGAAATCTCGAGTTATCTTGAGTTACATCAGGAATAAGGAGGTAGTGAATCGGTGCGCAGACTGAGATGCAAGCAACCAAATTCAATGAAGCACACATATATAGGGTTTATTGGCCATAACCACGCTATACATCCACCACAAAACTCATTTAAGGGCGACGCGTATCGAGTGCATTCATATTACATATCATATATGTATATTGGGATTTGTGGATTTAGGATTGGACATGCATAAAGCCAATTTTATTCGCATCGTATGCAATAAATAAAGGCAAAAAACCAAAATTGATCACATCGATAATCCTAAAGTATAGAGCAGTTGACGTGGCTCTGATACCACTATTGGGTATTAGGGGAGGCAGAGAAGGCAGTAGAAACAAAAAATAATTCTCCTCCCAAACCCAGAATAAGGAATCGTGTCAACGTCTATACAATAGGAAGGATGGTTTGTAGAGGCATACCTTGTCCTGAGGCTTGCTCGGTGACGTTACCTCACGGCTTGCAAAGTCTTCACCTCCGATCTTAGACGGTGTCTATGCAGCTCCTGGTCTCACCGGGACTGTCGGGATTCACAAATGTCCTCTGAGTGGCAGATATCTCCCGCCTCTATAGTAGTCCAAGCAGACCACATTGAACTCCAATCTCCTTGTCCCACAAGGAATCAGAAGGAGTCATACCCTCCTGTCAGTGTACTAGTCACCAACACACTCTCCTGTAACCAATTGCTTTTCTACAGTTGTCTTTCCCTTATTGTGCCTCCCTTATCAGGTAGCACTTGCTCGGGCTCTCTCTTGGTTACCAAAACTAGAGAGAACGACAACTTTGCAGAGCAACTGGTGTTCTGAGTTGTTGTGTACCTGAGAAGCCCCCAATACCCCTATATATAGGAGGGTCATGGGACAAGGTTCTCTACCCCAGACAATGCAGGATTAAACAAGAGTAGAAGGGTTTGAGGGTCATGGGACAGGGTTCTCTATCACTCACCCCTCAAAAACCCCATGTGTCAAAGTCACCCAATCATCACCTTTATAACAACCCATGTTTCAGGACTGTGTTTGATGATGTCAAAGTGTACCCAATGACATGTGTTGAGTGTAGTGATTTTAGGTCAAATAATCACATTCACCACCATCACTGTGAGAACTGACTATGACTACCATGTCATGGTTCCATGTGTCAAACTCATGGTGGGTCTGTCTGGTACACTTGTTCTCCAAAAAGTACCTATGTGTTTGGTTTGATATATCCATATCATGACTAACGAGATTCTGTCATCAACCAACACCACAATCTAGTCTTGTGTGTTATTGTTGTTTATCTACGTTCCACAATGACATCCAATTTGGGACATAATAAGAATGTACAAACTCTTAGCATCCGTATGATCTCATTGTAACATCCCTGACCTGGGTTATGAATTAACCCTAGATGTTTTACCTAATAAGGTTGAGTAGATGCTTAATCTTATCTTGTGAAAAGTATTTAGGGCTCATGAGAAACTTATGTTTCAATTTTGGTCTTGTTTGAACAATGTTGAAGCAATGTTTGCTTATTTTGGACTAAAGTGAAAATTACCAAATTTGAGGGGTTAAATTGCAAATGTTGCATGATAAGATATTCCTATGATTTTGAGACATCATAATAATGAATATGATGTAGTGGTATGGTTTTTACAGGCTTGGGTATCAAGTTTAAGCTTGTAAAGCAATCCTTGTGCATTAAAACCTAGTTTTGGTATAATGTGCAATTTACCCAAAACTTAGGGTTTAATATGAAAATTACCACTTCAATAAGGTCCCTAATGTTTCTTTTCATCAAGTAGATCAAAGAAAATGAGAGGGGTGCCTCATTTGAATTAAGTTGGAGGAGAGAGAATCTTGATATTAAAATAATCAAGATTTAATCTTAAGTGAAACCCTAATTCAATTTAGGGCAAAAATGAATGTATTAATTAAAGGACCTTCAACCAAAATGTTATTGGTTGATTTTGAATAAGGATGGACGTTCTTTTTCCAAGATAAGGAACGAAAATATCTTAAGTAGGTGAAATTCCACTCACCTTATTATAAGGAAAAGAATTTCCACTCAAAAATATATATTGATATTATAATGGATTGAGGTGCTTATTTTCTTTTCCCTTAATCAATGGATAATGGAAGGGAGTTCGGTGGCTTTGAGTTTCCTTTGTACACAAGCAAACCAAGGAGGAAGAGGTGGTACTATTTTTGGAATTAATTGATTTTTATAAAGGCATTTTCTCTCTCATCAATTTCCTTATAAAAGTGCCCTTTCCAAGCCAAAACAAAGGCTTTTTCGGATTTCTTTCTTTCCCTTGCTTGCAAAACCGACCAAGGAGATAGTTAGGAGTAGGAGGACGACTCCCTACCTGTTGGTAAGCCCTTGACCTTCGTTCTCCTTGATTCCATGGTGGAAATCGAAAATAAATCATTGATTTCTTCTTATTTCGATCTCCTCTTCAACCCTAGCCAACTTTTACAATCAAAAGCTTAAGGACGAGCCTAAGGGGAGTTGCAAGAGCTTCATCCACCATTTATGGCGTGATCTTGGAGCTTTGGAGCTCAATTGGAGGTGGGTTTTATAACTTGAACCCTTTTACATTGTTATTCAACCATTAATCTTGTAATTTCAATGATTCCTTCATTATCTTGATTAATTGCTAGTTGAAAATGGTTAATTCATGAAGTCTGAAGTTGTTAGAACTTCAGGGACGAAGCTTGATGATTATTACATCATCATAAGCACACACCTCCCCAAATATCTTGGGCAAATGGTTTGTAAGTTGGGACCAAACGGTTTCACCAAACCGTTTGGTGACCAAACGGTTTGCAAACCGTTTAGAAGCAAACGGTTTCAAAACCGTTTGAGGGAGTTTACCAAGGGTTAACCATTTGAGATTCCTGTTCCTAATTATGTTGGTTGATAACTCACCAAATTTTATGGATTAGTTCCAAAGGAAACGTGAGTTGAAGGCTAATCAATTAGGTAAACCTAATTGGATTAAGTGCTGATTTTCAATCTGATTAACTTGACCTTTTTGGGAAACGGTTTCAAAACCATTTGATATGGTTGACCAAGGGTTGACCGTTTGCGATTCCTGTTCCTAATTATGTTGGTTGATAACTCACCAAATTTGATGGATTGGTTCCAAAGGAATCGTGAGTTGAAGGGTAATCAATTAGGTAAACCTAATTGGATTAAGTGCTGATTTTCAATCTGATTAACTGGACCTTTTTGGGCAAACGGTTTCAAAACCGTTTGAGTGAATTGACCAAGGGTTTACCATTTGATATTACTGTTCCTAATTATGTTGGTTAATGACTCACCACATTTTATGGGTTAATTCACAAGGAATCATGAGTTGAAGGCTAATCAATTAGGCAAACCCTAATTGAAATTAGTGCTGAAATTCCAATGAGTTAATTTGAGGTTTTGGGTTGATTAGCCCAAACGGTTTCAAAACCGTTTGGGGATCACCCAAACGGTTTCAAAACCATTTGGGGATCACCCAAACGGTCTCAAGAACGTTTGGGGGTCACCCAAGACCATTTGCAGGTCTAGGGTAAAGTATGGATATGTGTTTGAAGATCCAAAGATGTGGTATGAACCCTAATCGGCTAAGTGCTGATTTTGCAAGTGATTGAGATGATGTTTTGGATTGATTGGCCCAAACGGTTTCAAAACCGTTTGGGGATCACCCAAACGGTTTCAAGAGCGTTTGGGGATCACCCAAGACCGTTTGGAGGTCTGGGGTTAAGTATAGTTGACCAATTGAAGGTCCAAAGGTACCAAATCATATTACAATTAAGTGTTGATTTATTGATCAACTCGATAGACCAATCCTTGATGGAATTTCACTAGAATCCAAGGGTTGAATGAGCCAAACGGTCTCGAGACCGTTTGGCTTCAAAACAGTCTCAAGACCGTTTGGAGGTCACCCAAGACCGTTTGGAGGTCTAGGGGTGAGTATGGTTAAGCAATTGATGATCCAATGTTACTAAGTTAAAGTGTAATCAATTGCTGATTTGGTGATCAATCCAATGATCCAAACCTTAATTGGTTGACTTGAATTTTGATGATATGATGGGAAAACGGTCTCAAGACCGTTTGGATGTCATCCAAATGACCTCAAGACCGTTTGGGGTCAGGTCATACCCAATTTGGATGATGGTTCTATGGTTTCAAAGTAACTAGTCATACATTGATTAATATTGAAGGATCATCGATTCCAAACCCTAATTCAATTGAATCAAACCCTAATTGATGAACAATTGAGGGTTAATTAAGGGTCAAATCAGTTGAAGGCTGACCTATTTAACTCAATTGGAGTATGAGTATAGGTCCAATTGATTATTGGTTCCATGAATTCAATGATTGAAGGAATCAACATTGAAAACCCTAATTCAATTGGATACCTTATGTAATGGAGGTCCAATGTGACTGAATCTTTGAGAATTAAGATGATGAATGTTCTATTGATCCAATAATGATTAGTAATGATAATCAATGAAGGTGCAAAGGTTGAAACCCTAATAGTACCTAAGTGATTAGTATCAATTAAGGGATGAATTCTTAATTTCTTATAGGATCAATAACTTGATGCACTAGGATAAGCATAGTCATACGTACATGATTGAAGGGTTGATGTGACCTAATCAAGTTGAAAGGATGAAAGATTTGAATTTATATATTAATATGAATCATGTAGTGATCTTCTGTAGCACGACTGTGCAAGGTAGCACGGCCGTGGTATCTTCCATTTGCATGACCGTGCAAGGTAGCACGACCGTGGTGGCTTCCCCTCGCACGGCCGTTCTTGGTTGCACGGTCGTGGTGCTCTATGCTTGACTTGAAACTGATTTGTAAGTGACCTAATGTGACTATTTTGTTAGTTCCTAACTTAAGGATGAATCCTTAATATTGGCAATAGTTATATTTTCTAAGTAAATGAATCATGACCAATACATTGCATGATGAATGTGATGATCTGGTGCATAAGTATTAGGATGGGAAATACCCTAATACAAGATAAGGGAATAAACTCAAGTAAGATGATGATGTTGAGGGAAGTGAAACATCAAGATACGATAGATATCATATCCAACACCCCAAATACTGGTATACCTTGTTGTGTTATAAGTCTAATACAATTGGATGAATGATACATGAGATGTGTGATGAAAATCCTAATCTTGGTAAAGGAATAAGGGTGATACCCTTAAAATAATAAGTACATTTATGTCTGCATGGTGTTGATAGATAATTGATGTACTGTTATCATATGCGCTAACCATGCAGGTATCATGAGATGATGGGCATAGCTAGGTATGAGCTATGATGTATTATTAATTTGAATCTGTTTATTGGGACTTGTGTGCCATAATATACCTTGTTTCCTGGTAAGAGGTAGTAAGAGAGTTAATGGGCCTCAAGTGTCATGATGTATGCTTGTGTAACAAGTATCATGCATATCTTGGTCAGATGACCGAAAGGTGTTAGTTACTTGAGAATGTGGTAACAATGCTCAGGTGATGAGCAAAGGGTTTAAATACCCAGAATCACATGGTTAGGGTATTGAAATTGTGAAAGGATGAGAATTCCCAGTGGTGAATTGAGGGATTAAGATCCCAACACTTTTTGGAAAGAGTATGGCTACAGGCCATGACTCCATAATGACAATGCCAGGATTTAGATATATGATCTAAGCCTGAAGAGAGTTAATGCAGTGATAATGATTTTGTAGTGAATAAGTGTTATACATATTCTTCATTTTCCTTAATGAATATGTGATATGTTTCTCTTTCAAGTTATAGCTGCAATGTTGAATAAGATTAATATTCTAATTTGTTAGACATTGAAGTAACTGTTGTCAAATAAATATGATTCCTCTTTTCATATGTAACATCTTAAGCTACAATAATAATGTTACTGGAGGAGAGTTATATCTCTTGCTAGGGCAAATTACAATTGTCTCACCCCCGTGGGAACTACATTTTTAGGTGGACGCGGACAAGGAGGCAAGAATCCTTTAGTAGGTGAAGGACAACAACAGCAGCAATAGAAGGGACAACAGTGAAGTCTCAGGTGGAGACACTGGCTGTTATGCGTTGTATAGATGTAGATAGAGTCCTATGTGTCGTCTCTGTACTCTCAGGTCCTCGGAGTAGTAGTTAGTGCTTTCGAGATTTTAGCTCAATGCCTCGAGATCTTATACTACCTGTGTTTAGCCTGACAAGACATTTAATGTTTGTAATTCTCAGAAAGAGATGATACATAATATGTACCTTCAAACAAGAATGTAACTGTGTTACTTTGGTTCTATGTGAGAAAGTTTCCTTTGATGGATCTCTTGATAAAAAGGTTTTAATTTTTAGTGATTTTTGGTAATCCGCTATTTAGTAAACACTTCCGCATTAGTTAATTATGTTTTTATGAGTTGTATGCCACACTCATCGTTCAGGTCCTGAACCTGAAGGCATACGTCATTGAGTACTGTCATTCTCTAGACATTCAATATGTTCTATCATTATCTCATATGACTGAATCAAAAAGAATCGTAAGCTTGCCTTTGATGCTTATCAAATCAATCTTAATGTATCCCACCAATCATGCCATGATTGGATCTCAGGGCATACATACCAACATGGTGCACTAGCGGGTGAGAGAAGGAAGCTTTAGTGTTGCTTTCCCACTTCGGTAGTGGGGCACATGGCGACTTCTGGTTTGCTAGACGAATATTATGAGGTTGAACCCTATGGGTAAAGGAAAATAAAAGCCCAAGAAGTAGCGTAAGAGAGAGGGAAGGAGGATTAAATTTGTCATTCTCCTTCCCTCTGCAATGATGACCATAGGAGTTCCAAAGACAAGGAAGCTCGGCATGCTCCGCCACCATCTCCCCCGTGCTCGATTCTTCTCCCTCCTCTAGGACATGGCATGGGGCAACATGGGCAGAAGACATCAGTTTCCAAGGCAAATGGGGAGGCTAACCCACTGACATCAAGCACGAAATACGGGGCCACCGACTCTTCAGGCGTGCAAGCTCAATATCCTGAAGGTGACCCTCCACATAAAGGAACCAATAGCAGACCGACAGTTGTACAAGCGGTTCAACCCTGTGGAAGCACTAAGGCACCAAATAGAACACCACCATGGGCCTGGAGCCTGGGGGAAGGTTATGTGAGCTGTAACAAGGCCAACTTCCACCTAGCCGATTCAACCACCACACCTCCCTTCTTTGAGCTCCACTTCAACGATCCTCACAAGGCAGATGACAAAGAAATTGTGGTGGTGCCAAGGGAGGAGTTTGATAGCCTCCAAAAAGTATGGGAGAACATGATCATCTTCTACATCATCGATGCCTCACCTCACGAGATGGCGGTCATGGGGTGGATTTGAAGGATCTGGAAGCCAAAGGGCCACTTCGACCTTAGTAGAAGGCCCAATGGCTTCTTTAGCATCTTCTTCACACTCAAAGAGGACTTTAACAGACGTGGCGAGTGGGGGACTGTGGTTCTTCTATGGTAAGTTGGTGCTCCTATGTAAGTGGGCGACATCACTGAACTTCGACCGTGATTTCCTAGCATCGTCATTGTTCTAGGTCTCCTTCCCAACCCTATCACACATGTGTTATCCGGCCATCTTGAGGAGGGTGGCAAGTTGCATCGGCATCCCCAGGAGAACAAATGTCATCATCGGCAAATCAATGGGAATGTGCATTGCTATGGCCCTAGTGGACCTACCGGCACACCGCGACCCACCGAAGAAGGTGAGGGTGCAGTTCCCTAACTCCGTGTCACAACTGATCCCAATGATGTATGATCACGTGCCCCTTCAGTGTAGCCATTGTGTTTTCTTCGATCACAACCTGGCCTGGTGACTGTTCATGACGGATACAACCAGAGTAGTAGCGACGTCAGCTACTAGTTACACCAACCAGGCTCCCCCCCCTTTCGTCGGGAACCTTGCATTGTGTCGGTGAGCGGCGGTGACATGATGGAGGTGGGTCAGGAAGACGAGTAGGCTCTACACTCTATGGCCCAAGTGGCAATGACAGTAGCAAGAGAAGATGAAATTATGGAGGATAATCGGATCAACCTTGAATCACAGAAGGAAGGGAAGGGTAGATGTTGCCACGCTCACCCCCACCCCCAAATCCCACCGTTGGATGAAGGGTTCCCAGAGTCCACGACCCAGATGAAGGTGGATCAGACACACAGTGATGAGTCAACAACAACTACAATGCCCACCACCACATTGGGTGATGTGTCTACTACTGACATCAGTGTTGGAGGCGAACAAGTGGAGGAACCCATTGCCCCTAACATGGGGTCCGCTCCCAACTCCCCAGTGTCAAATCTAGGGCGGGCAAATCGGGTGTATAGGAGACAAACAATAGTGGGCCACACTAAAAGGTTCACAACCCCCAAGTGGGGCCTTGTGGCATGCTGGGAGCCTTTAGATCTAGGGTGAACTGATAGTAGGGATCAGATGGGTCCACCCAGACCACAAAGAGTAAAGATGTTAGGTCTGAATCAGGGGAGGTGGGGGTCCAACCACTGAATCGTACATGTGGCAACATGGCAGACCGGTCCACCCCCACCATAACCCACTTGGGCTCAAGATGTCCAGAAAATTCCAAGATTAGAACTCCCTCCACCCTCATAAGCACTCCCGTGCCTCTTCTAACCACTCATCTAGAGTCGACTTGGGGAGATCAGGGGCATAAAGATGACCTCCTCAGCGGAGCTTGCTTGATGTGATGCTGACTCAGAGGGTGTCTACTCAAGTGAAGAGGAGAACACAAAGGAGGAACCAGATGGAGGAATGGATGAATACGATGACTCAAATGATGGCCAGAGCACTGATGATGAGGAAGAGGTGGACTCCCCCGAACGGACCTCATCTTCAAGGAGGGAGCTCGACTGGGAAGACGCATGAGGTCGCAGTGAGGCAACCCTTTCTACTATGTTCCTAATGATTTTTTAATGGAACATCAGGGGAGGTTGTGCACTGAAAAAGAGGAGGGAAATAACCAAGATGTTGTGCCTCAACAACGCTACCATGGGGATCCTCACCGAGACTAAGTTGAGGACTAAATACGTTAACTGAATCCATGAGATGTACCCAGCAGGTTGGTCCCATATCTCAAACATCAACTACTGCTCGAGTGCAAGAGTGGTTTGGGGATGGCACCCCTAGATTTGGATGGTAACAGTCAATAACTACACCGCCCACACGATCATAAAAACATGCCACAATAGGGGGGTTGGAGATGGCTCTCACTAGTCTACGACCACTCAAAATGAAGCAAGAGGGCAGACCTCTGGACCGAGCTGGAGTCCACCACCATGACGATGGTGATGTCATGGGTGGGGGTAGGGCACTTCAATGCCATCTGTTGAGAAGATGAAAAAGTAGGGAGTGCACAAGCCTCACGTAGAGCTATGACAGAGTTCAACAATGATGTTACAGCCTCCAGTCTTTATGAGGTATAGACTGTGGATAGTTTGATGTCATGGAACAACAAACAAAGCCTCGGGCAACGTATTGCATGTTGTCTTGATCGAGTTCTTGCAAACAATCATTGACTATATGTTTTCCCATCATCGCATGCCACACCCTCTTTCTCCCACCTAAGTGATCACGTGCTTCTTGTGATATCAATGTTTTGTGGATCTATCACACGCAGTAGGCCTTTCCGGTTCCTTAACTATTGGATTGAGTGGGAGGGGTTTAATGATGTTGTGCGTAGTGTATGGAACAAGTAGTTTATAGGTAACCTATTGTTTTGGATGGTGAAGAAGTTGGAGGAAACAAAGAGGGCCCTTAAGAAGTGGGCAGGAGCATATGTGGACATCAGGAACTTACGCACGACAACAATGGATTAGTTCAAAAGATCTAGGGTAGTCTCCAAGAGACTCCACTGGAGAGGAACCTGATCCGGATAGAGATGGAGGTCGTCCGCCGCCTGGAGGTGTTTGACAAAGATGAAGAGGTGTACTTCTATCAATGTAGCAGGGTGAGATGGTTGGATGCCAGAGAGTGCAACACTTCATTCTATCAAGCTGTTGTGAAACACAAGCAATGTAGGGACCACATCCACTTCCTAGTGGATGAGGAGGGAAACAAAGCCAACAACTAGGAGGGGGTTGAGGGGGAGGCAGTAGCCTTCTTCATCCACCTCTACACGCAAAGTGATACAACCACCAACAATATGCACCTCCACCCAAGAAAGAAGTTGTCTGAAGCTCAACAAGATATCCTATACAGGCCATGCACCTTGGAGGAAGTAAAAAAGACAATGTGGAGCATACACCTCGACAAATTGGCGAGGCCTGATGGGTAAATGCCCAGTTATTCAAACACAACTAGGGAACCATCACCAAGGATGTGTTTGACGCCATCTTATAGATCATAGAAGGAGGGTGAATGGTGAGGCAGGTAAACCACGCGTTCCTCATGCTCATCCCCAAGGTGGGAGGAGCCTCCTCCCTTCACAACTTCTAGCCTATTGCATGTTGTGGGGTGGTCTACAAGATGTTTACAAAGATGCTCGTAGAGAGGCTTAAGGTAGTGCTTGACTCCCTTGTAGCGAAGAATTAGGGAGCATTCATACATGGGAGGAGCATCTCTGACTGCTCATTGTTGGTAGGAGAATTTTTTCTAGAGTTTGGAATAAGAAGAGCGCACCCAAGGTGTGCCTTCAAATGATAATTTTTAAAGCATACGACTATGTCCACTGGCCGACGCTATGGGAACTAATGGTGTTGTTCAACTTCCCCACCAAGTGGTTCAACTCGATGAAGCAATGCGTCGAGACATGCTCCTTCTCGGTTCTTGTCAACGACTCTCCGATGGGCTTGTTCAACAACTCCTGAGGACTGCAACAAGGCTTCCCCCTCTCCCCACTTCTTTTCTGTGGGCTCTGATCTCCAAACCATGACATAAACACGATTAAAACTTAGCGGAAGCGAATCGGTAATCAGCGGAAAACAAAAATCACAGGAAATTAAAACTTTTCGTGACAAGAGCTTGAATCCATAAAAGCCTCTTTCATAAAGTGAGGTAAACTGTTTACATCTCAGGATAATTACTTCTTGAGTAATTATATACATCAAGATACAAAATCTCAAGATCACTAAACAAAAGACTCCAAGACCTGAGAGTACATAGGACACATAGGACTGACTCTAACTACACCATATGGCAGGACAATCTCCACCTGAGATTACTGCTGCCCCTGATGCTGCTGCTGAGACTGATCACCTGTAGGCTGGTTCCTTCGTCTCCGACGTCCACCTAAAAAGTTGAAGCCTACGGGGTGAGACAATTATACATAATTGTCCCAGCGAGAGTTATAACTCTTCGCCATAAGCTTTATTATAACATTAAAGAATATCTTAAACAGTAAAGCCTTCAAAGCATTCTATAACAGTTGCAGGTATAACAAGATCTCTACAATTTAGGAGATATGGAGAATATCAACATTATTGCAATGTAACATCAATCAACTAACTTGGAGTCATCTCTAACAAGTTATACTACATGGTTGATTATGTTTTACAAACAACATTATGCCCTGTGGAGATGAGGCTTACCACTCATACTCCAACTGATCGCTGAGAAGCCGCATCAGTATCATACATAGGTCATTAAGAGAGCCGGATTCTCATGACCTTCACCTTCCTCAGTCAGTAAGAGGATCACTTGTAGGACATCTTGTGTCTCTACTTAATATAGCTCACCAGGGTAAACTGGTCCTTCGCTATTCTAGAGTCACAGTGGCGTTCTGTACTCTCTTCGTCATCAGGAGGTTTCATATTTACCTACCACTAATACGGATATCTGTGCTTTCTTCGTCATCAAGAGGTTTCATGTTTACCTACCACTGATACGGTATGAAACTATAGTGAAGGATGGATGGATTACACATCTACATCACTTTCCTACACTAGGATGTAAGGTTCTACACATCCATGTACCCCACATACTCAAAAGTATGTGCTCCAGGAGTTCCCTGAGGAAAACCTGTTTCACCATCACTTAATTTCTGACAATGATGGATCTATGATCAGGGCTCTACATTATACTTGATTAGTTAGGTACATTCAGTATTCTTTAACAGCATACATTGTTCTTCAAACAATAACAGTAGCATAGCAGCTATAAAAGAAGAATACTAAATGTAACAGGCCTAACTCATATCAATCATCATTTCTCATTATCCTCATCACAAGTCATCTCTAAGGCATGACCTTGATGGTATTCATGGCTCTCATAGCCCATTATCAGCATAGGATGCCACTGGCAAGGCATTAGATTACTTTACTTATTCATAAGGCTAACAACATGCCTTTAATGAATATAACATCAACATCCATACCTGGATATGATTACCTTCATATCAGAACCTGCATGGTTAATACATCTGATAAAGGTAATACAACAACAAGGAATGTACTTCCTACTCTTGTCATAAGAGTTAAATCTTTAATTCAAATCAAATAGAGTTTAATACTCAAAAGCATGCCATTACCCTTGAATTAAGGATTTTTATTCACATTACATGTCATCACCCTTGAATTAGGGTTTACTATTCACATCAAGGTGAATTAAACTCATAACATCATCATGTATGAGTAACATCTTCATTGATTCTCTTGGATTAGGTAAAGGTTCATCATTTATTATAATTAGGGTTTCTATGACCTCACACGGGTGGACCATACCCTAATTATGCTCACTTATGTGCATTGGAGATGCTTTACTTGAGTTTCCACTTAAAAAGGGTACTTTCTCTCTCTAGAAGTACTTTCTCTCTCATCATAATGTTAGGTGATGTCAACATCACTCTAAATCAGGTTGGATTGGGTCATCATAGGCTAACATAGCCAAAAACATCACCATTATGTGATTAGAGTTATTTTCTCTCTCTAGGGTACTAATGGTTGATGATAACATTAGACTAGATCAAGTTGGATAGAGTCATTATGACTAAAAACATCATTCTCATGTAATTAGAGTTTGAATTGAGCAAGGTATAACTCAATTGACCCTTCAGGGGTATTTTGGTAATTCACCCCATTGATCATCATCATGGTCCAAACCTTAGTCAATTAACCCCTTAATATCCTAGGTTGTCATTAGGGTTCGGTTTGGGCAACAGTAGACCATTTATATTATGAATTGATTGAAAGAAGTCAACTTGGAATTACATTGATTGATTTCAATCATTAATCATCAATTGAGTTGAGATCGGTTGAAAGTGTTGACCATTTGCCCACTTTGAATTTCCAAGACCGCGAGCCTCCTTCTAACTTCAAGACCGTGAGCCCTCTTAGGCTTCAAGACCGCGAGCCCCCTTAGGCTTCAAGACCGCGAGCCCTCTCATTGGTTCAAGTTGATGTTGAGACCGCGAAGAGACGTTGACCGTTTGCTCATCTTGACCTCAGGACCGCGAGGCCCTTCGCGGTCTTGAGACCATGAGCCTCCTCTCGGTCTTGAGACCACGAGCCCCCTCACGGTCTTGAGACCGCGAGCCCTCTCACGGTCTTGAGACCGTGAGGCTCTCAAGGTCTCAACCGTTTGGTCCATCAACAAAATCAATAAAGCAATCGATGGTATCAAACGATGTTGAAGCCCTCAAAAGGTCAAAGCTATGTTGACCACCTATGGATTGGGTCAATTAAGGTTATGCTTAACCAATTGGTCATTCAATTGACCCTCAATCGTTGACCAATTAGGATTGAAATCGATTCAATTAGGGTCTATCAATGTTCACCCATCAATACTCAACAATGTGCATCAACGCAAGGTTGAACCCTTCAATTGAGCTTCAATTGGGTTCAAACTTGGCCCAAATGGTCTTGAGGTCATGTGGGTGGACCCCACATGGTCTTGAGACCGTTTGCCCAAGATTTCATCAAAATCTAAGGTAATTTGATAAGGGTTGAACCATGATTGAGCCACAAAACAGAATTTTGATTAAATTGATAACTTATTTGCAATTAGGTCCTCAATTGGTCAAATTACTCAACCCTAGACCTTCAAACGGTCTTGGGTGATTGTCCTCTCAGTCTTGAGACCGTTTGGATGAGTTCCAAACGGTCTTGAGACCGTTTGCCCATCCAATTTTGGATTCTAGTGGAAATTCATCAAGGTTGAACAAATTGAGTTGATGATTATATCAATATTTAATTGCAATGTAATTTGGTGTAATTGTACCTTCAATTGGTCAACTATCCTTGACCCCAGACCTCCAAACGGTCTTGGTTGATTGCCCTCGCGGTCTTGAGACCGTTTGGTGACCCCCAAACGGTCTTGAGACCGTTTAGGTCAATCAACCCTAAAAACCCTAATTAGGTCCCCATAATTTCAGTACTGATTTCATCTAGGGTTAGCCCTAGTATTCACCCTTCAACTCTTAGCCCGTTTGGAATTTGACCATCAAACTTGGTGAGTTGTTAATTAACATTATTTTGAACAGTAATCTCATACGGTCAATGCCTGGTCAACGACCTTACACGGTCTTGAGACCGTTTGCCCAAAAAGGCAATTTCAGACCGTTTGAGAGTCAGGAATAAATTCAAATAAAATTGTTACTTAAAAAGGTCATATCTCCCGATTCCCTTGGAGTTAGCCTCCCAACTTTTTAGGGTAATTATCCTATATAATTAGGAACAGGTTTCTTATACGGTCCACGCCCGGAAAACGGGGCCAAACGGTCGTGGAGACCGTTTGCCCTGTCGCGGTCTCGAGACCGTTTGCTCACCTCGCGGTCTTGAGACCGAGAGAGCAAACTGTTGGGACCATTTAAGAAAGTTAAAAGCGGTGGGTTTTCTTGGAAATCACGCCTTCGTCTCCTAGCTCAAGAACAGTACGAATATCCCATGGTTTTGCTTGCAAAATAGCAGAGAAAAGTAGGGAAACATAGAGAGCTATCATTAAACCGCATATAAAAGATGTTCATAATAAAGCATGGTTTAGAGTTATAAAACCCGCCTAAGGCTTGCTCCTTGAGCTCCAAGCTTTCTAGCTCCAAGCTCTAATGGAGTCCTTGAGTTCTTACAGGTTGGCCAAGGTGAAAACTCCAAGGAAGGATGAAAAGAGACGGCTAGAAAGGTAGGGTTTCAAGAGTTAGCCATGAAGATGACATTGAATTCGGGTTCTAACCATGGAATTAGGCAAGAAGAGGGGTTTAAACCTACCTTGAACCCCTTGGTCGTCCTCCTTAGATCCAAGGCAGTCCTTGGTCGTCTTTGGTGAAATGAAACAGTAAGGGAACGAAGGGTAAGTTCCCTTGCAACTAAGGGAAGGAGAGCTTATATACATGGGGTAGGATTTTCAACATTAGTTCATAAGTTGTTCATAATTCCAACTAGGTCCCTCCTTCTTTACTTGATCGTCCCTTCCTCTTTATTCTAAGGACAAACCTTCTCTTAAGGTCTTAGGAAAAGAAGGTAAAGGAGAGCAAGCTAATAATGAGGTACATACATAAAAAGATATTGCACATATACCCTGATTATTCAATCACAAGGTATATTTCATAATCTGATAATTCAATTGAGGTGACTTCCTCATCATTTCTTCTCTAAATGATGGCAAGAGTCTAAAAAGATACTTTAGATGACATATTTTACAATTTGCATCCCTTAATTTGGGTAAATTGCATTTTACCCCAATTTAAGGTTTCAAGCACCGGGATTGCTTCCACAGCTGCACCTTGGTGTCCTAGCTTGGGAAATCCCTCAACTTTACCAAAAAGATTCTCATGATGTCTCAACATCAGAGGAACATCTCAACATGTGCAAATTGCAAGCTAACCCTTTTAACTGGGTAAATTGCACATAGGTCCCTGTATATCAAAACAATGCTACAACTTTAAATAAAAAGGAGCAAATACTGAAATATATGTTTCTGAGAAACTTAATTACATGCTCAGAGTTAATCACAAAGATTTATTTACATATTTAAGCAAAACACCTAGGGTTAACTCACGACCCAGGTCAGGGATGTTACAAATTATCCACCCCTTACAAGGATTTCGTCCCCGAAATTGATAAAACATACTAAGAGAAAAGGGCAGGATGCTTCCTTCTCATCTCATCCTCTAATTCCCAAGTGGCTTCTTCAACACCACGATGGTTCCAGAGGACTTTCACAAGACTTATATCTTTCTTCTTTAACTTTTTAATTCGTTTATCAAGGATTGACACTGGTCCCTCCTCATAGGATATGTCATCATTCAATTCTACCTCCATAGGTTGTAGAACTGACTCGGTGTCTGGGTGACATTTCTTCAACATAGAAATGTGAAACACAGGATGTAACCTCTGTAATTCTGGGGGAAGCTCTAGTTTATATGCTACCTTTCCAATCCATTCAATGATTGGGTAAGGCCCCATATATCTAGGAGCTAACTTCCCCTTTCTTCCAAAACGAAGGACCCCTTTCCAAGGTGAGACCTTAAGATACACTCTGTCTCCAACCTGGAACTCTAAGGGTCTACGACGTTTGTCAGCATAAGATTTCTGCCTATCCTGAGCAGTCTTAATCTTATGTTGTATAACTTTAATCTTCTCCGTGGTTTGCTGCACCAGGTCAGGACCTAACAACTGGTGCTCACCAGTTTCAAACCAACACAAGGGTGATCTACAACGTCTACCATATAAGGCTTCATAAGGTGCCATATCAATACTATGCTGATAGCTATTGATATAGGCAAACTCTATCAAGCTTAGGTGTAGATCCCAACTTCCGGTGAACTGGAGAACACATGCTCTCAACAGGTCTTCTAAGGTTTGTATGGTCCTTTCCGACTGTCCATCAATCTGTGGATGAAAGGCCGTACTAAACCTCATCTTAGTGCCTAAGGCTCTGTGCAACTGTTCCCAAAAACGACTGGTAAACTGAGGACCTCTGTCCGAAACTATTGTGACAGGAACTCCGTGCAAACGCACTATCTCTTGAACATACAACTCTGATAACCTTTCAGCAGAATAGGTTGTTTTGATAGGTAAGAAATGTGCTGTCTTAGTCAACCTATCAACAACTACCCAAATGGAATCATGTCCTTTGCTTGTCCTGGGTAGGCCAACAACAAAGTCCATGGTCACATGGTCCCACTTCCACTGTGGTATGGGTAAAGGTTGCATTATTCCTGCAGGCTTCTGGTGTTCAACTTTAACTTGCTGACACACGGGGCACCTCAGAACAAACCCTGCAACATCCTTCTTCATCCCAGGCCACCAATACAGATCTTTCAAATTTCGATACATCTTGGTGCTCCCTGGATGCATAGCATACATGGAAGAATGGGCTTCTTCCAGGACTAACTTCCTCAAGTTGTCCACATCCGGCACTATCATTCTTCCATTATAACAAGCTACTTGATCTTTTGAGTCATGAAAACCATCTTGCTTCTCATTTCCATACTCAGATCTTATATGTTGGACTGCAGCATCACCTAGCTGTGCCTCTTTAATCTGCTCCCTTAGAGTAGGTTTAATATGCATCTCAGCTAACAAACCGGTTAACAATGACACCTTCAACTGTACATTGTCTTGCCTTAAAGAGATAAGCATATCTCTTCTAGAGCATACTAAAGAGTTTAGTTGTGCTCTATTCATGGTTGATGTTGCTGATTTCCTACTCAAGGCATCTGCAACAACATTGGCCTTGCCTGGATGGTAATCAATTGTACAGTCGTAGTCCTTGATTAATTCCATCCAGCAACGTTGCCTCATGTTGAGCTCATGCTGAGAGAATATATACTTAAGGTTTTTGTGTTCTGTAAAAATCTGGAATGTTTCTACGTATAGATAGTGTCTCCAGATCTTCAAAGCATGAACCACAATAGCTAACTCTAGATCGTGTGTTGGATAATTCTCCTCGTGTTTCTTAAGCTGTCGGGAAGCAAAAGAAATCACTTGTTTATCCTGCATCAACACACATCCAAGTCCATTCTTGGAAGCATCACAGAAAACTATATACCCTTTTCCTTGTTCAGGTAGCACTAGCACAGGTGCATTTGTCAACCTCTCCTTCAGCAACTGGAAGGATTGTTGACACTTATCACTCCAAGAAAAAGGAACATCTTTCCGGGTTAACTTGGTCAAGGGTAGGGCTACAGAACTAAAGTTCTTAATGAACCTTCGATAATAGCCAGCTAACCCCAAGAAACTTTGAATCTCTGTCGGTGTCTTCGGTTGTTCCCATTGTAGAACAGATTCTACCTTTGTAGGGTCCACACGAATTCCCGAGGCGGATATTACATGTCCAAGAAAAGATACCTCCGGCAGCCAGAACTCACACTTGCTAAACTTAGCGTACAGCTTATGTTCTCTTAGCAAGGTCAAAGCTTGGCGAAGATGCTGCTCATGCTGCTGAGCATCCTTACTATAAATCAGTATGTCATCTATGAAGACGACAACACACTGATCAAGGAAAGGTCGAAAAACTCTATTCATGAGTTCCATGAATGCAGTTGGTGCATTGGTTAGTCCAAACGACATAACCGTGAACTCATAGTGACCATATCTTGTCCTAAAGGCAGACTTGGATATGTCACTATCCTTAATACGGAGTTGATGATATCCAGACCTCAAGTCTATCTTTGAAAAGACTGTTGCACCACGCAATTGGTCAAAGAGATCATCAATCCTCGGGAGAGGATACTTATTCTTTATTGTTACTTTATTGAGTTGTCTATAGTCGATGCACAACCGCATTGACCCATCTTTCTTTTTAACAAACAAGACCGGAGCACCCCAAGGTGAAGTACTCGGTCGGATAAAACCTCTCTCAAGTAGCTCTTGAAGCTGTTTCTTGAGTTCTGCCATCTCGGCAGGCGCCATTCTATACGGAGTTTGTGCTATGGGTTTCGTATCTGGGATCAGATTAATTTCAAAATCAATCTCCCGAGGTGGTGGTATACCAGGAAGTTCTTCAGGAAACACATCCTCGAATTCCCTGACTATGGGAACTTTAGCATGATTGGTCCTTTCCTTGGTAACATCTACCACATGGGCTAAGAATGCATAACATCCTTGCCTCAATAGCTTATCAGCAACCATAGCTGACACAAGACAGGTGGGTAGAATCTTTCTTTCACCTTGAAAGATCCATGTGTTGCTTTCATCAGCAAACACAGCCAACTTGGACTCACAATCCAAGACAACTCTATACCTTTCTAAGGTATCCATCCCGACGATTATATCGAATCCCTGCATATCAAGTGGTATAAGATCCACTTGAATGCGATGGTCAGAAAAGAAAAGGATGCAGGGAGAACATACCTCCTGTAAAACGGTAGACCCACTCAACGGAGTCTCTAACAACAAACTATCTGCTCTATGGCTAACAGTCACATTGCAGTTACGAATCACTTCACGAGTGATGAAAGAGTGTGTGGCACCCGGATCAATCAAAATGGATACAACACAGGATGTAGACATATCAGAATATAAACATTTCATCTAACCTACCACTACCCGTGGATTGACCACTGCCTCAGGTGGGTTCATAGCATAGAACCTTGCAGTCGCCTGGTGTTGAGGTGGTGCTGATGATCCAGCTTGAGACGCTTGTCCACGTCCTCGAGCTGCTCCTTGATGTTGTATATTCTGAGATCCCTGTTGATTCTGTCTCGGGGGTTGTTGTGTCACACTGATAGGCCTAGAACGGCAATCCTTCATCAAGTGTCCCACCTTACCACAGTTGTAGCAACTCTTCTCCTGTTGTTGTGGTCTGGGTGGTCTAGTAACTGACACTGATGCAGAACTGTGCGTCCCTTGAAGCGGTTGACTCCGTCCTCTACCTCTGCTTGGTGTCCATTGAGTTTGAAAACTCGATCTGGGTGGTGGAGGGTTAGGTGCAGAGAATCTAGGTTTCTTGGAATCCCTAGATGAAGAACCCTGGAACTGTGGATATCTTTTATGGGTTTGTCTTTTCTCAACCACAGATCTCTCTATCCTTCGGACTGACTCAACGAAGGTAGAGAATCTCTCTCTGTTTTCTAAGGCAGACACAGGGGTTGACATATCAGAATTCAAACCCTTCTCGAATCTTCTGATTCTTTCCTCATCCGTAGCAGCCATGTGCGGACAGAATCGCAACAACTCCATGAACTTAGCTTCATACTCACTAATGTTCATCATACCCTGCCTTAGTTTCTCAAACTGAGAGATCTTCTCATCTAGGAAGGTCTTTGGAAAATATCTATTGATAAATTCCCGACGAAACTCTTCCCATGAGAACTCTACTCCAGGTCTCTTCTGCTCTTCCATGTTCCACCAGTGACCAGCACTTCCTTTGAGAAGATAGACAGCATGTCTAACCTTCTCAGCTTCCGGAATCATGAGAATCCTAAAAGCCTTCTCCAACTCTGTCAACCATAAGTCAGCATCTGCAGGGTCGGCAGTTCCGAAGTACTCGGTAGCTCCGACACGACGAAGTCGTTCGAATGTCTTACCGATACCTTGTGCTTCAGGTTGGACAGGTGCCCTAGGTGTAGGAATGGGCATCCTATCGGTTATATGTGTCTGGCAGTCATGAACTGCCCGAACATCGTCTGTACAGCTGGATCACTCATGTCAGCTGGGTCGAACTGGGGTGGCTCTCTTGGCGACTCAGGTGCAGGTTGTTCTATTCTTGGAACTCTTGCACCGCCTCGAGGTGCACTAGCACTACTCTCTACCACGTGTTCATCACGATGTTCTGACATTCTTATGTATCTTCTTCTCATGAGGTGCAGAAGATTCTATTAGATGAGGAAGGAGTACTAAAGGTAGACTCGACATCCTAAGTCCTATGCCTCTGTAGACTCAACTGAACCTGGAGCTCTGATACCACTAGTTGTGGGCTCTGATCTCCAAACCATGACATAAACACGATTAAAACTTAGCGGAAGCGAATCGGTAATCAGCGGAAAACAAAAATCACGGGAAATTAAAACTTTTCGTGACAAGAGCTTGAATCCATAAAAGCCTCTTTCATAAAGTGAGGTAAACTGTTTACATCTCAAGATAATTACTTCTTGAGTAATTATATACATCAAGATACAAAATCTCAAGATCACTAAACAAAAGACTCCAACACCTGAGAGTATAGAGGACACATAGGAATCACTCTAACTACACCATATGGCAGGACAATCTCCACCTGAGATTACTGCTGCCCCTGATGCTGCTGCTGAGACTGATCACCTGTAGGCTGGTTCCTTCGTCTCCGACGTCCACCTAAAAAGTTGAAGCCTACGGGGTGAGACAATTATACATAATTGTCCCAGCGAGAGTTATAACTCTTCGCCAGAAGCTTTATTATAACATTAAAGAATATCTTAAACAGTAAAGCCTTCAAAGCATTCTATAACAGTTGCAGGTATAACAAGATCTCTACAATTTAGGAGATATGGAGAATATCAACATTATTGCAATGTAACATCAATCAACTAACTTGGAGTCATCTCTAACAAGTTATACTACATGGTTGATTATGTTTTACAAACAACATTATGCCCTGTGGAGATGAGGCTTACCACTCATACTCCAACTGATCGCTGAGAAGCCGCATCAGTATCATACATAGGTCATTAAGAGAGCCGGATTCTCATGACCTTCACCTTCCTCAGTCAGTAAGAGGATCACTTGTAGGACATCTTGTGTCTCTACTTAATATAGCTCACCAGGGTAAATTGGTCCTTCACTATTCCAGAGTCACAGTGGCGTTCTGTACTCTCTTCGTCATCAGGAGGTTTCATATTTACCTACCACTGATACGGATATATGTGCTTTCTTCGTCATCAGGAGGTTTCATGTTTACCTACCATTGATACGGTATGAAACTATAGTGAAGGATGGATGGATTACACATCTACATCACTTTCCTACACTAGGATGTAAGGTTCTACACATCCATGTACCCCACATACTCAAAAGTATGTGCTCCAGGAGTTCCCTGAGGAAAACCTGTTTCACCATCACTTAATTTCTGACAATGATGGATCTATGATCAGGGCTCTACATTATACTTGATTAGTTAGGTACATTCAGTATTCTTTAACAGCATACATTGTTCTTCAAACAATAACAGTAGCATAGCAGCTATAAAAGAAGAATACTAAATGTAACAGGCCTAACTCATATCAATCATCATTTCTCATTATCCTCATCACAAGTCATCTCTAAGGCATGACCTTGATGGTATCCATGGCTCTCATAGCCCATTATCAGCATAGGATGCCACTGGCAAGGCATCAGATTACTTTACTTATTCATAAGGCTAACAACATGCCTTTAATGAATATAACATCAACATCCATACCTGGATATGATTACCTTCATATCAGAACCTGCATGGTTAATACATCTGATAAAGGTAATACAACAACAAGGAATGTACTTCCTACTCTTGTCATAAGAGTTAAATCTTTAATTCAAATCAAATAGAGTTTAATACTCAAAAGCATGCCATTACCCTTGAATTAGGGTTTTTTATTCACATTACATGTCATCACCCTTGAATTAGGGTTAACTATTCACATCAAGGTGAATTAAACTCATAACATCATCATGTATGAGTAACATCTTCATTGATGCTCTTGGATTAGGTAAAGGTTCATCATTTATTATAATTAGGGTTTCTATGACCTCACACGGGTGGACCATACCCTAATTATGCTCACTTATGTGCATTGGAGATGCTTTACTTGAGTTTCCACTTAAAAAGGGTACTTTCTCTCTCTAGAAGTACTTTCTCTCTCTAGAAGTACTTTCTCTCTCATCATAATGTTAGGTGATGTCAACATCACTCTAAATCAGGTTGGATTGGGTCATCATAGGCTAACATAGCCAAAAACATCACCATTATGTGATTAGAGTTATTTTCTCTCTCTAGGGTACTAATGGTTGATGATAACATTAGACTAGATCAAGTTGGATAGAGTCATTATGACTAAAAACATCATTCTCATGTAATTAGAGTTTGAATTGAGCAAGGTATAACTCAATTGACCCTTCAGGGGTATTTTGGTAATTCACCCCATTGATCATCATCATGGTCCAAACCTTAGTCAATTAACCCCTTAATATCCTAGGTTGTCATTAGGGTTCGGTTTGGGCAACAGTAGACCATTTATATTATGAATTGATTGAAAGAAGTCAACTTGGAATTACATTGATTGATTTCAATCATTAATCATCAATTGAGTTGAGATCGGTTGAAAGTGTTGACCGTTTGCCCACTTTGACTTTCCAAGACCGCGAGCCTCCTTCTAACTTCAAGACCGCGAGCCCTCTTAGGCTTCAAGACCGCGAGCCCCCTTAGGCTTCAAGACCGCGAGCCCTCTCATTGGTTCAAGTTGATGTTGAGACCGCGAAGAGACGTTGACGGTTTGCTCATCTTGACCTCAGGACCGCGAGGCCCTTCGCGGTCTTGAGACCATGAGCCTCCTCTCGGTCTTGAGACCACGAGCCCCCTCACGGTCTTGAGACCGCGAGCCCTCTCACGGTCTTGAGACCGTGAGGCTCTCAAGGTCTCAACTGTTTGGTCCATCAACAAAATCAATAAAGCAATCAATATAATTAGGAACAGGTTTCTTATACGGTCCACGCCCGGTCAACGGGGCCAAACGGTCGTGGAGACCGTTTGCCCTGTCGCGGTCTCGAGACCGTTTGCTCACCTCGCGGTCTTGAGACCGAGAGAGCAAACTGTTGGGACCATTTAAGAAAGTGAAAAGCGGTGGGTTTTCTTGGAAATCATGCCTTCGTCTCCTAGCTCAAGAACAGTTAGAATATCCCATGGTTTTGCTTGCAAAATAGCAGAGAAAAGTAGGGAAACATAGAGAGCTATCATTAAACCGCATATAAAAGATGTTCATAATAAAGCATGGTTTAGAGTTATAAAACCCGCCTAAGGCTTGCTCCTTGAGCTCCAAGATTTCTAGCTCCAATCTCTAATGTCGTCCTTGAGTTCTTACAGGTTGGCCAAGGTGAAAACTCCAACGAAGGATGAAAAGAGACGGCTAGAAAGGTAGGGTTTCAAGAGTTAGCCATGAAGATGACCTTGAATTCGAGTTCTAACCATGGAATTAGGCAAGAAGAGGGGTTTAAACCTACCTTGCACCCCTTGGTCGCCCTCCTTAGCTCCAAGGCAGTCCTTGGTCGTCTTTGGTGAAATGAAACAGTAAGGGAACGAAGGGTAAGTTCCCTTGCAACTAAGGGAAGGAGAGCTTATATACATGGGGTAGGATTTTCAACATTAGTTCATAAGTTGTTCATAATTCCAACTAGGTCCCTCCTTCTTTACTTGATCGTCCCTTCCTCTTTATTCTAAGGACAAACCTTCTCTTAAGGTCTTAGGAAAAGAAGGTAAAGGAGAGCAAGCTAATAATGAGGTACATACATAAAAAGATATTGCACATATACCCTGATTATTCAATCACAAGGTATATTTCATAATCTGATAATTCAATTGAGGTGACTTCCTCATCATTTCTACTCTAAATGATGGCAATAGTCTAAAAAGATACTTTAGATGACATATTTTACAATTTGCATCCCTTAATTTGGGTAAATTGCATTTTACCCCAATTTAAGGTTTCAAGCACCGGGATTGCTTCCACAACTGCACCTTGGTGTCCTAGCTTGGGAAATCCCTCAACTTTACCAAAAAGATTCTCATGATGTCTCAACATCAGAGGAACATCTCAACATGTGCAAATTGCAAGCTAACCCTTTTAACTGGGTAAATTGCACATAGGTCCCTGTATATCAAAACAATGCTACAACTTTAAATAAAAAGGAGCAAATACTGAAATATATGTTTCTGAGAAACTTAATTACATGCTCAGAGTTAATCACAAAGATTTATTTACATATTTAAGCAAAACACCTAGGGTTAACTCACGACCCAGGTCAGGGATGTTACATTTTCACCCTGGTGATGGAGTACTTCTCCCTGCTTATGGAGGATGGGGAAGGGTGGGGCACCTTTCGTCCCTTCTCGATGAAAGGCACAACTATGTTGTCACACCTTACCTTCATGGATGATGTGTTTGTCTTCACTGAGGGATGTCAAAGAAGCCTAGATGGAGTCAAAGGCATCATAGAGGAATTTGGCAACACCATGGGCATCCGCGTCAACCCCAACAAATCATTGATCTTATTCTCCAAGTTGGTTGGGGATCGCAGCACCAGCCTGGGCTAGTATTTGGGTTTCACAATGGTGGTGCTTCCCTGTAAATACTTGGGTTTTCCCCTAGGAGGCAAAAACCTTATGGCGAGGCACTTCAGTCCCTGTATGGACAACCTCAAAAGGATGATACAAAAATGGCCCAGAAATAGGATCTCCTCACCAAAGTAAACATAAATGGTCTCGTCTCTTTTTGGGCCATGCAAGGGCATATACCACCTAGTGTCAGATATAGGACTAAAGTAGTGATAATGAGCTTCATTTGGGGTGGATCCTCACACCATATGTGGCGAAGCATTCAAAACATACATCATTAACTAAGCGGAAGCGATCACTAACATTGGATTACTGAAAATCACTAAAAATTTAAACCTTTTGCAAACAGATCCATACACAGGAAAACCCTTCTATCAAGAACCAATGGATTTCATTTACATCCTGGTTCATGAGTACATATTCTGTATCATTCCTTCTTCAGGATTACAAGCATCATCTGCTCTGTTAACAACTAAAAACGGACAGCATAAGAACCTCAAGGCATCAATCCAAAATCTTAGATTGATTTATTAAAAACACTAGTTACTAACTCCGAGGACCTGAGAGTACAGAGACGACACATAGGAATTCTATCTACAAGACACGACAAACAGTGCACTCAACCTGAGTTATCACTATTGTCACTACTGTTGCTGATGTTCTTCCTCTACAAGATATTCTCAGTCTCCTCCGTGCTTGTCCACCTAAAAATGTTGAATCCCACAGGATGAGACAATTGTAATTGCCCCAGTAAGAGATATAACTCTCTGCCAAAAACATTATTATTGCAGTTTAATGATATAAAACTGGACAGAGGATAATCAGTTTAAAGCATTATCATCATTTAAAGCATTGCAACTATTTATGATAGAATAATAGATCATCTATTCTCTTAATAAGGAATAGGAAGAACATGTATATCATTTATCCATAATATTATACCATCAAGTCAAGCTCCTCTTGTCACACTCATTATCTTGATATGTCACCCATGAGACATTCTTGTTTCAATCTCTTGGCCTTAGCCAATCTACTAAACAGATATGGGATTATATCTACCATGTACTCATATATCATTAATACAGACATTGGGTCATTACCAATCCTGTGTCATTATTACAGGCATTGGGTTATTACCAATCCTATGTCATCATTACAGGCATTGGGTTATTACCAATCCTATGTCATCATTACAGGCATTGAACCTCTACCAGGTACTGGACTCTTCCAAACCTGATTACACCGCCAGGCATTGGACACTACCAATCCTGATTTCACAACCAGGCATTGGACTTTAACCAACCCTGATTACAGACGTTATACCTCTGCCAGGTATTGGACTTTAACCAATCCTAATTACACAACCAGGCATTGGACTCTAACCAATCCTAATTACATAGCCAGACATTGGACTTTAACCAATCCTGATTACACAGCTAGGCATTGGACTTTAACCAACCCTGATTACACAGTCAAGCATTGGACTCTAACCAATCCTGATTACACAGCCAAGCATTGGACTTTAACCAACCCTGATTACACAGCCAGACATTGGACTTTAACCAACCTTGATTACACAGCCAGGCATTGGACTCTAACCAATCCTGGTTACACAGCCAGGCATTGGACTCTAACCAATCCTGATTACATAGCCATGCATTGGACTTTAACCAACCCTGATTACACAGCCAGGCATTGGACTCTAACTAATCCTGATTATACACATTACACGTCTACCAGGTATTGGACTTTAACCAATCCTGATTACACCACCAAGCATTGGGCTTTAACCACTTCTGATTACACAACCTTCATAGCTTTTCCCATTCTTTATTGAATACAATTGTTCCTTTTATTAAGTTTATTAAAACATTATCATTTCTTGCAATAAACTTTTATAATCATCTTGGTACCTCTCACTATGCCACAATTGTTCTCATGATTCATAAGGCCCATAAAGCATCTTGTCACCTTTAATTAGGCAACATCTAACCATATGGCTCACAAGGCCATTAAACATCTTGTCACCTAACACTAGGAAACATCTAATCATATGGCTCATAAGGCCATTACACATCTTGTCACCTCTCACTAGGAAACAATAACATATTACCTCATGTAATGCAATAGTAACACCACTATTCCCTCAATAGGGTTAGGGTTTACTATTCACATTACATTAGGGTTTCTCATGTCCCATTACCCAATTTAGGGTTAGGGTTTCCCATCTCACATTAATTAGGATTTCATATTTATCAACTCAACCTTAATATATTGATCCACACCTCTAGGGGCATCCATTAATATCTCGAGTATTCAATCATGTTTATTACTCAACATTTATCATTAAATGATTATCATCACAAGGTGTGAGTTCATTTATCATCCTTATCATGGTATGATTACATCATACTCATTAGTTTGGCTTAACCCCATTCTCAAGGTATATTAGTATATACTTTTCAAAGTATATCAAACTCATTACATTTCATTGTAACAATTTACATAACACACTTCATGTGTTTCTTGTCCAAGTATATTGAATTTGAGGTGCATCAAGGTATATCAACCCTGGAATGCTAAATGTGATATCTATCATATCTTGATGTATCACTTTCCTCTTCACTTCCAACTTTCTTGAGTTATCAACTTATCTTGAATTAAGGTATTTCCCATCTTAATACTTTCATTCACTAACCTATCACTCTTATCATGAAGTGCATATGTCACACACAAGAACGGTCCAAGTATCTTCAATGATATGGACTCATTTCAGGTTAAGGTATTCCTTACTATAAGGTTGCCTATAATCAACCATTTGAGATATTTCACCTTTATAAGGCTTTACCCACTATTTTATTATTAGGGTTCTGGTTTGTCATCATATTGCTCAAAATTAGGGCTTCATGTATTATAAATCAAAATTAGAGTTTCACATACCTTCACCCTGTATTAGGGATCCTCATCATACCATTACATAGGGTTTCACATGGCATCACCCTCAATTAGGGTTTCACATAGCATCACCCTCAATTAGGGTTTCACATGACATCACCCTCAATTAGGGTTTCACATGGCATCACCCTCAATTAGGGTTTCACATGGCATCACCCTCAATTAGGGTTCCACATGGCATCACCCTCAATTAGGGTTTCACATGGCATCACCCTCAATTAGGGTTTCACATGGCATCACCCTCAATTAGGGTTCCACATGGCATCACCCTCAATTAGGGTTTCACATGGCATCACCCTCAATTAGGGATTAAATTCAATTATCCACAATTAGGATTTGCTATTCATCCTAATTAAGGTTTCCATTCAATTACCCATAATTAGGGTTTACTATTTATCCCAATTAGGGTTTCATATTCCATTACCCATAATTAGGGTTTCTTATATCATCACCCTTAATTAGGGTTGCATCTTTACCCTAGATTAGGGTTACACCTAGCATTGCCCTAGATTAGGGTTAATGTTCATCAATCTTCTTAATTAGGGTTTCATGATTACTTCATCAAAAATCATACCCTAAAATCTTAGTTTATTCATATTGAAGGTGTTTGAGGCTTATCCATTACATGATTATCTTACATGTATGGATTCCTCTCTCTCTCATCCTCTCTAGGATGTTGACTATGTTAAACTTGGATAAATTGGGTCAACCAACCCTTTAATTAAATACATTCAATTAGGGTTGACATAGTGTATTAAAATATTGCTTACTTAAGCTTCATGGATTAACTCATCTAGGGTTACCAATTGCTTAGTACCTTAAAGGTACAACCCTAGTGATTATCTTTGAGATAAATCTGTAACAACCATAGGGTCATTTTATCTTTCATCAACTTGGGTTTCCAATTGATTTAATCATATAGAATCATCCAAACGATCTTGATCATTGATGCTCCAAACGGTTTGAATCCAAATGGTTCGGAGACCGTTTGACCCCAAATGGTTTCAAGACCGTTTGGACTCAAACGGTCTCAAGACGGTTTGGGCCAAACTTCCCTTGAAACCAAAAGTTCAAAAGAGGTACTTCTTCAACTAAACTGATTAGGGTTTTGCATCAACAATTCCTTCATCATTTGGATCATTGAAGTCCATCAATGTATGATCCTTGGATCTTCAACCCTCAATTACAACCATTAATCATCCAAATGGTTTTGGTTGACTTTGTCCAAATGGTTTGAAACATTTTTTGGCTCCAAACGGTTTTGACCTAAATGTCTAAATGGTTTGAAACCGTTTAAGGTTCCAATCGGTTTTGAACTTACTTGACCAAACGGTCAACTCAACCAAAATGGTCAACTCAATATGTCCAAACAGTTTGAAACCATTTAAGGCTCTAAACGGTCAACTATCCCATTTGGTAAACCATGTTCAAATGGTTTGGAACTCCACCTCCAAACGGTTTGCAAACCGTTTGGTCACCAAACGGTTTGGTGAAACCGATTGGACCAAAAGTGTTGAAATCGTTTGCAACTAAAACTTGTTGAGATGTGGGCTTATGATGATGTCATCATCATCAAGCTTCAACCCCTCGAATTCTACTACCATTATCATGATAGTTTCATCAAATATTCAAAGGAATGCAAGAAGAACAATTGAACATAATGGATTGAGAAATTGAATTCAATAACAATGAATCATGGTTCAAGTTATATAACCCGCATTCAATTGAGATTCAAAGCTTCAACCTCCACATCTTTAATGGTGAAAGCAACACCTTCCACTATCCCAAGCTCGTCCTTAAGCTTTGAGTGAAAAGAAATGGCTAGAATTGAAGATTGCATGGAGAAAAGAAGAAATCAAGCATTTATTTTCGATTTCCACCATGAAATCATGGTTGAAAGTGATCAAGAAGCTTACCTACAGGTTGGAACGCTTCCTCCTTTTTCTCCTTAGCCCCCTTGGTCGTTTTACAAGCAAGGAGTGAAAGTGGATTCGAAATTCCCCTTTCAAGATATGGATAAATGAGCTTATATGCATTTTTATTAAAATTCATTTTAAGAGAGAGAAAGTAGGGGATAATTCTTCCATTTCCTTAACACTTGCCCCCTCCTCTTCCTTGGATACGAGGCTATCTTCCTTGCCTCTTATTCCTCTCAATTATCCATGAAATAAAGAAAAGCAAATTAAGCACCTTAATCCATTTAATAATAATATCCATAAGTTAGTGGATATTTCTTTTTCTTTTGATAATGTGAGTGGGTTATCCACTTGCTTGAGATATTTTCGTGCCTTTGCAAGGCACATGTTCGTCCATTCTTTTGCAAAATCATCCCTCACCTTTTTTTTTAAGGGCTCTTCAATTAATATATTTATTTTTGCATTAAATTGAAGTAAGGTTCCAATTATGCTTAAATTGAATTAAGGTTCCAATTATCCTCCAAAGAGATACAAATGAGATGTCCCTCTCATTTTCTTTACTCTTCATGATGCCAAGAAACATTAGGGACTCTCTAAAAGTGGTATTTTACATATTGAACACTAGGTTTTGGGTAAAGTACACATTACACCAAAACTAGGTTTTAATGCATAAACATTGCTCAACTAGCTCTTTCTTGATGCTCAGACTTGTGTAAGCCATACCACTGCATCATACTCATTCCTATGATGCTTCATCATATGAGGAACATTTTATCATGCAACATTTGCAAATTAACCCCTCAACTTGGGTAAATTGCACTTTAGTCCAAAACAAGTAAAACATTATTTCAACATTATTTAAAAAGGATTAAAATTGATATATAAGTCCCTCTTAATCCTTAATTACTTTTCAAGAGATAAGAGCAAACATATAATCAACCTTATTAAGAAAAACATCTAGGGTTAAGGCTTAACCCATGTCAGGGATGTTACAAATTATAAACCCCTAACAAGGATTTCGTCCCCGAAATCCCAGGTAAAAGGGGACATATATTATTCTTTTGCTATATCATCAAGTCTCCACATAACATCTCATTGTTATGGAGACACCATATAACTTTGATCAGTACAAAGTTCTTTCACACAAAATTCTCATAAAATCAAACACATAGGGCACATACTCCACTGTCCTTTTGTTATTGACTGTGGAGTTAATTCTGTGTCAGGTAACTATTTTCTTATTTAGATAGAGGTTATTTGTTAATTTAATTTGATAAACTTTTCTTGCAATAATTTTACAACTATTCCTTCAAATAGTTCATTCTCATCAATGTTATGTTTATGCAAAGCATAAACCCCTAACATATGATGTCCATACTACATTAGGTAACTGGACTGATTCCACAGTTAACCATTCTAGGTAACCATCATAAATTAAATAGCCTGATATTTCTCAGATACCAGAATCCCTTACCTTGGTATCTAACACGTGTGTTGATAACACATCACATCCTCATCTTCCTTTTTGTTTATAAGTTGATTTATAATTAAATCAAATTCCTCTGTATATTAATTAGAATGTGGTACAAATATCCATGCCACATCTCCTTCTTGATTAGGCTTCTTTGGAGTGTTTCAGAATGATTATTTGATCTGAGTAATAAGAAAGATAACAATCTAGGTATGTCATACTTACCTTGCCTTCAATAAATGAATACCCGGACAGGGTATTTAAGAACTGAAATTAGGTACTATGCATTTATTTTATTTTATGTTTTCATCTCTTTAAATTTGATATACTTAATATCTCAGATTTTTTTTTCTGAGTTCCTTTTTCATCTCTTCCCTTCCTTAATGGAGAAAGAGAAATTTCAAAACATATAAAAGAATATTAATCTGAACACAAGTTTTCATTCTACTTATCTTTTCCTCATATCCTCAAAGGATTATACAGATGAACTAAACAACACTACCTTTCTTATAGTAGAGAGTAGAGGATATTTCAAAATAGATAGTTTTATCTTGACATGTCTACCTCTTACAAGTTATCTAGTGTCTTGTCTTTTGGTTCACCTCATCACTTTCTATTTGGACATTGCCACCTCAGATGTCCTCTATGTCCACATCTATAGCAAGCTCGGAGCCTTTTAGGTGACTGTTGCTTGGGTGCACTACATTGTGGTTGAGTCGGTACTATTGAAATTTTTGATTGTTTAGTACCACTAATTCCTTGTTCCTGTGACTATTTAGACTTCCTTTTAAGGTCTGTCTCATGTTTCTTTGTCATAGACCCTTCTATCCTTCGAATTGACTCCACAAATGTGGCAAACCTCTCTCTACTTTCTAGGGCAGATGCCAGAATAGACATTTCAGCAATTAGTCCCTTCTCAAAATGTCGAATCTTTTATTCCTCAGTAGCAGCCATTTGAGGACAAAATCACAAAAGTTCCATAAACTTGACCCCATATTCATTTATGGACATGGCTCCCTGTCAAATTTTCTCAAACTGTGAGATCTTTTCATCTAAGTATGTCCTTGGAAAATACTTATTGATGAATTCTTGACAAAATTCCTCCCAACTAACCTCTTCGTCATTCCTTTTTATTTCTTCTATAGCCCACAAATGTCCAACACTACCCTTCAAAATGTATACAACATGTTTAACTTTGTCAGCCTCTGGGATACTAAGGATCTTAAAAGAGTTTTCTAACTCAGTGAGCCATAAATCTGCATCTGTTGGGTCAGATGTCCCAGCATATTCTATGGCTCCAACACGATGTAGTCGTTCAAAAGTCTTACCAGACCCATATCCCTCATTGGGAGTTGGTGCCCTGGGTGGTCGTACCGACATCCAGTCTGTTATATGCATCACTGTAGTCATGAATTTCCCAAAAAGAGTAGAAAAGTCTGGGTTTCTCGTCATGACCTCATCAACAGGGGGATTCTCAGACACTGTTTCTTCTCTCGCTTGATCCCTGGCACCTTCTATTGGTGCAAAAACATTGCTATCAACAATGTGTCCCACGTGTTCTCCAGACATCTTGGAGTTATATATCTTCTTTTGCATAAGCAGAAGGTACTATAAGATACACTAGTTACACTTAGAACAGACTCGATACCTTAATCCTATGTCTATGTAGACTCAGCAAACCTAGAACTCTGATACCACTAAATTGTGGCGAAGCGTTCAAAACATACATCATTAACTAAGCAGAATCGATCACTAACATCGGATTACTAAAAATCACTAAAAATTTAAACCTTTTGTAAAGAGATCCATACACAGGAAAACTCTTTTATCAAGAACCAATGTATTTTATTTACATCTTAGTTCATGAGTACATATTTTGTATCATTCCTTCTTCAGGATTACAAGCATCATCTGCTCTGTTAACAACTAAACATGGATAGCATAACAACCTCAAGGCATCAAGCCAAAATCTCATATTGATTTATTAGAAACACTAGTTACTAACTCCGAGGACCTGAGAGTACAGAGATGACATATAGGATTTCTATCTACAAGACACGACAGTCAGTACACTCAACATGAGCTGTCACTACTGATGCTGATGTTCTTCCTCTGCAAGATATTCTCAGTCTCCTCCGTGTTTGTCCACCTAAAAATGTTGATCCCATGAGGTTAGACAATTGTAATTTCCCCAGCGAGAGATATAACTCTCCGCCAAAAACATTATTATTACAGTTTAATGATATAAAATTCGGCAGAGGATAAGCATTTTAAAGCATTCTCATCATTTAAAGCATTGCCACTATTTATGATAGAACAATATAACATCTATTCTATTAATAAGGAATAGGAAGAACATGCATATCATTTATCCATCATATTATACCATCAAGTCAAACTCCTCTTGTGACACTCATTATCTTGATATTTCACCCATGAGACATTCTTGTTTCAATCTGTTGGCCTTAGCCAATCTACTAAACCATTATGGGATTATATCTACCATGTAGTCATATATCATTAATACAGGAATTGGGTTATTACCAATCTTGTGTCATTATTATAGGCATTGGGTTATTACCAATCCTATGTCATCATTATAGGCATTGGGTTATTACCAATCCTATGTCATCATTACATGCATTGAACCTCTGTCAGGTATTGGACTCTTCCAAACCTGATTACACCACCAGGCATTGGACACTACCAATCATGATTTCACAGCCAGGCATTGGACTTTAACCAACCCTGATTACAGGCATTATACCTCTGCCAGGTATTGGACTTTAACCAATCTTGATTACACAGCCAGGTATTGGACTCTAACCAATCCTGATTACACAGCCAGGCATTGGACTCTAACCAATCCTGATTACACATCCATGCATTGGACTCTAACCAGCCCTGATTACACATCCATGCATTAGACTCTAACCAATCCTGATTACACAGCCAGGCATTGGGCTTTAACCAACCCTGATTACACAACCAGGCATTGGACTTTAACCAACCCTGATTACATAGCCAGGCATTGGACTCTAACCAATCCTGATTACATAGACAGACATTAGACTTTAACCAACCCTGATTACATAGCCATGCATTGGACTATAACCAATCCTAATTACATGCATTACACCTCTGCCAGGTATTAGACTTTAACCAATCCTGATTACACCGCCAGGCATTGGGATTTAACCAATCTTGATTATACAGCCTTCGTAGCTTTTCCCATTCTTTATTGAATACAATTGTTCCTTTTATTAAGTTTATTAAAACATTATATTTTCTTGCAATAAACTTTTATAATCATCTTGGTACCTCTCACTATTCCACAATTGTTCTCATGGCTCATAAGGCCCATAAAGCATATTGTCACCTTTCATTAGGCAACATCTAACCATATGGCTCACAAGGCCATTAAACATCTTGTCACCTATCACTAGGCAACATCTAATCATATGGCTCACAAGGCCATTACACATCTTGTCATGTCTCACTAGGCAACAATAACATATTACCTCATGTAATGCAATAGTAACACCACTATTCCCTCAATAGGGTTAGGACTTACTATTCACGTTACATTAGGGTTTCTCATGTCCCATTACCCAATTTAGGGTTAGGGTTTCCCATCTCACATTAATTAGGATTTCATATTTATCAACTCAACCTTAATATATTGCTCTACACCTCTAGGGACATCCATTAATATCTCGAGTATTCAATCATGTTTATTACTCTTAACATTTATCATTAAATGATTATCAATACAAGGTGTGAGTTCATTTCTCATCCTTATCATGGTATGATTACATCATACTCATTAGTTTGGCTTAACCCCATTCTCAAGGTATATTAGTCTATACTTTTCAAAGTATATCAAACTCATTACATTTCATTGTAACAATTTACATAACACACGTCATGTGTTTCTTGTCTAAGTATATTGGATTTGAGGTGCATCAAGGTATATCAACCCTAGAATGCTAAAAGTGATATCTATCATATCTTGATGTATCACTTTCCTCATCAGTTCCAACTTTCTTGAGTTATCAACTTATCTTGGATTAAGGTATTTCCCATCTTAATACTTTCATTCACTAACCTATCACTCTTATCATGAAGTGCATAGGTCACACACATGAATGGTCCAACTATCTTCAATGATATGGACTCATTTCAGGTTACGGTATTGCTTACTATAAGGTTGCCTATAATCAATGATATTTCACCTTTATAAGGCTTTACCCACTATTTTATTCTTAGGATTCTGGTTTGTCATCATATTGCCCAAAATTAGGGCTTCATGCATTATAACTTAAAATTAGAGTTTCACATACCTTCACCCTATATTAGGGCTCCTCATCATACCATTGCATAGGGTTTCACATGGCATCACCCTCAATTAGGGTTTCACATGGCATCACCCTCAATTAGGGTTTCACATGGCATCATCCTCAATTAGGGTTTCACATGGCATCACCCTCAATTGGGGTTTCACATGGCATCACCCTCAATTAGGGTTTAAATTCAATTATCCACAATTAGGATTTGCTATTCATCCTAATTAAGGTTTCCATTCAATTACCCATAAATAGGGTTTACTATTTATCCCAATTAGGGTTTCATCTTCCATTACCCATAATTAGGATTTCTTATATCATCACCCTTAATTAGGGTTGCATCTTTACCCTAGATTAGGGTTACACCTAGCATTTCCCTAGATTAGGGTTAATGTTCATCAATCTTCTTAATTAGGGTTTCATGATTACTTCATCAAAGATCATACCCTAAAATCTTAGTTTATTCATATTGAAGGTGTTTGAGGCTTATCCATTACATGATTATCCTACATGTATGGATTCCTCTATCTCTCATCCTCTCTAGGATGTTGAATATGTCAAACTTGGATAAATTGGGTCAACCAACCCTTTAATTAAATACATTCAATTAGGGTTGACATAGTGTATTAAAATACTACTTACTTAAGCTTCATGGATTAACTCATCTAGGGTTACCAATTACTTACTACCTTAAAGGTACAACCCTAGTGATTATCTTTGAGGTAAATTAGTAACAACCATAGGGTCATTTTATCTTTCATCAACTTGGGTTTCCAATTGATTTAATCATATAGAATCATCCAAATGATCTTAATCATTGATGCTCCAAATGGTTTGAAACCGTTTGAATCCAAATGATTCTGAGACCGTTTGACCCCAAACGGTTTCAAAACCATTTGGACTCAAACGGTGGGCCAAACTTCCCTTGAAACCGAAAGTTCAAAAGAGGTACTTCTTCAACTAAACTGATTAGGGTTTTGCATCAACAATTCCTTCATCAATTGGATCATTGAATCCATCAATGTATGATCCTTGGATCTTCAACCCTCAACCATTAATCATCCAAATGATTTTGGTTGACTTTGTCCAAATGGTTTGAAACCGTTTAAGACTCCAAACGGTTTTGACCTAAATGTCTAAACGGTTTGAAACCGTTTAAGGTTCCAATCTGTTTTGAACTTACTTGACCAAACAGTCAACTCAACCCAAACGGTCAACTCAATATGTCCAAATGGTTTGAAACCATTTAAGGCTCCAAATGGTCAACTATCCCATTTGGTCAACCATGTTCAAATGGTTTGGAACTCCACCTCTAAACGGTTTGCAAACCGTTTGGTCACCAAACGGTTTGGTGAAACTAATTGGACCAAAAGTGTTTGAATCGTTTGCAACTAAAACTTGTTGAGATGTGTGCTTATGATGATTTCATCATCATCAAGCTTCAACTCCTCGAATTCTACTTCCATTATCATGATAGTTTCATCAACTATTCAAAGGAATTGCAAGAAGAACAATTGAACATAATGGGTTGAGAAATTGAATTCAATAACAATGAATAAGGGTTCAAGTTATATAACCCGCCTTCAATTGAGCTTGAAATCTTAAACCTCCACGTATTTAATGGTGAAAGCAACACCTTCCACTATTCAAAGCTCTTCCTTAAGCTTTGAGTGAAAAGAAATGGCTAGAATTGAAGATTGCATGGAGAAAAGAAGAAATCAAGCATTTATTTTTTATTTCCACCATTAAATCATGGTTGAAAGCGATTAAGAAGCTTAACTACAGGTTTTAACTCGTCCTCCTGTTGCTCCTTATCCCCCTTGGTCGTTTTTCAAGCAAGGAGTGAAAGTGGATTCGAAATTCCCCTTTCAAGCTATGGATAAATGAGCTTATATGCATTTTTATTAAAATTCATTTTAAGAGAGAGAAAGTAGGGGATAATTCTTCCATTTCCTTGACACTTTCCCCCTCCTATTCCTTGGATATGATTCTATCTTCCTTGCCTCTTATTCCTCTCAATTATCCATGAAATAAAAAAAGCAAATTAAGCACCTTAATCCATTTAATAATAATATCCATAAGTTAGTGGATATTTCTTTTTCTTTTAATAATGTGAATGGGTTATCCACTTTCTTGAGATATTTTCGTGCCTTTGCAAGGCACATGGTCGTACATTCTTTTGCAAAATCATCCCTCACCTTTTGGTTGAAGGGCTCTTCAATTAATATATTTATTTTTGTATTAAATTGAAGTAAGGTTCCAATTATGCTTAAATCTTGATTATTTTAATATCAAGATTCTCTCTCCTCCAAAGAGATACAAATGAGACGCCCCTCTCATTTTCTTTACTCTTCATGATGCCAAGAAACATTAGTGACTCTCTAAAAGTGGTATTTTTCATATTGAACCCTAGGTTTTGGATAAATTACACATTACACCAAAACTAGGTTTTAATGCATAAACATTGCTCAACTAGCTCTTTCTTGGTGCTTAGAATTGTGTAAGACATACCACTGCATCATACTCATTCCTACGATGCTTCATCATATGAGGAACATTTTATCATGCAACATTTGCAAATTAACCCCTCAACTTGGGTAAATTGCACTTTAGTCCAAAACAAGTAAAACATTATTTCAACATTATTCAAAAAGGATTAAAATTGAGATATAAGTCCCTCTTGAGCCTTAATTACTTTTCAAGAGATGAGAGCAAACATTTAATCAACCTTATTAAGCAAAACATTTAGGGTTAAGGCTTAACCCAGGTCAGGGATGTTACACCAGATGAGCCTCGCTCGGCTTGCACTGTCGTTCAAAGAAGGAGGCATGGGCCTCAAGAAGGTGGAAGACATCATGTGCTGGGCCATGCTTATAAGATTGATACATTTATTCACCGAGCCTGATGCAATATGGACATCTTGGCTCAGGTGGCGGTATGGGACTGTTTTTGGCCACCCCGACATGACGAGGAAGAAGTTCTCAAGCACATGGAAAGACATGGCCACGGTTTGGCTATCCCACAGTTCTCTATTCCAATACAAACAAGAGGATGGTTGGTCCCTAACAAACAACAAGCTCAACCCATCATAGGCGGTCAGACCCAAAAACCCACAATTTGCTATCGATTGCCTTTTTTGGCGTAAGCAGTTGGTACCCCAGTGGGGAAGCAGGGTGTACAGGGCCATCCAAAATGCCCTACCCAATGCGTCGAAGATCAAAGGATGGTACAACAACATGGAGGACAGATGCAACTTCTGCGGGGACATTGAGGATGGACGACACTTGTTCTTTTCCTACCCTTTTTCCTTTTTTGTTTGGAATGGTGTAGCTGGCCGTTGTGGGCTTGTAACCTCTAGGTCTCTAAGCCTAGAGGATAACTTCACTAATATAAAGAACAGGGCAAGGGGACGAAGGCAGTGGAGAGTGATGATGACGCTAGCACTCGCATGCACTGCATACTTTGTCTGGAAGCAGAGAAACAAAAGATGCGACCCGAAACCTGGTGGTCTGAGTTGTGAAGAATGCGGCCACAATGCGTAAGTGGGGACCTTGGGTTCCCACCAATGTTGCCAAGGCCTATGGCCTTATCCTGACCTAGTTCATGGACACAGGTGGGGGGGTTACACCCAGATCTTTTCTGTAGCCTTTCTTAATCTTTCTAGTTAGGCGCCTGCCCCTTGGGGCGTGTCTCTTGGGACCCAACCTTGTTTTGGATGCTGACTGCTGCTAGCACTTCTTGCGGTTGGAGGCACCCCACTCCTTATTGAGGTGTGTGTAGCCTCTAAATCTTTAGTTCTTCATCACTTCTTCCCCATGTTGAAAGGGGAGGGTCGCTTGACCTCGACACTTGGTGGTGCACCTTGCACCCCTTTTTTGTACGTCCTGGGCCTAGCTCATCATCGAATATATTTACCCATTATTCCGATGTAAGACATTTGTTTAAAAACAAGATCCTTGAGAAGAAAATTCGATCATACCAAATAATCATTCTAGAAGTTAGTATTACAACCACTCAAAATTCTAGGGTTATTTAGAATATTTTTTTTCTTTCAAAGGCGAACTTCGCCAACCTTGAGACAGCTGGAGTTTTTGTGTCACTATAAGTAGTGAACTTGTTTTGTAGACCTTTACACCATAAAGTCTGCCTTATATTCATCAGAGCCGAGGTGTTCCTCATCAAGAGAGCCTCATTCCATTCTTCCATTGACTTTATCTCAAGAGCTTCATTATCTTTAGAGCTAGTAACCTTGTTCCACACCACCAACGACATTGGATGAGCTTTGTGATTTCTTCTCTAGATAAATTTCCTGATTGAATTTTTGATTCTATCATAGAGTTTCACTGTTAGCACAGCTAGTTGCATCACATGTGTGGCAATAGCTGCCAGAGTAGATTTGGAACCTCATACTAATTTACCAGTGAGGAACAAGCATCAAACATACCACCTGTTAATTTTGTTCGACACTCTATTTAAATATCTGAGTAAGTTTCTTTGTTAACATTGGAGTGAATGATCATAGCTCCAAAATATCTTCCCAGGTCCTTCGTGATCGGAAAACCACTAACAAATTAATCCTTCTAATAATATTTCTAGAAACAATTAAAAAAAATTCTGGTCTTGGATTTAGAGATGGTTTTCCGTGACGCCATGTCAATGCTTTTTACCATTTGGTGACATGTTTTCAATATTCTGTATTTACACACAAATTGAGAAAACAATTTTTAATTTATTAAGAAAATACTTTGTATTTACTTAAAAGGAGCATATGCTCTCATTTGGTTTCGTAGACAGTCACATATGCATAACTTATATTTACGCTTATTGAGATGTTTTCAATACTATGTTATACAATTACATTGTTGATTAAATTATTTATCTTTAATATATACTACTTGGACCATATATCTTCAAAATCATCCTAGTTTGACATGTTTAGATTATTTAATAAAAAAATGTATCGTCTAGTCAATGGGAAGTTACATAAGTTGCAAACATCAGCGGATAGATTTAAGCTATCTCTTACTAAAATAAATCTTACACACAAATTAAAATAAATTCAACATAAAAACTTAATGAAAATTTTAGATTGAAAGAGAAACACCAGAATATTCGAGAATTTCATTTAGTTAGAGTCTTAAAGATGAGATTGTTTAATATAAATACATAACCAAGGGGCATTGAGAAGAATTTTAATTATTTTGAAAATCATTTAGAATTTATTAACGTGAAGTCAGATATTAACATTTGGGTAGTGATAAACACAACAGTTATATAATAGTCGTGAATGGTCCAATATTTGAGGATGTATGACTCTTGTATTAGGTGTGTGTATTTCATGTAGTGCTCATTGTAGTAAAAAGAAATATCATTATAAGCCAACAACTAGTAGTGGCTATACAATAATAATCAATAATGCACTGCTTTTTGTGATGGGCGTGTATATTTCATGTGCTACTCTTGTGTGAATTTACACTATAAAAATATTATTGTTATAGGTCAACGGCTTGATCATAGTCTGAAAAACGTCTCCAGCGGTCAAATTTGTTGTACTAGTGTGTGTTATTTTTGTACTAATTGTGTGTAAAGCACATATTGTACAACAATTGACTTGAGCAGACACGTGTCCCACCCATTCTGTGAGATGCACTGATATGTACAAAATCTGCTGTAACCCAGTAAAAATTGCCGTGCCTCAATTGCTTTGAAACATTTTCATATAACCAGTGTCCCTCCCCTATTCACGTGTCCCGGCTCTGCCAGTCTCTATGTTGTCTCCGTATAAAATGCGGATCAACCAATTTGTATGTGTTCGAGTACAAAGGTGGGTGGGTGTAGAATAGGTATCGTGTATTTTTCCTTTGACTTTCCGTGATGCTCCAAATATTAAAAAGATCGGAAATAACCGGTGAAGTGCAAAAAGTGATGACGTGACAGTATAGTGTTGATATGAGTTATGCAGAAACAAAGGCAAAAATGGTTGACACTCATTGACCGTCTCCGATTGTTTGTGATATGACTTTGTTGGTGCGTGAGTTGTAATGAAACGAGCTGATCGTTGACTTCGAGTAAAACTGTACAAGGCAAATTGAAGTAAATTGCGTGTATTGGGGGAGAGAGCGTCAGTGTACATCATTTCTATATTTTATATACCCAACAACTAAAGCCGGTATATAGTTGACGGGGTCCTCTAAATGTGCAGTTGACGGGGTCCTCTAAATGTGCATTTCTCTACTACGGCGTGACTGGGGTAGCAAGTCGATGCCCCACTGCAATGTCCTACCCTGCAACATCAATATCGGTAGATCATATCTCGAAAAGCAGCTAAAAGTTCATTTCAGCCATTATAATACGATGGTTAAAGCCAAACATTTCCATATCTTTGTGAACTGGAGCGACATCGTGGCTTCAAAAGAGTGGATTGTCTTCCGTTTCCCATACGACGTGGGCTATCAAAGACCGACGACTGACTCCTCGCCGTCGTTGCCATGCATACACGTCGTTGACATAGATCCTAGAGGTAGGTACAGTTGGAAAGATTTGGCTGACGCAGTTAAGATGAGGTTTGCCTTGTGACCTCACACATTTAACAAGGTTGCTGATTGGGGACTTGCTGACGCCTGACGCACTGGTGAATTGCACCTTGTCAATTCCCTCGATGTGGAAACCTTTTATCTGGCCAGAGAGGGGAAGTAAACTGCCCAGCATTTACAAAATCTCGGAACGTTGTCTTCGACACGTCCGTCTCTCGTATTTATATATGAATAGAAATTTTACAATTTTCAAATCGTCTTATCGAGTTGGCTGTATATTAGTCTTCAGCTACTTTTAGAGTATTATTATATAAGAAGTGAACGTCGTGATCGAAATACCACTGCATTACCTCCTAGCAATGTGTTTGGATGAGCTCCTTATAAATCTCAATAGTTACTGTATATATGTTTGCACATCGTCTCTGATTCGGAATTCCTAGCTACCATATTGTGACCAACATAACAAAAAATTGAGATTTCTGAACATTATTAATCATGTCAGAATTCTAAGCAGTTGGACCTGCCAGATCCCTCAGCCGTTCCTTCTCTTTTTCACAGAGCCTGCAGCAACTTACAGCAGGTGGGTGATTTCCGTGCCACTGAAATGAGCGTGAATGTATCATCAGCCGACAGTAACTTTTCCTGCCGATATAAAGTCTCTGACCAAATTAGCCCTAGAAGTTAATTGGAAACATGTTATACAACATTCGGAACATTTACTTTGACAACCGAAAAATACACAGACTGGAAATATAAAATTATAGAAAAAATATGAAATATTCATAATGCACAAAACATCTACTGAAATATATAAAAATGAACTGTTGCATATGGTTGTTGTGTAGTGGTTGAGATGTTAGCGCATAACAAAATTGAACTTTTATATATTTTTTAAAAATACACAATTATTAGACAAAACTATACATATACACAAATAATGCACTGATAAATGCGAAAACTGGACCACTGCATATTATTGTTATGTTGTTAGCTAATATTAAGACTGATATTTATATAAATTTTAAGGTACACAAATATCAAAATTAAGTACACAAATATATATTTTCAGTAACAAAAACACAAACCAATATAAGCTGTAACCATTTCTTTAAGTTTACAGCAGGGTTTATATATAGCGGTATGAAAGAAACACCATTGATTTCGATGCTTTCATTATTATTTTCAATAGAAGATCCTGTAATAAGGCAGGCATCTCATGAAGTTGCCAAATGGGCCATGGTCTTTATAGGGAACATTTGTAGGTGGGAGCAGTAGTCCTGGATCCAGGCCAACTTGGTTGGAGATGAAACACCATTGTACGACAGTAGTACCAGTAACTTTATTTTGCTTGTAGAGGGAGTACAGGATGAATAGAATCTCTCCAGGCGTTATAAAAAATATTTAAGCTGTAATTAGTTTGGACTGTTGTTAGACTGTATTTCCTAATGTACCACAGTTACACAAAAATAGATACCTTTACACCGAGAATCGCCACGCAGCTACTCCAGCGGATGCGAATAACAAGGATTGCTTAATCCTACTTCCATTCAAATGAGAAAGATCTGCAAGAAGAATATATAAGAATATTGAATACGTCAAGCAAGACAGAGAGACGACTTATGATGCCTGACTCTTCGTCCAGAATCTCAAGGACATATTGGGCCTCATCAAATAAAATAAGGTCAAAAGTCTTCTTTTCAGCTCCTGCCAAGTTATAAAATATAGATTGAAATATTTTCACATATAAAATCAACTCAAAAGAAAATATAATTTTTTTTCTTGTCCTTCACTTGATATTTTCAAAGGCTTGAGAGACACGAAGCATATATGTACGAATTCTGCTATAAGAAGATATTGCTTTGTCATTTAACTATTGCTACAAGAAGACATTACCTTGTCTGTACTCCTGGGAACCAGGAGAGTCCACCTAATGTACTCAGATGGAAGACGTAGTAGTCTGCAATAGCAACAAACGAAATCCCAAGTTGTAATGACATGAAGATAGATAGAAACTACAAGCAATTCCTACCACTGCCACGGAGGACAACATACCAATAACGACGGCTTCCGAGACCCGAAACTACCCTACTAAGACAAGGTTGCAGGAAACCAATCTGAATCCAATGGCTATTTCAAGATCGATGTTTGAGGATTGTGACATCTTCCTCCAGTCATATGGTATAGTAGTTGTAGCATCCAACTCACAGAAACATAATTAACTAATGCAGAAGCGTTCACTAAACAGCGGATTATAGAAAATCATTAAAAATTTAAAACATTTTTCAAATATACACAATCATAGGAAAAATCTTTCAACAAGAACCAATATATTACATTTACATCATGGTTCATAAGTATATATCTTATACCATCTCTTCTCGAGGGTTACAACATCAACTGCCTTGTTAAAAGCTAAACACAGACAACATAATAACCTCGAGGCATCAAGCCAAAATCTCAAAATGATACATTAAAAGCACTAAGTACTAACTCCGAGGACCTGAGAGTGCAGAGACGACACATATGGCTTCTATCTACAAAACACGACAGACAACACACTCAACCTGAGTTGTCACTGTTGTCCCTGTTGCAACTGATGTTCTTCCTCTGCAAGATATTCTCAGTCTCTTTCGCACTCGTCCACCTAAAAATGTTGGTTCCCACGGGGGTGAGACAATTGAAAATTGCCCCAGCGAGAGATATAACTCTCCGCCAGAAACATCATTATTGTAGTTTAATTAATATAAAACTAAGCAGAGGATAAGCAGTTTAGATCATTCTCATCTTTTAAAGTATTACACATATCTATGATTGAACAGTAATTCATCTATTCTCTTTATAAGGAATAGAAAGAACATGTATAACATTTATCTACCATACATTTTCAACATCTCAAGCTTTGCTCATGTCATTCATTATTCTGATGTGTCACCCATGATTCATTCTTGTTTCTATTTGTTGGCCTTAGCCAATCTGCTAAACAGGCACTACAACAAACTCTACTTTCAACGACAATTTGTTCCGGCATATTTAATATCAGGTGCCGCAAAGTTAATTGTGCACTCATGAACTGCACCCACAATGAGCGCTCCATCTTTTCACGCGCGCCCACACGTCTGATTTTAGATAAATGCACAAAAAAATCAATTCTTGTTGATAATACTCGCGAGGTCGGTTGCGCTCCTCTAGTCTCTTCCCGTAAGCACCCCAGGGAACCAGGACTCGGCATCATTTGTCCTGCTCCGCCTCTCCTCTCGATGACTTCACCAACAAAGACGGAAATCAGTTTCCCCGTCCCTTTCCCAAATGGTTTCTTCGGTTGGGGATCTCTATGCCTTGGTTGATCCTTGGGAGGCAGAGTTCTTGATCATGTAGTTTGTATAGCTCTCAATCTCCTAACCGGCATCACTCTCGATCTCCTGACTGAGAGCGCTTCAGATCGGAGAAAGATAAGGGTCACCCATACCAGCTAAGTCATTTTTTCCCAAATTTCTCCTTCGGTTTCAAACCGTATTCACCGTTCCTAACCTTCTATGGCGGTCACGACCATCTGTAATTTCTTCCTAGACATCTACTATTTACCATACTAAACACCAACTAAAGTAAACTCGTTTCCGTCCTCACTACAGTCCACCCGTATCACGCCGCTCTACAGTCCATCTGTATGACGCCGCTGAACACGATTCGATATGCCATGGCTTTTATTCTCAAGTAATGACAGTGTGATTTCTGCTGCTAAATCGTACCGTATTTCACCGCTTAGGTTTAGCTTTCTTAACTCTCTTTGTACGGCGACGGAATCACCATCGCCTCCTTTTCTCATTATTTGTTTCCTTTTGCAGCAATGAAATTTGCATCCCCTCCTCGTCTCGTAATCGTCTATCTTCATCGTAGTTAGCCATGAACCACATATTTTGTTTTATTTTTTGGTGGTGTTTGTTCGTCTTTTATTTCATATTGTTGCCTCCCGGATCCGGATTTCCAGACCAGCTGTGCCGGCGGTGTACTGCAGAGAGGCCTAGAAGTTGACCTGGAGCGAGGTGAGACGGTTCAAGCTGAATCCTCCTATCGCCAACAGAACCGGCTACAAAAAGCGGAGTATAAAACGATGGATCTAAAGGATATAGTAACACATCAAACATGATACATGGCAGACACAGTTTTTACAAGAACGAAGCTTACTATGAAAATAGCATGTATTCGATCAGTTTTTCTTCTGAATACGTAGCCAATGTTATAATCAATTCATTCATGGATAGTCGCGGAAATACATGATTTATTGATAAGAATGTTTATCATTGATATGTTTCCTTTTGCCTCTTGGTTTCAGGATTCTCTCTATTTTATAGAAAATCAATGCTTGCAGTTGGATGATGATATTTAGATCTTGAAGGTTATGTTCATTGTTACTACTCTAAGTTGACATCATTACGTGATTATCACCTTTGCCAATTGCCCGTATGTATATTTTGCTTATCTTGCCTGTCATACATAGTGATGAACGATGACACGAGCTGTAAGGAATTGATGTTGTTCAAGGCGGCATGAAGGTGGTAACAACCATTGTTCGAGGCAAAATATATAAGTTTAGTAAATCCATGGGCTGAGTCTTCTATAAGTGCACTAAGTGCACAAAGCGCATCCGTTTAGTAAGCTTATGGGTGTTGAATACTATAAGTAAGTGCACAACACCAGAAACACACATACTTTCATTTGTTTATTGTTTCTTAACTACGTTTATCTCCTTGGACAAAGTACAGATAATTCTTGAAGTTGACAATACTATCGCTGCGTCAAGACTCATCCGCGTTGCCACCGTGTAATCTTTGCATATATTTCCTGTCGGTAACTAGAAGTATTGATAGAGGATGAGAAGAGTTGAAATAAGGAATTGGCATTGGTCAAGATAACATGAGGCGGCTGGTTGCAACCGGTGGTGTTCGAACCAAAGTGTATGGATTTAGTAAGTCCATTGGTACCTCCTCTTCAAAGTGGTTAGTATCATGTTTTTCATTTTTTATATTTTTCTCTCCTTTTGGAGTGGTATAGATATACTCTGCATATTAAGCTTATATCGCATCTATATGATATACTTTTAGATTTTTTTAAATAAAACGTATATCTTTAATCAACTTTAAATTTGTGAGTGAGTAAAACTTTAATAGATCTCCAACTGCTCTGTGCCTAATAAAAAACTAATGATCTCTGATAATGTAAATTAATTGTTTCCAATTTCTTTAGGGTGAAGTCTCAGCTTCCTTTACATCGTTGGTACCTTGTGGTATGAGTGCTATCATTATTAAGATACCAAACATTTTGGTTGTACCCATTCTAATATTAGAATATACATCCATCTTAATACATGAAGCAGAAGAAAATCATACATTATTTGTAGTAGTGCTATCAATTTTTGTTCGAACTCCGAACCCTTGAACCCGATCCCATTCGAACTGGAAAAAATTGGTTTCAATTTTGAACTTTATCAATCTGGGTTGGTTTTGGGTTTGAATATTGATGTGTGAATTGAAACCAAGTCAGTTATGGCCTTATGGGTCGTAATTCGCTCTACCGGATTAAATCTGGGTTGAAAAAATAGGAAATATAAGTTCTAATAATGTATAAATTACTACATATCATTTGTAATTAACAAAAGTTTATGATCTAGGTTCAGTTTCACTTTAGACATTGTGAAATTGGGTCCAGTTCCGTACATACCCCTTGTAAAAAATTCAGTTCTGGGTCAGTTCCGGATTGAGCTATTTTACATCATTCTAGTTGTTGTCCGTCCTAGAACTGACCCAGAACCGGTTTTTTGACACCCCTAGTTTGTAGAGTGTATAGAAATTACATTTTTCTGGTCATCTTTATAAATGTAGATTTCAGTATAACCATTTGATTTAAAATAGGAAATATGAGTTCTAATACTATATAAATTACTACATATCATTTGTAATTAACAAAAGTTTATGATCTAGGTTCAGTTTCACTTTAGACATTGTGAAATCGGGTCCAGTTCCTTACATACTCCTTGTAAAAAATTCAGTTTCGGGTCGGTTTCGGATTGAGCTATTTTACATCATTCTGGTTGTTGTCCGTCCTAGAACTGAGCCGGAACCAGTTTTTTGACACCCCTAGTTTGTAGAGCGTATATAAATTACATTTTTCTGGTCATCTTTATAAATGTAGATTTCAGTATAATCATTTGATTTACAATAATTATCCATGTTGGTAAAATAATTTATGTTTTTGGCTGCCTATTAGTCTATGAGCCAGTAGGTTCTAGCAAATTAAACTGTACCACATTTTTTTACTAATCTCATGTTTGTGGTGGTGTCATTCATAGTTGTAGTGCGAAGTGTAGGTTAGTAAACTGCTTTCTTTTTGTTGGTTAAACTATTACATTTGTATTTTATAAGAGAAGCAAATCAATATCTATCTTTTATATTGGCAGTGAAAACATGTATATGTTTTGTTTCATAGATAACTCAGACATGTAATTATCTAAATTAAATGATAGTCTATTTTGTAGTAAAATGAATTGGAGCATCAACAAGTGATGGACCTAGTTGCTTGCTGAAGTCAAACTATAAATCAACACATGATAATTTAGTTGGTAAAGATATGCTCAATTCTTTTCAAACAATGATAAGGATATATACATACATTATCTTCATAGATAATGTAATAGGAAAATAGATCTATTGGCTTCTTGGTGTTTTTTTGGCAAGCTATGTTCTCTTACGTTATAGCTAGTTAACTTGTATTATGGGTTGATCTTCCTACTATGGTTCGTAAGAAAATGTTTTACATTGTGTTGATTGGAATGAGAAATTCCACCAACGCCTCTATATTGTTGTACTTCATCTTAGTAGACTCTTATGGAAAGTGAAAAATCTAAAAACAGAATAGGTGTGATTAGCAGTCAGAATTTAATTTATTCATTGCTTGGTTATTCTACATAACCTAACATGAATTTCCTAAAATGCATCTCTTATTTTTTTTGACTTCTTACTTATTTCATAGATTTTTCTAACATGATTCTTTGGTATTGACTTTTTGTGATATATACCTACATTCATTATTTATCTATATGCTTCCAACATGGAAAAAAGAATACATTAGAATGTGGTCCAATCTCCATAAAGAGGATGGTAAGATATATATATATATATACTCGTGAAATGATGGCTTAGGGATAGTGGTGTACCCACATATTGGACTGGGGGCATGCGTTTACCTAGAATATGATTTGTACATGTTAAGTTGTATGAGACTAATATATTATCTACTTGAGATTAGGAAACTACATGTACCTAAAATGTCATTTCACATCCAATTCGAAACATGGGTGGTGACCCAATTTTTTCTCTCGGTCCCACTCATCAAGGGGAAAACCTAGAAGTTTGCCCGATTGATATCACACTAGGTTGTTAAGGCGGCTAGGTGCTCAATTTTTCTACAGTAACACCTAGTAAGCCTAGACGCCTAGGCGCTCGCCTAGGTGTTTCTAGGAATTTCGAACAGATGGAAAAATCGGCTATCTTGTAGATATATAAATCCTAAATTGAGTAATACATTAAACTGTATTAAACTGTAAACTACACAAGAATAGAGTACAGACTGAACAGCCCTATATCCAGAAATCTATTATGCATTGCCAATAATAAACCAGAAAATAGATAGAACTGAAAAGATGTCCAAAATTGGTGGAGAATAGAAGTTGAACTTGATACATCAATAAAATATGAAAGCACAAATCAGATTAGTAATTTATAACCACATGTCTAATTGTCTATAGGTATATAACTAATGTAATAAGACAGCCTTAGCTAACAATAATCAATAATGAAATTCAAGATCATTTCTTAAGTGTTAGCTATATCATCATATTCATCTTTGTCTTCATCTTCATCATAATGATATGACTCATCTGTTTGATTATGTTCTTCTTCAACTTCCTCATCATCTTGATGATCAACTACAGTTTTGCTCTTTCCTTTCTCTGCTTTTGCCAAGACATTCTCCTTTTTTGTGCCTTTTCCTATATTGGTGTGCTTGTAGAAGCATGTACAACCTTTCTCTTACGGAATAAGTTGCAATTTGTTCGATTGTAGCATCTTGCCCTTTTCAGCAGCAATAGATGACCTTGCAGCTCCTTTTCTTTTGGGTCTACTCTCTTCGTCAACCCCCATTGCCTCATCTATGAGTCTCCAAGTTAGGCCATCATGATCAGGAACGGTGGCCTCATCCGGAATCCCAGTCATCCACTAACTACTCCAATTCAGTTCTTCTATCTGAATTGGATCAAAATCTGTGTTATCATCCATGAGTTTTTCCCTACGTTCAGCTAGTCTGCGGTTGTATTGAATATAGACCAATTTGTCTAATCTCTTTTGCACCAACCAATTCCTCCTCTGTGTGAATCTAACATTAACAAAAAAGATGACTTAGCAATTATTTGTTAATATTTAAAATATTGAAGCGTATGTATATTGTATAGACATGTAAACGTGTACTTAAAAATTCAAAAGTACTCCAATTTCTTTCACAGTTAGAGGTTGTACAACACAAACTAAGTATACGTAGGGCTACCCTCTTTAAATAGGGAGTCCCGACTCCATATATCTCCCACCAATTCACTATACATGATTAACAAGAAAATTTAATCAGACTCGTAATGAAATACGGAAAAAATTAGAATCTCTAATTCTATGGCGAATAGCAGCCTCTTGTCCAAACAGACCATGACATAGAATGTATGACTCCATCTAAAATAACCTTGTCAACCTCTACAAGGTCACTTTCCATCTGCAAAAAGCAATCCAAGAAAGCAGCCTCTGCATTGTCGCATTCCTCTTGTAGGTTGCCTCTCTCTTTAGCAGAAAAAAACCCATTAGGGTTTAGGAAAAAACATGTGCAATGCAAATCTATGTTCATCTGGCCCAAATAGCGATTGTTCAAGATCTCGATAATCGGCTTATACTCTCTCTCATTTTTCCCAAAGTTTTCTTTGATCTTGCGTCTTGCATGTGTAAGCGCCATCACTAGGTATCCCATTTGACCCTTTACCAGTAAGGTGTTCTTTCAACCTCTTGATCCCTGCATTACTTATGTGGCCGCACAAACCACATTGAACTTTGTTCTTGTCAGACATATCAGGCCAGAAACCAAATTTCCAACCAGGATCATTAGACTTAGCCTTTCTCTTAGGGTAAATATTGCCTTACATTATTATAATTTATCCTTGTCGTAGTGGCACCATACATTATGACATGACTTGCATATGATGGACTTAAGTCCAGGAACCCTAAGCTTCATAGTAGGTAGCATCAATAGTGTTCGGGCTTGAGTAACTAAGGCATATATCAATAATTAAGAACATAATTAACATATGGCTTGGACTCATCACATTTTCAAACTAATTGACCCACCTAGTAGGTTATGCTGGAGAAGAGACCTTCCCAACTCTTTTCTTGGCATCGTGCACCAACATGCTCGTCCCTCTAACCTTTTACAAGATTAGAACCATTTTTGCTCATTGCATTCTAATTGGGTAGAAATGTCACAAAGGAGCTAGAGCTGACTCTCGTTCCCAAGTAGTGCCCAATGTTTGGCATTCTGGTGTGTTGTAACCGTCATGGTTGTTTCCATCAATGAGAGATGGGAGGTGGAAGCAACAATGTAGATACCCATGCCCATCCCACGAGATGCTATTGTAGGTGAATAGAGGAAAAGACTGATTGTGTCAGGGTTGCTCCACAACATGCTTACAACATATGTAATAACGATTTTGCTATGATAGCTCTATAATTGCTTCATCGTGTCAAGTCTTTCCTCAGTTGAACCACAACCGTGAACCAAACTAGCTAGAAAAAGGAGGCAGAAATCTATAATGGAGGAGTGTCAACATAGTGCTCTAGCCTCATGTCTCATCAGTCGGCAAAGGGGTGCACTACCATCAATATGATTTGGTTGCATGCACATACAACAACTAGAGGAAGAGGGAAGGTTTAATAAGAGAAGGAGAGGATGTGCATGTTGTTGTCACTCTCTCATTATCTCTTTCTTGCATATGCTGGTTGTCAACCAAGGAGCGTGGTGTAGGGTGGAATGAAAGGAAAATGAGAGAGAGAAGAATGGTAGTGAGAGTCAAGTAGTGGGGATGGTGGGACCATCAAGAAAGTGTCCTTCCTAACCTCTACCCACAAATCATGTGTAAACATGCATGTTTAAAGAATTCATATTATTGATAGGGAAGGTATATCAACATATATTATTTGATTATATATACCAAAGACCATAAAATAAGGATATTACATAACAGTAGGGATGGCAATATGCTATTTTCAACACCCAACACCAACCATCAACCACAGTTATTATTTTAAAGTGGGTTTCCCTAGTACACAGACTGTTAGGGAGCTGGAAATGTTGAGAAACAAACAGAAGTCTTTGCCCATGGTGATTGAGGTTGGTGTGGGTGTATGCTCTTATCCTATTGAGATATGACTTGGAATGTAAGTATTTTTTTAGATCAAAAGTGACTCAACCATCTCTAGTTGTGAATCGACCATCTCTAATTCTTCTTTTCTTCTCCTTTTTGAGAATCTTGAATTGTTGTTAGACTAATTGTTAACGTGGCCAGACGCTAGGCATTCCAGAATATTCTTTCTTTATGTCCTATCCTATTGAGAGGATGATCCCTAGCCATCACCTATAGTGTTAGATGAGAAAGGTGACCTCATCTAGTTATGATTTTGGCCTAAGTTGATGACACATAGAGTTTTTTGACCGCAGGTGATGGTGAATAACTTCATTACCAACATCAATTTTGTACTAGTGAGAGGAAGTACTCCTCCAACCCAAACATGTCCACCGATTACCCCTCTGTTGTGCAGCAGATCATCAGGCTGGATACGTGTGACGTCCTTTCTCTCTGCCATCTGTACGTGGTGTCATTCAGGTGTCCACATTCTTCTCAGTCTAAATACCGGACCAAATACTAAATGACATTTTCCTCCACTAATCTAATACAAAATGTGTATATAAATGCTGGTGTTGTAATGAGGGTGGCCAAACGACTCCTAGATAATGTTTTATTACCCGGAATAGGTTGGGCCACTTGTTTTGTTTGGTCCAACACAACTGGAACCAAGTCTGTAAACAAGCTTACAAAGACATCTCTACTTAGGAATTCATTATTAGGTAACAGTTTCCCAGTCAATTTAGAAACTAAAAATGTCAAGGATCAGTTTGGATGCAATTCAATTTGTCAGAATTTCTTGGTAAATCTATGGTGATAGATTTATATATTTTGAATAATTATCAAATGATGTTGATAAGTTGGAGTATTTTTATTTGCAGAGCGACCAACTTTGAGGGGGCAAATTTTCAAATTGCTTCAAAGTTGTTATGCTATATGCCATGTGAAATTAATGATCAGGCACATCTACCTTTTATCTTCTCTGTTACTGTTTATATACTTAAGGAGTTGTGTACTCACGCTACCATTGCAGCCACATATTCATAATACAAAATGTTATGTAATACATAGAAACTTATTGAATTCAGACTTACAAATCTGTAGTTCTATATGAGAAACTTATTGACTTCAGACTTACAAATCTATAGTTCTATATGAAACTCCATACATGATTGAGGTATTAACTGTGCAGAAGAATTTGGTATGTAACATCATTGATGCACATTATATTGTGCCCTAGTGTGTGTGTGTGTGACTATTTAGTAGAGATGATGAATTAAAGATTACTTGTCCTATTCGTCTATTATTCTGACATGTTGATCGTTTGGGAGGTGGACGGTTCAAATTATTTGATTGATCCTATGATATGATTCATTGTTGGATAATTGCATATGTTATTTTTGTTGTAAGGTGTCATTGCATATATTTGAAAGAAAGACGATATTGTATATTAAGTTTTACTGTTTTGACCACTTGTTTATTTATGTTATGACATGTCATGTGTGCAGGGAAGAAAGTTGGAGCATGTTTCGTGGGTGCTACCTTAGGACCTACATAACCAGAATAGTATGTAATTTTACAGCTGAACCTGTCCCCTACACAAATGCTGGCTACCGGGCTTGGGATTTAGCTAGCCTATCAGCTACATGTTCATGGTCATGTTGCTTCAGTTTTGTGCACGCCGCTATAGTTGCTCTCACAATGGTGTGCTGAGGAGGCCTTTCACTCTAGGTGGCACAGAGCAAGTACAGATCCTATAATGGTCTCTACACGCTATGCTACGAATGGAAGATGACTGACAATCTTTATTGAGACAAAATGACGTCTATATGCTGCACGTTATGTATATGATTAATATAAGGAATCTAATTCTTATGATATTGTAATATGTAAATAAAAAAGCATGTGTATTTTATGTACACATGACAATGCTTATTCGAAGCAAATGACTGTATCAGAATAATTTTGGAAGTGAATAAAATATTGTATCTATATTATATCTTTGGATTATATGTTTGGTTGTATAATACCATGCAAAGTATATATACATATGCATATGCATATGCGTATATATCTAATTTGTATTCTGGAATCAAGTGAAGTACATATCGATATTTGTTCTTCCATATTGGAGGTTTTTGTACCATTTTCTATGCCTAGTATCCGTTCCGACATGCAACAAAGTGCCGGATTTGATGCAAATTTGCAGAAATTTTAAATGCATTTCTGGAAGATATGTAATGTCATTTTTATGCCATTCCGGCATGCTATAAAATGTCATTTTATACTTTACCTGACACGGTTTTTGAACGACATCTTTTCGGCATTATAAAATATGCAGGAAATGAATAAGGCTGGCATTGTTTATGTTTTATGACGGCATTTTTGTATGCCGGCAAATGTGATATTTGTTGTAGTGAGGTATTCACTTATGCTAGACATGTGATTATATATATCATCATGTCTTATTCAAGCATTAAACTATATCAATCAGGTATATATGTTTCAGGCATTGGACTATACCAATCCTGATTACACAGCCAGGCATTGGACTTTAACCAATCCTAATTACAGGCATTAAGCCTCTGCCAAGTATTTCTAATTATAGAGGCATGTATAGCATGCGAAACATAACTATCAACATGAGATATCTAGCATCATGATTATAATCAACAATAGCAGTAAGATATCAACATAAGCATGATTACTGTATGTACACATTTACAGTCTTATGCATATCCACAACATAAGTATAATTACTATCTCTTAGTTGCACTAAGCATCATCTTTATGTAAAGAGAACAAACAAGGGTTATCATCCAATGTGAAGCGTCATGTATAACCCTAAACAGATATGCTATACGGTTGTATTACATCTTTTATTATGCCCTGAGGAAATTGAGGATACCACTCAAAATCCAACTGACCACTGCTAAGTCAAAATCAGTGCCATACAAGATCTAGGAAGAGCCGGACTCCTAAGATCTTCTCCGCCCCTGGTGAGTTCGGGTCCGCCACAGCAACACAAAAGGTCAAGCTGCTAACAGCCTAGTCCGTCCTTGGTACAGGTCACGGCACTAGTGAAAGAGGTGGGTACACATACCCTACCTTCTGAGGTACAACCGCAGTTGTCCTCCAATATCATCACACATATAATCACTGAGACACGACCGCAACCGTTCTCAAACTAAGGGCTAGGTATGACCACAGTCATCCTCCCTAAACACTTGAATTCAGGATGACAAGTACCCCGCATACTCATCAGTATGTGCTCCGTGTTTCCCTTAGGAATACTCGTTTCACTATCTGGAAAGTTCTGACACTCAGATGGATCTATGGCACATGGAACTACATGATTAGAGTTGCACTTGATTAGTTATGCCAATTGGGTGAATTAAGGCTGCATCAAACAAGTGGACATACAAACCCTAATTCACTTCTAGCAAGCATATAAATATCAAAACCTGAAAAGATATAAAACATATGAAACATAATTTTTCATCTCATCATCACATGGTAATATTCACTTACCATTCATGAGACTACACCAATCATCATATTATCATAGGATATAAATCTTTTTTACAAAATCACAGGGTATCAACCCTTATCAACATAAGAGGAATACACCTCATTCAGGGCTCAACCATGCCCAAAGGTCATTAAGACCATCATACTATCACAGGATATAAATCCTTTTCACAATAACATAGGGAATCAACCCTTATCAACACAAGAGGATTACACCTCATTCAGGGCTCAATCATGCCCATGAAACATCTTGTTACCTCTTACTAGGTAACATCTAACCATATGGCTCACAAGGCCATTAAACATCTTGTCACCTCTCACTAGGCAACAATGACATATTAACTCATGTAATATAATAGTAACACCACTATTTCCTCCATAGGGTTAGGGTTTACTATTCACATAAATTAGGGTTTCATGTTCATTTTATCAATCCATCCCTAATATATTGTTCCATACATCTAGGAGCATCCATCGACATTCCAAGTATTTAATATTCTTATCATTTATCACTAAATGATCATCAACACAAGGTATGAGTTTATCTCACATCCTTATCATGGTATGATTACATCATACTCATTTTAGCTTACTTATCAAGTATGTTAAACTCATTACATTTCATTGTAACAATTTACATAACATTCTCCTTGTGTATCTTATCCAAAAATATTGGATTTGAGATGCATCAAGGTATATCAACCCTGAAATGCTAAATGTGATATCTATCGTGTCTCAATGTATCACTTCCCTCATCACTTCTATCTTACTTGAGTTTATTAACTTATCTTATAATAAGGAATCTTACATCTTAATACTTTCATCCACCAAACTATCACCTTTACCATGATGTGCATAGATCACACACAAGGATTATCCAACTATCTTCAATGATATGCACTCCTCTCAAGTTAAGGCATTGCTTATTATAAGGTTGCCTATAGTCAACCACTTGAGATATTTCATCATTATAGGGTATTACCCATTATTTCATCATTAAGGTTTACTCATATCATTACCCAGACATTAGGGTTATGATTTTTCATCATATTGCCCATGATTAGAATTCCATGCACTATAGCCCAAATTTAGGGTTTCACATAGCTTTACTATGTGTTAGGTTTAAGGTTTCATATGACATCTCCCTCAATTAGGGTTTCACATGGAATCATCCTCAATTAGGGTTTCTCATGGAATCACCCTCAATTAGGGTTTCACTAATCATCCCAATTAGGGTTTCATTCAATTACCCATAAATTAGAGATTCATTATTCATCCCATTAGGATTTGGTATTTCATTACCTTAAATTAGAGTTACCCAAGTCATTACCCTTAATTAGGGTTACACTATTACCCTTAATTAGGGTTACACTATTACCCTAGATTAGGGTTTTACTCAGAATTTCCCTAAATCAGGGTTAGGGTTCATTAACCTTCTCAATTAGGGTTTCTTGATCTCTTTACTAAGGATAATAAGCTAAATCACCATATGAATCATATTCATGTATGAATTCATTTCAATCATTCTCTCCACTTGATTTGGTTACATCAACCATCCGATCAAATACAAACAACTATGTTTGACATAGTATACTAAGTTATTGCTTCTATAAACAATTAGGGTTTGCATTTTAGGGATCATTCACAATTGAAACCATTAAGATCAAACCAATTGAACCCATTGGATCAATATCCAATTACATCAGCATATTTCCTCAAATGGTCAACCATTGCAAATGGTTAACCACTCCAAACTATTTGAAGCTGTTTGGTTTCAATCATTTTGTTGAAATCGTTTAACCAATTTAATTGAAACCGATTGGTCCCAAATTTTGAAATTGTTTGCCTAAGATATTAATTGAGGTGTGTTCTTGTGATGAAATCATCATATTAAAGCTAAAAACCCACGAAATTTGCTGTGATTTCCATGGTGGTTTCATCAATCAACCAAAATAAATTTCGGAAATGAAGAAAGCATCAACATTTGATAAGGAATTGAATGCAATAACAATATTAAGGGTTCAAGTTATAAAACCCGCCTCCAATTGAGCTTCAAAGCTCCAAGATCACGCCAACAATGGTGGATGAAGTTTTTGCAACTCCCCCTAGGCTCGTCCCCAAGCTTTTGGATGAAAAAGTTGGCTAGGGTTGAAGAGGAGATCGAAATAAGAAGAAATCAATGATTTATTTTTTATTTCCACCATGGAATCAAGGAGAACGAAGGTCAAGGACCTTACCAACAGGTTGGGGTCGTCCTCCTGCTCCTCCACATCTCCTTAGTCATTTTCCAAGCAAGGGTAAAGAAAAGAATCCGAAATGGCCTTTGTTTTGGCTTGGTAAAGGTGCTTTTATAACAAATTCCATGAGAGAGAAAATGCCTTATAAAAATGCATTTAATTCCAAAATTGGTGCCGCCTATTCCCCCTTTCATTCCTTGGATACGAGGCTATCCCATTTGCCTCTTATTCATCTCAATTATCCTCAATTTAAAGAAAAGCAAATTAAGCACCTCAGATCATATTATAATAATATCCCAATTTGAGTGGATATTACTTTTCTTTATAATAATGGTGAGTGGGTTATCCACTTGCTTGAGTTATTTTCGTGGCCTAGCAAAGGAACAAAGGTGTTCACACTTGATCAAATTGAACCATCTCGTTTTTGGTTGAAGTCCCTTCAATTATTATATTTGTTTTTGTACTAAATTGAATTAGGGTTTTAATTATGATTAAATCTTGATTATTTTAATATCAAGATTCTCTCTCCTCCAACTTAATTCAAATGAGGTGCCCCTCTCATTTTATTTGCTCTACTTGATGTCAAGAAACATTAGGGACCTTATTGAAGTGGTAATTTACATATTAGACCCTGGGTTTTGGGTAAATTGCACATTACACCAAAACTAGGCTTTCATGCACATACATTGCTTTATCAGCTCTTTCTTGGTATTTAGGCTTCCATAAGCCATACCTAAGCATCATATTTACTCTCATGATGCTTCAACGCATGAGGAACATATTATCATGCACAATTTGCACTTAAACCCCTCACCTTGGGTGATTTGCACTTTAGTCCAAAACAGGCAAAACATTGATTTCAACAATGTTCAAAAAGGACTAGAATTGCAACATAAGTTCCTCTTGAGCCCTAATTACTTTTCACAAGATGAGATTAAACATTTAATCACCTTTCTTAATCAAAACACCTAGGGTTAAAGTATAACCCAAGTCAGGGATGTTACAAATTATAAACCCCTAACAAGGAGTTCGTCCCTGAAATCCAGATAAAGGAGGACAGATATATTTCATTTATCATACTATCTAGTCTTCACATAACATCTCCTTATTATGGAGACACCATAAAACTTTGATCAGCACCAAGTGTTTCAATACAAGATTCTCATAGAATCAAGAACAAGGCACATGCCCCACTGTCCCTCATCATTGACTATAGAGTCAACTTTGTGTCAAATAACACTTTTCTTATTCAGAGAAGCATCATACATTCTTTATTAATATCATGTTTATGCAGAGCATAAACCCCTAACATATGATGTTCATATTATTATAATCAGACTAATTTCACAGTTGACCACTCTAGGTAGCCAACCTAACCCATCTGATAACTCTCAGATACTAGAATCTTTCACCTTGGTATCTATCACATGTGTTGGAAACACATCATATATATATATATATATATATATATATATATTCCTTTCATCTTGGAACATTAATTGTTTCATATGTCCTCATCTTGGGACCAAAGTCCAAGATAACTGATACTTTTCTAAGTATCCATCACATGAACACATTTATCTTATGCACATCAAGTGTCCTTTGACCCACTTGATTGCCATGTCTCTGAAAGGAAAGAAAACAAGGATTCATATTCCTCTTACTAATTTTGTGTATTTTCAACTATTCATGAACCATTTACTCTTTATCTCATCCTAGGTTCCTTGCCTTTAGCATTGAAATTTGTAAGGATGATTGCATGTTATTATCCCTTTCTTTATTATTATCTAGCATGTTTATGATTATCTCATGATCTCATCACATTTCCCATTTCCTTATTATGGGAAAAATCTTTATTATGTTGGCATCATTATTGAACAGGGTTCATCTCCCTCATTCTTATTCTTATCTTATGAGGAGTACACTTTTAGTTCCTCATACAACATACTCATCTGAGATTATCTCAGACTTCTCTTTCTTATGCATGGGATATGACACATTTATTCATTCCATATTTCTGATTTCATGGTACTCATTAGATTGTCTCAGAATGACTACTTGTTCAGAGCAATCAAAAAGGCAACAATCTAAGAGTTTCCATACCCACTTTATCATCAATAGTTGTATACCTGGCCATGGTATATAAATATTGAGATTAAGTGGTATGCACTTTGTATACTATCATATTTCTTGTTTTCATATTATCACAAGCATAAGACTTAACATCCCTGAATTTCATTCAGGCATCTCTTTTGTACCTCATCATTTCTCATGGAGGTAAGAACAACATAAAATTTTGTAATGTTTTACTATGCAAAACATAAGTCCTCACATGACTAATCAAGGAAAGTTCAATCAATTTCTTTCTCAGTTAATCCAGGAATTCATAAAATGACATATTTGAATGACATTATCTTGTCTAACTTGTCATAATTCATGGATTATTCACTGTCTCAGGCTAATTCTGCCTCAAAGATTGATTCAACAGGCTAAGGTTGAGCACAGACTCAATTTAAGTCCAGAAATTCATCATTTCCCTTTGCTTCAACCTGCAGATGATGATTACAAATCATGTTGATATCTAAAACATCATCATTGGGGTTGGTAATCTGGGTTACAGTGCCAATGCTTGATCCACTATATACATTACTGTTGTCCTAAATTCTCCAACAGTAATACTTAAAGAAAGATTTTCTTATCATAGATGGATCAACTAGGAGATTCTTAGGCAATTGTCTCTCTCTCTTACCTGCTCCCATGCACCTCTTCTTGGTGCAACATTGCTGCTCTTAGCAGCAATCTCCTCATGTGACCCAGTCATCTTTAAGTTCTTCTTCTCTTATATGAGCAGAAGACATTATCAGATACACTGGATGATACCAGAACAGACTCTACTATCTTAGTCCTATGTCTCTGTAGACTCAGCGAACCTAGAGCTCTGATACCACTAAATTGTAGCATCAAACTCACAAAAACATAATTAACTAATGCGGAAGCGTTCACTAAGCAGCGGATTATAGAAAATCACTAAAAATTTAAAACCATTGTCAAATATACCCAATCATAGGAAAACTCTTTCAACAAGAACCAATGTATTACATTTACATCATGGTTCATAAGTATATATCTTATACCATCTCTTCTCGAGGGTTACAACATCAACTGCCTTGTTAAAAGCTAAACACAGACAACATAATAACCTCGAGGCATCAAGCCAAAATCTCAAAATGATACATTAAAAGCACTAAGTACTAACTCCGAGGACCTGAGAGTACAGAGACGACACATAGGACTTCTATCTACAAAACACGACAGACAACACACTCAACCTGAGTTGTCACTGTTGTCCCTATTGCTACAGATGTTCTTCCTCTGCAAGATATTCTCAGTCTCTTTCGCACTCGTCCACCTAAAAATGTTGGTTCCCACGGGGGTGAGACAATTGAAAATTGCCCCAGCGAGAGATATAACTCTCCGCCAGAAACATCATTATTGTAGTTTAATTAATATAAAACTGAGCAGAGGATAAGCAGTTTAGATCATTCTCATCTTTTAAAGTATTACACTTATCTATGATTGAACAGTAATTCATCTATTCTCTTTATAAGGAATAGAAAGAATATGTATACCATTTATCTACCATACATTTTCAACATCTCAAGCTTTGCTCATGTCATTCATTATTCTGATGTGTCACCCATGATTCATTCTTGTTTCTATTTGTTAGCCTTAGCCAATCTGCTAAACAGGTATTCACTTATGCTAGACATGTGATTATATATATCATCATGTCTTATTCAAGCATTAAACTATATCAATCAGGTATAAATGTTTCAGGCATTGGACTATACCAATCCTGATTACACAGCCAGGCATTGGACTTTAACCAACCCTAATTACAAGCATTAAGCCTCTGCCAAGTATTTCTAATTATAGAGGCATGGATAGCATGCGAAACATAACTATCAACATTAGATATCTAGCATCATGATTATAATCAACAGTAGCAGTAAGATATCAACATAAGCATGATTACTGTATGTACACATTTACAGTCTTATGCATATCCACAACATAAGTATAATTACTATATCTTAGTTGCACTAAGCATCATCTTTATGTAAAGAGAACAAACAAGGGTTATCATCCAATGTGAAGTGTCATGTATAACCCTAAATAGATATGCTATACGGTTGTATTACATCTTTTATTATGCCCTGAGGAAATTGAGGATACCACTCAAAATCCAACTGACCACTGCTAAGTCGAAATCAGTGCCATACAAGATCTAGGAAGAGTCGGACTCCTAAGATCTTCTCCGCCCCCGGTCAGTACGGGTCTGCCACAGCGACACAAAAGGTCAAGCTTCTAACAACCTAGTCCATCCTTGTTACAAGTCACGACACTAGTGAAAGAGGTGGGTACGCATACCCTACCTTCTGAGGTACAACCGCAGTTGTCCTCCAATATCATCACACATATAATCACCGAGACACGACCACAACCGTTCTCAAACTAAGGGCTAGGTATGACCACAGTCATCCTCCCTAAACACTTGAATTCAGGATGACAAGCACCCCACATACTCATCAGTATGCGCTCTGAGTTTCCCTTAGGAATACTCGTTTCACCATCTGGCAAGTTCTGACACTCAGATGGATCTATGGCACAGGGAACTACATGATTAGAGTTGCACTTGATTAGTTATGCCAATTGGGTGAATTAAGGCTGCATCAAACAAGTGGACATACAAACCCTAATTCACTTCTAGCAAGCATATAAATATCAAAACCTGAAAAGATATAAAACATATGAAACATAATTTCTCATCTCATCATCACATGGTAATATTCACTTACCATTCATGAGACTACACCAATCATCATATTATCACAGGATATAAATCCTTTTTACAATATCATAGGGTATCAACCCTTATCAACATAAGAGGAATACACCTCATTCAGGGCTCAACCATGCCCAAAGGTCATTAAGACCATCATACTATCACAAGATATAAATCCTTTTCACAATAACACAGGGAATCAACCCTTATCAACACAAGAGGATTACACCTAATTCAGGGCTCAATCATGCCCATGAAACATCTTGTTACCTCTTACTAGGTAACATCTAACCATATGGCTCACAAGGCCATTAAACATCTTGTCACCTCTCACTAGGCAACAATGACATATTAACTCATGTAATATAATAGTAACACCACTATTTCCTCCATAGGGTTAGGGTTTACTATTCACATAAATTAGGGTTTCATGTTCATTTTATCAATCCAACCCTAATATATTGTTCCATACATCTAGGAGCATCCATCGACATTCCAAGTATTTAATATTCTTATCATTTGTCATTAAATGATCATAAACACAAGGTATGAGTTTATCTATCATCCTTATCATGGTATGATTACATCATACTCATTTTAGCTTACTTATCAAGTATGTTAAACTCATTACATTTCATTGTAACAATTTACATAACACTCTCCTTGTGTATCTTATCCAAAAATATTGGATTTGAGATGCATCAAGGTATATCAACCCTGAAATGCTAAATGTGATATCTATCATGTCTCAATGTATCACTTCCCTCATCACTTCTATCTTACTTGAGTTTATTAACTTATCTTATAATAAGGAATCTCACATCTTAATACTTTCATCCACCAAACTATCACCTTTACCATGATGTGCATAGATCACACACAAGGATTGTCCAACAATCTTCAATGATATGGACTCATCTCAAGTTAAGGCATTGCTTATTATAAGGTTTCCTATAGTCAACCACTTGAGATATTTCATCTTTATAGGGTATTACCCATTATTTCATCATTAAGGTTTACTCATATCATTACCCAGACATTAGGGTTATGATTTTTCATCATATTGCCCATGATTAGAATTACATGCACTATAGCCCAAATTTAGGGTTTCACATAGCTTTACTATGTGTTAGGTTTAAGGTTTCATATGACATCTCCCTCAATTAGGGTTTCACATGGAATCATCCTCAATTAGGGTTTCTCATGGAATCACCCTCAATTAGGGTTTCACTAATCATCCCAATTAGGGTTTCATTCAATTACCCATAAATTAGGGATTCATTATTCATCCCATTAGGATTTGGCATTTCATTACCTTAAATTAGAGTTACCCAAGTCATTACCCTTAATTAGGGTTACACTATTACCCTTAATTAGGGTTACACTATTACCCTAGATTAGGGTTTTACTCAGAATTTCCCTAAATCAGGGTTAGGGTTCATTAACCTTCTCAATTAGGGTTTCTTGATCTCTTTACTAAGGATAATACCCTAAATCACCATATGAATCATACTCATGTATGAATTCGTTTCTATCATTCTCTCCACTTGATTTGGTTACATCAACCATCCGATCAAATACAAACAACTATGTTTGACATAGTATACTGAGTTATTGCTTCTATAAACAATTAGGGTTTGCATTTTAGGGATCATTCACAATTGAAACCATTAAGATCAAACCAATTGAACCCATTGGATCAATATCCAATTACATCAGCATATTTCCTCAAATGGTCAACCATTGCAAATGGTTAACCACTCCAAACTATTTGAAATTGTTTGGTTTCAATCAATTTGTTGAAATCGTTTAACCAATTTCATTGAAACTGATTGGTCCCAAATTTTGAAATTGTTTGCCTAAGATATTAATTGAGGTGTGTGCTTGTGATGACATCATCATATTCAAGCTACAAACCCACGAAATTTTCTGTGATTTCCATGGTGGTTTCATCAATCAACCAAAATAAATTTCAGAAATGAAGAAAGCATCAACATTTGATAAGGAATTGAATGCAAACAATATTAAGGGTTCAAGTTATAAAACCCGACTCCAATTGAGATTCAAAGCTCCAAGATCACGCCAACAATGGTGGATGAATTTTTTGCAACTCCCCCTAGGCTCGTCCCCAAGCTTTTGGATGAAAACGTTGGCTAGGGTTGAAGAGGAGATCGAAATAAGAAGAAATCAATGATTTATTTTTGATTTCCACCATGGAATCAAGGAGAACGAAGGTCAAGGACCTTACCAACAGGTTGGGGTCGTCCTCCTGCTCCTCCACATCTCCTTAGTCGTTTTCCAAGCAAGGGGAAAGAAAAGAATCCGAAATGGCCTTTGTTTTGGCTTGGTAAAGGTGCTTTTATAAGAAATTCCATGAGAGAGAAAATGCCCTATAGAAATGCATTTAATTCCAAAATTGGTGTCGCCTCTTCCCCCTTTCGTTCCTTGGATACAAGGCTATCCCATTTGCCTCTTATTCCTCTCAATTATCCTCAATTTAAAGAAAAGCAAATTAAGCACCTTAGATCATATTATAATAATATCCCAATTTGAGTGGATATTACTTTTCTTTATAATAATGGTGAGTGGGTTATCCACTTGCTTGAGATATTTTCATGTCCTAGCAAAGGCACAAAGGTGATCACACTTGAGCAAATTGAACCATCTCGTTTTTGGTTGAAGGCCTTCAATTATTATATTTGTTTTTGCACTAAATTGAATTAGGGTTTTAATTAGGATTAAATCTTGATTATTTCAATATCAAGATTCTCTCTCCTCCAACTTAATTCAAATGAGGCGCTCCTCTCATTTTATTTGCTCTACTTGATTACAAGAAACATTAGGGACCTTATTGAAGTGGTAATTTACATATTATACCCTGGAATTTGGGTAAATTGCACATTACACCAAAACTAGGCTTTCATGCACATACATTGCTTTATCAACTCTTTCTTGGTATTTAGGCTTCCATAAGACATACCTCAACATAATATTTACTCTCATGATTCTTCAACACATGAGGAACATATTATCATGCAAAATTTGCACTTAAACCCCTCAACTTGGGTAATTTGCACTTAAGTCCAAAACAGGCACAACATTGATTTCAACAATGTTCAAAAAGGACTAGAATTACAACATAAGTTCCTCTTGAGCCCTAATTACTTTTCACAATATGAGATTAAACATTTAATCACCTTTCTTAATCAAAACACCTAGGGTTAAAGTATAACCCAGGTCAGGGATGCTACATTAGTCATCTCAAAAGATGGATACTTGATATTTGATCTAAACAAGGATGCATTAGGAGAGCTACTACAACCATGGCAATATGTCATGGTCTCTTCAAAATAATATCAAGGGACATGGGATTCCTAACTTTGAGAGACAAAATGCAACTCCATTAGAAACCAGTAGGTGGATTCAATCTGATCAACGTAGCAAATGACTACTTCATAGTGTAACTCTAGAATGAGGATGACTACATCAATGCCCTGACCAGAGGTCCATGGCCCATCTTTGGATCATACCTGTAATGACCTCACTTCCCGATAACCCCCAATCAAGGGAGACCAAGAGGTCAGAGGCATTATTCCAAAATTCAGGATCAATGGTTTGATAATTTAATCCAAAATAATTATGAAATTCTACTAATACTAAACTGGAAGCTGGAATAAAATAAAACTTTTGCATACCTTGTATAATTAGGGTCTAAGACTTCTATCTGCAAATGAAATCTATCTATCTAATCCTCCTTTGGATTCGTAATTTCATCTTCACAGATTTCATTTTACCGTTTGTACAATTTCAACTAATACCTCAAACACCGACAAAGAAAACGTCGGTCAGTATATTGCTATACTGGTATGTGGGGACAAACACAACATCACAAATAGGGTCTGACAACATAAACATAACAAATAGTTGATTAACAAACTAAATTGCATTCTCCATGCAACTTCTCAACCGCTTTTACTCAAACCCTGGATTACCCTCTCTTAGGGTTTAGTCCTTGCAAGGGACATAAGGCCACCTTCTCCATCTTGAGTTTGGTGTCTGGGGTCACCTCTCGGGTGCCCAATGGTCTTCCCTCTGGGGTTTGACCAACTCAGACCTTCCCTCCGGGGCTTGGTCTTGCATCATACACCAGGGATAGTATGTAGGTTCGAGAAATCACACTTATACTTAATTGTTTTACACATAGTCACTTTATAAGATTGTATAATTGAAATAATCAACAGTTTAAGTTTCATACCAATCTGGAAACTTCGTGAAAAATGTTGTGAATCATAAAGTGGTTATTCATAATTTAACCACATGCATGTTCAGTAGATTCAACAACCTAAAAGCAAATCCAACCAAGTATTAGTCTAAGCAAGAAGTTCAATCCACACAAGCAAGAATCCTAAAAGGCACATGTACTCTATTTACTACACACTTTATCAAGATTCTATCTATTTGACTTGAACTCACTTCCTAGGGTTTCCTAGTTCTTTTTAGGGTTTATTAGGGTTCATCTTTATCATTGTCACTATAAACCCTAAAACATCAAAACTACTTACAAACCCTAACTAGCTTGTTAAAATTCTTCCTAACATGCTTAGGATCAACGCACAATTGCATTATTCTAAGGAAACTCAAATTAATCATATTAATCACCTTTTACCCTAAATTAGGGTTTATATATGCATTACAACTTATTCATGTGTAAAAACCCTAGGAAAATCATATTATCAACTAAATCAAATTCAACTCTTACTTTGCCTCTCAATAGGTTACTATAACTCGAAATAACCAATTTAAGACCTTAGATCTGATTTCCAAACACAATTAGGGTTTGAATCATAGTTTAATGCATAGCATGGTCAACTTAAAGAACTTTTGGAATTAGAAACGTATTTAGGCTTTAATAACATTTTTATTGGATTCTTCATGTTTTCTGATCAAAATTCATATATTGCATTGTTTCATCCGAGTTACCAATAAATAACTATGATTTTTGCAAGATAACTCACCTCTCAACCAGTAATCGGCCGCCACATCAGTAATCGAGTTTCTCTTCTTCTTTTCCATGCCTGTATTTTCTAGCCGATGATGCGCAGCCATCTCGATGACTCAGCTCGTCCGACTGGCATCTCTACTTGGTAGACCATGGACGCTTCTGCCCCTACGCCAAAGGTGAAGGTCTAATACACTCCCTGGGAATTTTAGTAATCATGCAGGTCATCATAAGCAACCTCGCGTTCCCTCTCTGTTCGGGAATCACCGCCAGGCTCCGATCAACCTTGGGGTTGACTTCAAGATCCAAAGCACTGAGATACCAAGCGAGGGCACCAACTCTCTCTCTTGGCTACCCCAGAATCGTTGACGGCCTGCAGCTTAGGCGAGGCAACCTACAAAGGGCGACGGCAGCACTCCCATGGCAGAGTACAAGAAGGAGGAGGAGGAGCATCGTTGCTATGAAGTTGAGAGTGAGGAGAGGTTCGACTAGTCCCACAGAGCGATCGAGACGAGATTCTGATCTCAATGGGGTTGCTTATCCCCCCTTATATACCTGTTGGTCTCGAAAGGTTTTAACAAGAGCCTGGTGAATTGGGGAAACCTACTATATCCTTCCAAAAGGGGGTAAAACCCAGGTTTGTTTGATTCGCCTTGGTCTTATGAACCCAAGGTGAGACTCCCAAGGCTGTCCGATCTTTGAGGGGAGAGCAAGCAATCCCGATCAGAGTCGGGCACTATTCCCATCCCTCCTAACCGAGCTGGAGGAAGATGATGGGTTCTCAATCATCAGATCCTAAATCAAAGGCCCCCAGTACTCGAATCTAAATAACAGATAATTCTATTTGAATCAGAAATCGTGACATTAACCTTTATCCTCTTCACTTTAGGATTTCTTACAAAAATCGTATATCCCAAACCACTTATCCGTTTGATCCCAAATTTTAGGGGGAAGTTCATGATGACTTAGTATACGTGTGTACCAAAAATTGGGACTCAAACTAGAAAGTATGATATACTTTTATTTATATGCAAGTTATTACTTATTAAGGCATATTTTCTCTCTCCTATTCCTTTATTCTATTTATTTGGATTCCTTGTATTCTAAGAAATAATGTGGAGTTGAAATCTCATTCATAATGATTTCATTATCTATACTTCCACATATTTCTTATATTTTCATCATTATCTTAACTTTCCTTCTTTATAAGACATTATTTGATTTTATCTCTTTAAGGATGCTACAACCCCAAATTTTTGGGTTCTTTTGGTTGGAAATGCAATTTCTCCAATAAATGTATGATTGTTTAATTGTGTGATTTATGTGCCTTAAACGGATTCCTTTGATAAATAGCCTTGTATGTTTGATTTCGTGGGCCTTGTTGGCTATTGGGCCCAATAACAAGAAAAATGAAATAAAAAGGAAAATGAATCAATTAATGAAGGAATAACTAAGATAATGAGAAAAGAAAGATGAGGAAGCATCTAGAAGTCTAAGAATTATCCTTCAATGAGGGATTTTGTATCTTTAGGTTTTCTTGGGTTCCAAGGAGACTAAGTTGCAAAGATAATAGGAGAAGAAATTATTCCCCTCTTATAGGAATTTTTCTCTCAAAATTCTACCAAACATACAAACAATTCAGGATAAAACTTATCCATGTCCATCATTGGCTCCCATGTGGCCTCTTCCTCTCCATGGTTCTTCCAAAGAACCTTTACCATCTTATCTTCTTACATATGAGTTCTCTCTCACCTTGGTATCTCGTACCCTCGTAGGTGAATCAGGATATTTCAGCCTCCCTAGAAGCTCAATAGGTTCATGGCTCAGCACATGGTTCGGGTATATCACATAGCACTCTAGATCAGACTCGTGGAACACATCATACATCATGTTATCCTGAGGGGTAAGGCTAAATATAAGAATCTCTACCAATCCATTCCAAATCGACCCATGTATCAGGGACTCATCTTTCTCAGTCATAGCTCAAAGGGGTCGGGTTCTAATAACACATATTCTCCCACAATGAACTGCATGTCAGTCTGCTTTGCATCAACTTGTGACTCATGTCACCCCTGGGCTTTCTCAGCCATCACACGATCAAAGCGACTTCATATGCACACACTATGGTCTCTCTGACTTTCATAAGGTCCTTTCACCGACATCATCCTAATGAAGCAGTGACCTACATGGCCTCCCTTACAAAGATTCTTATATCCTGATACTAGCTATGACTGTTATCATCACAAGAAAACTCTCTTAGGGCAGAGACTACTCCCAAGTATCACTTGAACGAGCACACATGCTCTGGATCGTACCTGATTGTCTATCTTCCAGGGGTGATATGTTGTACTCAAATTCAATCTAGCATCAAGTTCTTCTTATACCTACTTCCACAACATGGAAGTGAACTTGAGGTCATACTCATGATATCGAACTCAGATCACAATGTAGATGAACTATCTCTTTCTCATATATAGTTCAACCAGATCTGTCACAGTAACAGTGCTCTCTTTCTTAGGCAAGGGATTAGGTCAACTTGGTAAGGCGATCTACCATAACCCATATTGCATCATGACCTCTCTTGGTCCAGGGGAGACTCACCACAACGTCCATGGTGATCCACTCCCATTCCCTCTCATGGACTCTTCATTCTATGTAGAAACTCATTAGGTTACTGGTGTTCGACCTTCACCCACTGTCATGCATGGCGACAAGCCACATGCAACTCTATCTACTTCTTTATCTCATGTATTCAAAGCACTACTGCAAACTTTAGTCATCTTAGTAGTACCATGGTATACAATGTACTAAAAATCATGAGCCCCTACTTGTCATGATTCCTCTAGGTTGATTCCTCAGACTCCTAAAACACTCCAGTAGTGGGTTTCACCACCTTCATTTTCCTGAGAGGTGTATCAGGGGTTCTTACAACCATCCTTCCATCTCATCAAGCTCTGGGTCGGCTAACTTAGTAACCACCAACTTGACCAATGGGTCTGGTTGTATCTAGGTGTTAGCCATACCGGTCTCATCTTCTAACGATCTTAGGGTTCACCTAACAACCCCTTCCAGTCTCTCTATTGGATATGTCTTGACTAAGAGGTATTTGTTACCACATCAGCTTCCTGATGTGCTAGGTGATGGTGAGAGCATAACCCTTTATATATTCCACTCAACATCCTCATCATCGGGATAGGTCAACTAAATCAAGAAAACTTCAAACTCATCATCTGGATTATCAAACTCCAACTCATAAATTCCATACTACTCTTGATACGAATGTCCTCATATGATGACTACCATACCTCTCTTTGTACCCATACATTCAATGTTCTCTCTAAAAGGTATGATACTTTCTCTATCCTCAAACATCATAGCAATGTTTCAACTCACATTATCTTCAACCTTAGTGTATGACATGCATTTTGCCCTATCTTTCACACCCATAACGAGAGGAAATAAGCATTTGGCTGCAATCCAAATACAAGGTTCATCCCATTCTAAGAGTATAGATGGTACATCACACCTCACCAATACACTTTTTAATCTAAGTTGAAACGTGCATCACATGTCTCCACATCATGAACATCTCAATTTCATGTTTACATACATTGAAAATTGTTCCCAAGCACTCTTGGGTCTACATACTACTCACATATATATTATCCTTAGTCCTTTTCTCAAGGTCTCTAAGGTGTCAATACTTTTAGGGTCATCCCTCTTCCCTTATGCATCCAAGTAGTACCTACATCATTTTCCCTTTGGGTCTAATGAACTCATGAAGGTGATCAATCTCCTAGCCCATGGTCCTCAGATAAAGATAGTTGTAACCTCTTGACCCTATGGTCTTGTGCAACTAGGGAAACACACAACTCCTACTCCCATCTGTCTTATCCCCACCTGACCTTAGTATAGACTTAGGATTCTATCATGGTACATCTCAAACTTGAACACTTACTCAAAACTCCATCATCTCTATGGGCATACGTGGTCAAACTTACATCCTTTCATAGAGATCATGGCTACCTACCTTTAGGTTACCTCCATGGCAATCGATCCTCATGCCCCTTAGAGATGTTCACACATGGGTCTATAGATTTGTGCTCAAACTATGTGTTCTCCACTTATCTCATAAAACTCCTATGAGAGACCTCTTTAGGTTACCTCAAACCTAAATAGAAATTGATGCTCACCCTACAGAAGGGTCCTTCCCGAGGATGGGACACAACTATCTCTTAATAGAAATAAAGGTCACAAACGTCCCTACATCCAAGTTTTACATCATCATGTGCATGATTAGCCCTATCAAGCCACTAAGGCATGTAGCTAGCAAGAAGACCACCTACTAAACCATGCTAGGATTCATTGGTATGTCATACGAGTTCCTATTCCTCAACATTGGACCAATATCATACATGCATATGTCACCAACCTATGCGTGAGGGGTTCATCAAACATATACCTTAGTCCAAGGGGTTTCCTTTTCCTCTAAACATGAGGGGGTGCCATGCTTGAATCCGTAGGAACTCAAATATCTTTGTGAGCATTAGGTGCATCGGGTACTACTACTTCCCCTTTTAGGTCTAGGAACCCTAGATTCACTCCTTATGCATCAACTGTCCAACCACGAACCAAACATGCACAAGGTAGGGCATACACTTCCCACCACTCTTCCACATCAACAACACCTTAGAGTCCTACACAAGGACAACTAACTGGGTGTGAGGCCTCACAACTTGTTATCATACACCTCTTTAGGATCTAAGGAACTCTCCTTCCTACACCTAAAAGGTAGGCAACCACAACATCTATACATCGATTCAGGAAGCCTCTTTCTCATTCTAGGGTTTGGTTCCTCTAAAGTCAACCAAGGAATGACAAGCCTCCAAGGATCATGCATGAGCAACCACATACATCCCCGTAGGTTGTCCATTCTAAGTCATATCATACCCAACTTCTCATGATTCTTCATGTCTCAGAGTCAAGGTGTCCAAACTTCCTTAATGGGTCTCACTCTCTATCTCTCTAGAGAGAACCCTACCACTAGCCCTACCATTGGAGTTTCTCTCTTAAAAGATGGGTCAACCTTTTAAGGATACATGTCTACACCTACATGGGTGAAACATATGATCCAAAACCTATGTCTGACCAAGATTATCCAAAACTTTGCATGCTCTTCTCATGAACATAAGGCATAACCCTACAGGTTTAGGTCTAAAACCTATTGTCAACCTTGTTGATGTTCTCTTCTACATAGGTTCATGCCTCTTTCCTACTCGTATATGCCTATCAGGGTTCGTTTAGGGTTACCACTAACCTTCTTAATGAGGGAGCACCCTAACAGGCACAACCATCCAAGGTCGGGTCACCAAAAGGCACTAGGTCCAACAACCTCACATATCTCTTGCTTCTCATAGGTACTCAAGGCCTTTACGTGAAGCATGTAGGTCAAACCCATGTGCTTCAAGGTATAGAAGAATAAGGTATCCAACTCATTTTGTGATCTTTTTCTCTAATTGCCACTTAGGGTTAGGGTTAGCATCATCCTCAAAGGATGTGCCAGGTCTCTACCTCTTCCTAGAGGCATCTGCCTCCAAGGATAACTCTCTCCTCATCCTCCTACAAGACGTTGTAACCTCAAAACTCTCCTAAGGGCATGACAACACACACCACACAACCTAAGCATGTAACTACTCTTTAGTTTATAGTTAAGCTATTAAAACTTATATCCATGACATCTTGTTTACATTCTTTTCATTAGTTTGGTGAAGGATTCCTTAATCCTTATCATACTTACCCTAACCTTGGGAGGGTGTGGAGGAGAGAGAAAATCCTAAACCTTAGAACCTTACTTGAATTAGGGTTGAGAAGGGATGAAAATAGATAGAGAGTCCTAAAGGTATCTTATTTCGAGTCAAGACCTCAGAATTTGGCCAGGAAGTCACACAATATCCGGGAGTCCTCGTAGATCGACTAGCGGGCCGGAGGAAAATCTTGCCATCCCCTGGATTGTGATCCTTTTCTAGACACCTCCATCATTGGAAAAATCCTCTAATAACTCCCTTGGGTTCTAAAGAGTTTGTAAAATTTAATAATTATTAGAGATTAAATAGAAAACCATCGCTCTGATACCAAATGTAACAACCATGCTTCCCGATAACCCCCAATCAAGGGATACCAAGAGGTCAAAGGTGTTATCCCAAAATTTAGGATCAATGGTTTGACAATTTAATCAAAAATAATTATCAAATTCTACAAATAATAAACTGGAAAGTTGGAATAAAATAATATTTTTCATACCTTGTACAATTAGGGTATAAGACTTCCATCCACAAATGAAATCTATCTATCTAATCCTCCTTTGGATTAGTAACTTCATCTTCACATATTTCATTTTACTATTTGTCTAATTTCAACTAATACCTAAAACACCGACAAACAAAACATCGGTTAGTATATTTCTATACTGGTATGTGGGAACAAACACAACATCACAAATAGGCTTTAACAATATAAACATAACAAATAGTTGATTAACAAGACAAATTACATTTTCCATGTAATTTCTCAACCACTTTTACTCAAATCCTAGATTACCCTATCTTAGGGTTTAGTCCTTGCAAGGGACATAAGTCCACCTTCTCCATCCTGAGCTTGGTGCCTGGGGTCACCTCTCGGGTGCCCAATGGTCTTCCCTTCGGGGCTTGACCAACTCAGACCTTACCTCTGGGCTTGGTTTGCATCATACATCAGGGATAGTATGTAGGTTCAAGAAATCACACTTATAATTAATTGTTATACACATAGTCACTTTATGAGATGGCAGAATTGAAACAATCAACATTATAGGTTTCATAGAAATCGGGAAACTTTGTGAAAAATGTCATGAATCCTAAAACGGATATTTATAAGTTAACCACATACCTGTTCAGTAGATTCAACAAGATAATAGCAAATCCAACCAAGAATTAGTCCAAGCAAGAAGTTCAATCCACACAAGCAAGAATCCTAAAAAGAAAATGTAGTCTATTTACTACACACTTTATCAAGATTCTATCTATTTGACTTGAATTCGCTTCTTAGGGTTTCCTACTTCTTTTTAGGGTTTCATTTGGGTTCATCTTTATCATTGTCACTATAAACCCTAAAACAGCAAAACTACTTACAAACCCTAACAAGCTTGTTAAAATCCTTCCTAACAGGCTTAGGATCAACACACAATTACATTATTCTAAGGAATCTCAAATCAATCATATTAATCACCTTTTTACCCTACATTAGGGTTTCTATATGCATTACAATTGATTCATGTGTAAAAACCCTAGGGCAAGCATATTATCAACTAAATTAGATTCAACTCTTAATTTTCCTCTCGACAGGTTACTATAACTCAAAATAACCTATTTAAAACCTTAGATCTGATTTCCAAACATAATTAGGGTTTTAATCATGGTTTAATGCATAACATGGTCAACTTAAATCACTTTTGGAATTAGAAACGTATTTAGGCTTTAATAGCATTTTTGTTGGATTCCTCACATTTTTTATCAAAATTCATATATTGTATTATTTCATTTGAGTTACCAATAATTAACTATGATTTTCACAAGATAAATCACCTCTTAACCAGTAACCGGCCGTCACGTCAGTATTCGAGTCTCTTTTATTCTTTTCCACACCAGTATTATCCAGCCAATGATGCGCAGTCATCTCGGCGACTTAGCTCACCCAGTTGGCATCTCCTCTAGGTCGCCCATGTACGCTTCTTCCCCTGCGCCAAAGGCCAAGGTCCGATACACTCCTGGGGATTTTTGGTAATCATGCAAGTCGTCATCAACAACCTCCCATTCCCTCTTGGTTCGTGACTCAGTGCCAGGCTTCGGTCAACCTTGGGGTTGACTTCGAGATCCAAAGCATTGAGTTTCCAAGCGAGGGCACCAACTCTCTCTCTAGGCTTCCCCAAACTCATTGACAGCATGCGGCTTATGTGAGGTGACATGTGAAGGGCGATGGTGGCACTCCCATGGAAGAGCACAAGAAGAAGGAGGAGGAGCATCACTGTTATGAAGTTGAGAGCGAGGAGAGGTTTGACTAGTCCCGCAGAGCAATCGGGACAACGTTCTGATCTCAACGGGGTTTCTTATTCCCCCCTTATATACTTGTTGTTCTCAATAGGTTTTAATAAGAGTCAGGTGAATTGGGGAAACCTATTATATCCTTCCAAAAGGGGGTAAACCCCAGGTCCGTTTGATTCACCTTGGTCTTGTGAACCTAAGGGGAGACTCCCCAGGGCTGCCCGGTCTTTGCGGGGAGAGCAAGCAATCCCGATCAGAGTCGTGCACTATTCCTGTCCTTCCTAACCAGGCTGGAGGAAGATGATGGGTTCTCAACCTTCATATCCTAAATCAATGGCCCCCAGTACGCGGATCTAAATAACAGATAATTCTATTTGAATTAGAAATCTCGACATTAACCTTTATCCCCTTCACTTTAGAATTTCTTGTAAAAATCGTATCTCCCAAACCACTTATCTGTTTGATCCCAAATTTTAGGGGACAGCCCATAATGCTTTATTCTACTTGTGTACCAAATGTGGGACTCAAAATCGAAAGTATGAGAGGCTTTTCTTTATATGCAATTTATTACTTATTAAGGTATATTTTTATGCATATTTTTATCTCCTATTCCTTTATTCTCTTTATCTGGATTCCTTGTATTCCAAGAAAACATGTGGAGTCAAAAATCCCATTCATAATGATTCCATTATCCATATTTCCACATATTTCTTATATTTTCATCATTATCTCAACTTTCCTTCTTAATAATGCTTTATTTGATTTTATCTCTGTCTTCTCCTATTATCTTTGCAACTTGGACTCCTTGGAACCCAAGAAATCCTAAAGATATGAAATCCCTCCTTGAAGGATAATTCTTAGCCTTCTAGATGCTTCCACATCTTTCTTTTCTCATTATCTTAGTTATTCCTTTATTAATTGATTCCTTTTCCTTTTTATTTCTTTTTTCTTATTATTGGGCCCAGTAGCCAACAAGGCCCACAAAATCAAACATACAAGGTTATTTATCAAAGGAATCCATTTAAGGCACATAAATCACACAATTACACAATCATACATTTATTGGGGAAATTACATTTCCAACCAAAAGAACCAAAAAAAATTGGGGTTGTAACAATACCTTACAGTCCAACAATGAGATCCACATTTCTCACCAAAAACCACAACACCACCAAGCTTGTTCCTTGGATCTGGATCCCCAACCTCCCAATTCATCTCTACCAAGAAGTAATACTTGAAGAAATAGGAGACAAATTAGAAAACACAATCAAAGTGGATCTTAACACAAATCTTAAATGGAGGGACAAATTTTCTCGTATCATAGTGGAAATCAAACTATAAAAACTTCTAATCCATGTGATTACAATTTCAAGAATAAGATACATGATAGTGTGAAAAATAACCTTCATATTCATGCATTGTGGGAAGGCTAGACTCTTAGAGAAGGATTGTGGAAAAAGAATCGAAGAGGAGAATGAAACACGACAAGCAGGCCATCAACAAGGTCTGATAATCCCAGAACAACCACAGAGAATGGAGGGCTTCTCTAAACTAATCCATGCATAATTTATATTATGGAAATAGAAAAAACCTCACCAAAAAATCCACAAATGAACACAAGAAAAAATCAAACCAAAACTTCACACTATTTCCAGGGTCTGCAAGACTCAAATGAGGTTACATAAGCCAACAAAGTTGAAAATGTAGATGATAGAGTTACAAGGGGTATTGACTAGAGTGCAAGGAAAAGAGGTAGCAAGCACCAGCATAAAGCAGGCAACCAAGGAGCAGTGGTGCATGCTAAAGAAACTGGACAACAGGAAGAAATGGAATTGAAATAAGAAAATCCACCAAATGCATCTATATCTGACTGCACATTTGTTCAACTAACATGAGATGTTATTATTCTGGGTAGAAACATGATTGGCCACTCCTTCACCATGGCCTTCAACATCAGATTGACTCAAAACTACAACAAATTAATCAACAACTTCAATAACACAGGCAACCCTATAGTCGGAATCCACCTGAGAAATCATAAGATAATCAAACCATGAAATTCTAGTAGAGCATCTACTAGGAAAAGAGGGAAATAAACACTATTGCCAAACCTTGAAAAAGAGGCGCAGGAAATTGGAGAATCCACCATAAAATCTATAGAATGTTTATCATGAGTGGGATTATCCAAGGTATCTATGACAATGATAACCCAAACATAATCAAAGACCTAGCATCCAAATAAAAATATTTGTGCTAGAAATCCATGAGCCAAGATGTAGAAGAACCAAAGCTAACAAGATCATATGGGTTTTAAATAATCCCATAGAGTCAAACTTTGGGATACTTAGGAGGAATATGGATTCTATGGAAACCCAATAATGTCTCGATTGAGATAATAGCATCCTACAAACATTTCATACACTAAAAATTATAATAACATATGCTACACCTTCATGTACACAAGAATAATTAAGAGGATGGAGACTCCTTTCGTTACAACTTTATAACCTTTCTAATTTCATTAATTACCCTTAGATTGTGGTAGGGGATTTTGTGTCTCTATGTATAGATCATAAAAGTTTGGTAGTGATAACTTTGACAGATGCAATAGCAATGATTTGTCAACATTGCATACCAATGCAACTTAGTGAATCTAGGAGCAAATGGCCCCAAAATGACATTGAAAAGGGGACTCTTACATGAACGCCTTGATAGAGACCTGAACCATGAATGGCTCAACAATTCATCCAATAATTCCATACAAATCATTGGAAGATTGCACTTTGATCATGCTCCAATCATCATGATAGAATCAACCAATTCAACCAAACACGACTCATGCACACACCTTGGCATGTTGGGAAACAAGTTCCACTTTCAATAACTTCCTCCACAGTCATTATAACAATAACACCTCCTTCAAAACTGTTGCTTCCAGGTTCCTCAAAGATGCAAGGACCTGGGCAAAAAATATAAAAAAGAAAGATCGATGAACTAAAGACTACATACTAAACAAGACTAAATGGCTCCAGTTAAATCTTTCTCTATATCACGATAATGCCACAAAGGTAGACATTGTTGACCTGCATAACCAACTTGACAACATTCTAAGCAAAGAACAACTAGAATTGCAACAAAAATCTTGATGACCTGGCTCAAAGAATACGACAAAAACACCAAGTAATTCAACTCTTTGGTTAAAATGAGACATTGGAGAAGTAAAATCTCTAGATTAAAGAACTCATGTGGCACATGGATTGAAAATCCAAATTTACTCAAAAACCTAAATATCAACTTCTTCTCACAACTCTACCCACGAGGTGGCATCCCTGACAGACTCAATGTGGCAAGCTCTTTAATTGGTATCTTCCTTGGACTTCATACCCACAAAATTGACAAGTTGTCCCAAGTACAAGATGAAGGTGAGATATGGAAATCGTTAAATTCAATGCTGCCTATGAAAGCACCTAGTCCTAACGGGGTAGATGCTAAATTCTTACAAAAAATTGGAATGTCATAAAAAATTAACTATGTAATCTTGTCTAGGATCCTTTTAGAGGTTCTAAAATCAACTAAAAATTGGCCAAGTCTACAGGTACCTTAATTTCAAAGATTTAGCATCTTAAAATTTGCTCTCATATCCATTGTATATACCTTAGTAATGTCTACTTGACACTTCTTTCAAAGGTCATAGCATCTAGAATAAAACCCTATCTGAATAGATGGATATCGCCCTTCCAATTCAGATTTATCCCTGGCAGGAAAATTCATGATAATATCACTTTAGTGTAGGAGATAATGCATTCCATGGAGTCTAAGTCCTGTAAAAAACATTACATTGCTACTAAAATTGACATAGTCATTGTCTTTCAAAAGATGAATTGGTACATCATCTTGCATACATTGCTAAGAATCCCACTTCCAGCCATTCTGATAGACATCATCATGAAACTCATCACCTTTGGCACCACCTCCATCTTCTGGAATGGGGAAAATATCGGTCATTTCAAACCATTCTATGGAGTGAAGTAAGGAAACCCACTTTCTCCCTACATATTCATCCTCTATCTAAGATTTGGTCAACTCGTTCAATCAGAGCGTCAATGAGGTAATAGGAAACCATTGATCATCATGTGAGAAAAGACCCATTTCACTCACGCGAGCTTCATGGATCACATTATACTCTTTGGAGAGGCATCAGTCATATAGGAGAACAACACTTTAAGATAACTTAAAAAATTGGAACTTTTTCAGGCCAAAGATTGTCCCATTAAAAACCAAGTGTCTTATTTTCTTAGAACACTACAAGAAACCTCATAAATAGAATCAGCAGAAGATTATCTATCACTAAGACAATTAATCTGGACCACCACTTGAGAGTTACAATATGTACAAAAGGAAATCAAAGGACCATTTTGACTTCTTGATAATGAATATACAAAACCACATGAATAGTTGAAGAAACATAATGCTATCCCTAGTAGGATGTATCACTTTAGCCAAATCGATTCTAAGTTCTTAAGAACTCTACATGATGCAAACCATAAAACTCTATGCTTCAACATGTGATGAAATAGGTCAAAGTATCAGGAAATTTATCGTAGGAAGTGGAAGTAGAGGTGTCAGCCTCATATCATGGAAAGATATCATAAAGCCATTCAACATATGAGGCATGAGGATCAAACCAACTATACTACTCAATCTATAAATTCTAATGAAGAGGGCTTGGGAATTCATACAACTCAGGCACCTACCATGGATTCAACTCATACAGGCTAAATGCACCAAAATATGCTCGCATATGTGGAGAAGTATAAAATACAATATACCACTCATGTACTCAAATTCTAGGAAATCACTCATCTCGGGTCTATCCATAAATGTGTAAAATGATGAATGGATCAGAGACGGATCAAGAACCACTTTAAAACTAGGAAAAAAATTTCCCGAAGATCTTCTAGACTTGAAAGTTGCTAGCATGATCACATATGATAACTGATGGGACACTAATTTCCTAGAAGAATGGTTCACACACGTCACAATTTTGGCTTTCACAAGAATGCTGACCCCTAATTAAATATATGGGGAGGATGTAATAGTATGGAAAGGCACCAATGAAGGCCTTCTCATTATGAGACCGACTTACTATTTCTTATTCTCAAGAAACTAGACTAGTATCAAAGGAGCCTACGGAAAGATATGGAATCCTCAAATACCCCAAAGAATCAAGAATCATTTGTGGATAAATCATCACCATAGAAAGATGACCAACAAACTCAGACTAATCAGGCACATCAATACTAACAACCAATGCTCACTCTATATGGAACAAGAGGAAACAATATTGCATGTGGTCAGAGACTGTAAGGAGTCAAAGGAACTCTAGGGGAAGATTCTACACATGGAAGCAACTTCTTTCATCACTAAAATAACGACTGCATATTGGATATCCTACAACATCACATCCATGAAAAACATTCAAGACAAGACAATTGTTTTTAGTGTAACATTTTGGATGATATGGAAGAACAAGAACACATTTGTCTTCAATCACAAAGCCAAATCCTTAAGCATATTGCTTGCAGACTTCATGACCTAGAAAACATCAATCAACAACTATTTGGTGAATAACCTTACAGTACCTGTGCTCAAATATGAACCACATTGAAAACCTCCTAACTACAACTCTCTCATTATCAATGTTGACATGACAATAGACCACAAAGAAAATGTTCAATCAGCAAGTTTCATCATAAGAAACCCCAAAGGAGAATGGATCAAAGACAATACCAGGACCATGCATGATTCAGACCCCATGATAGGAGAATTATATGCCATACTCGATGTAGTATTTTATGTCTCCTCAATACAAATACCCCACATTGTATGATAGTGTATGACTCAATCACCATAGTTCAATACTCAACAAGCCAGAAGGAGTCCCCCCCCAAGAATAAGCTCCTTGTGAAAACTATCAAATTACATTATGGAAGAGTAGGGATCGAGAAGATCGTATACAAGAAAATATTACAGGATAAACTTGTAGATCATCTAGCCAATAAATACCTCAAGCAACTGACTTGTCAAGACCCATGGATGCAATGTCTTCCATTTCATCAGCACCAGTTTGTGTGTGAACAATACCTATCAAAAAATGTAACCATAGTTTATAATCTAACTATGGTACTCCATAAAAACAACTATTTCAATTCGTTCATTCCAAGAATAGAGGACCTATAGTATATAGGGACTAATACTCATCAATTCTACATAGAAATAGAGTTAATATATAGGGGTCTGTTTGTAATTATATATAGTCTCGGGGACCTATGTGTAAAGTACATACAAATTTTTAGTATATATATGCAAACAAAACAAGAGAATTTATCCATGATTTATCCCAATATAATGACTTTAACATGATATAAAAGCTTTTGGTTTTAAACCCTAATCCACCCTTTGTTCCTTCAACCACCATAGTGTTTCTACAATGGCGTACTCTAGTGTAGTGGCCACCAAAGGCATTGTTTCTCCTTCTCCAAGTTGCCAATGTCAAAGGATATGGTTGGGGTTGGTTTCCCACTACCCCAAAAACCTTGAAGTACCATCCTTCAACCATCTTGCTTGTCGTGGGGATCACTCCAATCGTCATCTTGTTGTCTTAAAACCAAAAAGTGTTATTGTGTACTTTTGTATCCCATATAGGATGGCGTAATGACTATTTTCTTACTCCAATCCTTGTTCCATGAGGGTGCCTGAACCTCTATTGTCATAATGAGGAATTATAATTACAATTTATAGTAGAAAAGTGGACTGAAAGCCTCTTCTCAAGCAATATGTCTATTGTGGGTTACTGTATTAGAAACCATTTCTTGCAAGTTTTCAAGTCTATGCTCAGGAAGAGTCGTTGACTTTAGCCCCTCATGCTACAAATTAGGTACAATAGTCTCGTTGGTCTAATATTTGAATTTTCTTATTCTCATCATGGTTGAGAAGAAGGTCATTTCTACTACATAGACCACATTTAGTATCCAAAACAATCTAATCACCAACATGAAGTTGAATGAGGAGAATTTTTCCCAATGGGGTAGGACTATGAAAGTATTTCCCAAAGGCCAAGGATGCATCACACACTTGACCGAATAACTATTGTAAGATTCTCCTATACTTGAACAATGGGAACAACATGATGCAAACATGATATGAAATTCAAAAAAATTGTATATAGCCAACATTACAAATCATTTTGGTCCATGCAAAACATTGTGGGAGCATCTACATCTCATATATCCCAACAATATATCTCACTATTTTTAGAGCTATATGGATTGCAACAGGGAGACGAGTCACTCACAAAGTACTTTGGAGAAGAAAATCACCTAACTAATGATTTACATGCATTATTGCCTCTTTCTAGTGATGTTCAAAAGATTTTGAAACAATATGACCAGAAAACTATCATCAAGTTCAATTCTAGACTTCCTTATAAATATGAGGGAGTAAAAAGCTAAATTTTGTCTAGAGTGGATCTCCTGTCCTTACAAAAAACTTATTCGAGAGTTTTATGTAATTTTCTAGAGAATGATAATGTTGCAATCACTCAATCAATAGGTGACACGTCATTATTGGCCACTCATTGTGGAAGAGATACTGCACCTAGAGGTATCATTGTTTGAGGAGGAGTACTCCCAGTTGATGCATCTCTAAGCATCTCATTAGACAATATATTTAGTTGTTTCTATAGCACAGAGATATGGTCCATCAACTGGCATTTCTTAGGCATCCTGAGCATCTTCGTCGCATCTGATTGGGTCATTGACTCATGTACAACTGAACACATCACAGGTTTATATGAGATGTTCACTACCAACACCCATAAACACAACCTTCCTAGTGTCACCCTTGTAGATGGCCATGTTCAATCTATTAAGGAAACAGGGATAGTTTCAGAAACTCTAGATGTATCTCTTCCAATTACCCTCTTCATCCCTCAACTTCCTATCAATTTGTTATCTATTAGCAAAATTACTCATTCTTTTCAAGATTATATCACTTTCTTACATAATAACATTGTCTTACAGGAGTCGAATACAAGAAGGATGATTGAAGAAGGGTATGACTGGTTGGACCCTACAATTTGCAACAATCTTTGTGTGTTGTTCCCCCCTTGGTGGTGCGTAGTTGTCACGGCCATAGTGTCTTTAGAGAAATTCAAAGATTTGGTTACACGATTGTCTTATTTAGTAAAGCTACAGTGTAATTCATGTTAGTTTGGTTTAGATACCAGGTATGCATTTAGTTCAAAGAAAATCAAAGAATGAAGTCTTTGGTTAAGTTAATTCATATGATATATGGGGTCCTAGTCATGTTACATGCGAACTTGGTTTTAGATATTTTGTTACAATTTTTGTGACTATTCTTGTGCTACATGGCTTTATTGATGAAGGAAAGATTGATAGTTTTATCAATTTTTAAAACCTTTTGTGTTGAGGTGGTAAATCAATTTAAAAGAAAATTTGTATTATTGGTTCTAAGAATGCTAGAGAGTTTTCAGCCATGAGTTCCCTCATTTCATTTCCACCCAATATATCACTCACCAATCATCATGCCCACACACTCCTTAATAGAACATCATGGATGAGAGGAAAAATCTACATATAGTGGATACTGACCACAATATTCTCCTTCATATGCATGTTCCCAAAGAGTTAGGGGGAGATACAATACTCACCTCCACCAATATCATCAAATACATGCCATAATCTATTCTACAAAATCATATGGCCTACCAGATACTTCATACTATAAATATATTATGAAGTGTTCAAGAACTGGAATTTACGTTTGGATGATTTGTCCACTGTCTTTTTAGGGAAATATGTCATTATAGTAGGTAGCGGAAACAAAAATTTAATTGCCATATTCACCTTTCAATAGAAAATTGTGTCAGTAACTATGTAATGAGAAAGATGGTTTGTGAGGTCATACCTGGTCCTAGAGCAAGTCCAACCACTATTCCATTGTTGTAGTATGCAACTTTCTTCAAGTCACACTCGAACATCGTATGCATTAGCCTCTTGGTTGATCACCATGGACAATAGGTTGATGTTGTCCTCCTTACAGGAAGAGCTCCATGCCTCTAGAGTAGTCAACATGGATCACCAGGAACTCTTGTCATTCTAGAAGAACAAACAAGAAGGAGTTGTCCCCTCATGTTGGCGTACTAGTCACCAACTTACTCTCCTACAATTGTTCTTCCTTGTTATCCCTCCCTTTATCAGGTAGGACTTGCTCGGGTTCTCTTGGTTACCACCACTAGAGAAGACAAATAATTGTCAGAGGCAATTGAGTTATTGTTTTTGAGAAGCCCCCAATGTCCCTCTGTTTATAGGAGGGTCAGGACCAGGGTTCCCAAACTGAGTGGGAGTGGAAGGACCCAAAATTTCATCAACTTTCACAACCTACGAGCGGAAAAATAGTCAATTCACAGATGAACTGATCGGTTGGTATGTGAGTCGATCAGTTCAGCCCTTACACCAGTTGTTTCATCATGTTTCCTGATCACAATTGTATTATAAGTTAATATCTAGTTTAATACACAACATGACATCAACACAAATCTTTGAGTCAATTGAGTTGATCCACCAACCACACGGTTCACAACCTAAGACGGTTGGTTCATGGCCCTGAGCCGATCAGTTCAATTCCCTAATTAGTCAGTTCACTATCGAGAATTGCTAAAGTTGGTTCAATTAACTTGACACACTGAAACGGTCGGTTCACTTGTCCAGTCAGTCAATTTTCAACATATGATGTTTAAATTGAATACCTAACTCTTTAGTAACCAATTTTAAACCATATCCATGAATGAACTCCTATTTCAAGTTTATCTTATGTGTCTAACCCTATAGGTTCCAAGTTACATTAGTAGTGAATGTCCATCACTCACTTATGACATCACAAGAAAATAGTGGCACCTAGTAACACATCATTTCTATCCAAGTAATTGAAAAGTTGGAGAACAAATTCCACCTACAGTCTTTGATAGGTTTTATAGTAATTGTATATTTCCTTTTTCAATGATATCCAGATTGAACTCGAGGCACAGAATTGTCATCCTTTCAATGTGCAATCCATGTTCCTTAAACTATAGCAGACTGTTTGAGAGAAATGTGACCTTACTGTCATATATTGATTCACATGTACGTGCACATGCTTTTCCTTAATCTTGCTTATCAAGTGGCCATGATATCAAACTCATGTAGGAGGGACAAATCCCATCTAAATCACTCACAGTCATCCCCATGCGTCACAGTTAATCTGATCATTACCTTTATGGCAACCCTTATTCAAGGTTATAGTTGATGATGTCAAAGCAAACCGAACGACATGTAATAAGTGTAGTGATTTTAGGTCTAAGAACCACAATCACCAACTACACTATGAGATATGACTATGACCACCAGCTATGGTTTCCATGTATCACTCTAAAGGTGGGTCTATCTGATACATTATTCTCTAACAAGTATCTATTTGTTTGGTTTGACATCACATATCTTGACTGATGAGATTCTATCATCAATAAAACACACAATCTAATCTTATGTGTTATTATTGTCTATCAACCTTCTACAATAACATCCTACTAGGGATATAACAAGAATGTATATACTTTTAACACTTTTATGATCTCATTATTCAGGTCATCCACCTGAAGACATACATCTTTGAGTAATATCATTCTTTAGACACTCATTATGTTTCCTCATTATCTCATAACTTATTGAAATAGAATAAATTAGAATATTTCCATTATTATTAATCAAATCCTTTACATAATATGCCATCATAATCATCACATGATTGCCTCTCCAGTAGACGTACCAAAAGACCCCCACTTGCACTTAGAGCCAATCACCCACTAATCTTGTTCTCAGTGATCTAAACATACCCATCATGTTTTTGCTTTGCAAGTTCTAATCTAGCAGGTTAGAAATACTTTTCCTTTAGTTGGTATATTGCATGTCTCACATCTCTTTGTTGTATGACATTTTGTATAAGATGGAATTGTCATAGTATGCTATTTGATATTCCTTGTATAATCACTATCTCTGCTTTTATCATAGTATTTCTACTATGTCATAAATTGTCAAAACATGTCATAAGTTCAGCTATATGAACTTCTATATATGTATATTACTCATTCCTATGTTCATTACACCAAGACATAAGACTTATATTGTAGAATTAAAGTAATGGTTAGCTCAGAACTCTTTCCAATCTTACAACTCTTCTTTTCAGACTAAACACAGTTTTATGTTGCGATCATTCTCTGTCATTTCGGAAGCTTGCATTGATCAAACCCTTTACATTATACTCTAACTTGTTACCATAGTTTAGTAATTGATCCTTAGTGCTTCTCAAGTATTAATGGATATTCTTATGGTGTTTCAATGACCTTCATTAGAATCTAACTGATATCATCTTGTCATTTCCAAGACATAAAAGATAATGGGATGAGTACATTATATTGCATACATTATAGATCCAAACGTGAATGCATATGGAAACTCTTCCATTCTTCATAAGAATTGGAACATTGGGTTCTTGAGAGATTAATCATATCTTCATGGACAAATTCTATGTCATTGAATCCTTCATGATGAACCCTTTTAGCATCTTGCTAATATATGTGCTCATATTTAGGTTTAGAAACTTTACAGAACTATCTCTATAGATCTCAATTCCTATCACATAGGGCGTTTCACCTAATCCTTCATGTTGAAGGTGATTTCCATGATAGGTTTCAATACTTAGTATTGATATTTTATTCCTCATCAACATGTGGAATATTCATATCCTCCCACTAAATCTTTTCTAATAATAGATTTCATCTTTTATCTTGACTCAAGTCAAACTCTTTGACTATCCTATCAAATCAAAGATTCTAGTTTTGAGATGCTTGTTTCAACCTCTAGATTGAACAATGTAGCTTATAGACTTTATTTTCATTAATGGATCTATAAAACCTTCACAGTGTGTCATCTACACATCCTCTCAATTATTCCTATTAAAGAATGCAATTTTAATCTCCATATGCCAAATCACATAGTCTTATTAATTTGTAGTGGTAAGCATCTAAATTAATGACGGGATTTCATCGTGTTCAACACTTTGAACTGGTTTGAAAACCTCTGCAACCAATTTGTCCTTTTATGTCATCCATGTTAGATTTCCTATCAAAACCCAACTACACCTTATGGGTTTTACCCCTCTAGGTGGTACCATTAAGGTCATACCTTATTGGCATTAATGTATTCCATTCTAGATATAATGGCCTCAAGTCATTTCTTAGGCTTTGGTCCCCCAATAGTTCTTAGTTGATTTTTGGCTCATCATCTTATGTCCAACTCATAATTTATCTAAGTTTTCGAATTCACAATCTTTTAACCTCATATGTGCTCTATTAGAACTACGAGTTTTATGTTAAAGATGGAACTTGAGATTCCAAAACAGTTTGTGATTCTCCTTGTGTAACACCCCTGACCTGGGTTTTGGGATAACCCTGACTATTTTAATTAAGTAAGATGTTTAAATCTTTAATATAATCCTTTGAGGTGTTTTACTAACATGTGACACGCTTATGTTTCAAGTTTGGTCCCGTTTGAGTAATGTTTGAGCAATGTTTGCTTATTTTTGACCAGAGTGCAATTTACCCAAGATAAGGGGTTATCTTGAAAAATGTCACATATTCAGTGTACCCTTAATGCTTTACCATTTTAAAGATAAGATGATGATATGATGCGCCTTGTGGCAAGCTTAAGTTTCAAGTTGAGCATGTGTGGATGATGCTTGTGTTTCGTGTGCCAGTTTTGATGTAAAGTGCAAATTACCCAAAGTAAAAAGTTAATATGCAAATTACCATCTTTAGAATGTCCCTAATATCTCTTATCATCATCAAGAGGAGATAGGAAGAAGGGGGTGCCTTGTTTGAATCTTGGATGAGTGATAGCACTCTTGATAGTGAAATAACTAAGAATGTTGAGTGTCTTGAACCCTAAATAAGGTTTTATCGAGTTGTGAAGTGAATATGGGAGTGCCTAATGGCTTGGAAGACATAGATGAGGTCCCATATAGGTTTAGAAACTTTTTTTAAGTATTCATATCGGACTAAACACCTCAAGTAAGTAAAGAATATCTATTTAGAAGTTCCATACAAAAATAGTATCGATTTGCATGAAAAGTGATATTGGGTTGTAGTATCTTGTTAAGTAAGATACCCAGTGGTCGATACCTCATACTTGAATTATCCACAAGAGTTTTGCATGTCAAGATAATCATGTATGCATGGATTCACCATTCATGGACAAGTGTAACCCAAGTGCATATGCTGATGACACTTCACATACACTCTCTCTCATGAGACTCAACAAAATAAGCCTCTTTTTCACCTACTAGTAAACATTTTGACCCTCATATTGTTCCTTTCTTGGTGGATGACCCTAGGAGCTCAAGGATCAGGAGGAAGGTTGAGCATCTCGCCTAAGGTGAAGCCATGGTCATCTTCAAGCTTGGGTGTACTATTCTTCTCGGATCATGGTTTCATCCTTTCTTTCTTTTCTCCTTCACCAAGTTTTTAACTATGATAACTTCTTCTTGATGGAGGTGAAGCTATAGCTGAATATTGGATCTTTGTATAAGTCATCTTCAACCTTAGGAATGTGAAGATTTGGAGCTTTGAGTTCTAGTGTAATCTTGAGGTGGGTTATATAACTTGAACTCAACTTTATTATTATTCACCTTCTATCATGCAATACTTGGTGATTCCTTTTCTGTTTCAACTTTTCTTGACTAAAAGATGATTCTATGAGATCTAATGGATATATGGGGATGTTTTCCATGAACTAGAGTATTTGGTGGACAAAGGGTTGAAGCATTGAAGATGACAAGTCAATACATACACATAGTTGTGAGTGGTCGTTATGACTTGTGGTGTCCAAATTGACACATCATGTAACAAGTCGTTACACTTGGGAAACTAATATATTTTCATGGGGTTGGCCCATCATGCCCTATAAGAGTTATCTTGTTATGCTTGACATCTTAGACCAATAGGTTGAGAATGTTAGCTCGTCTTGACCAGGAGGATATATCATGAGCTAAAGTTCCAAATTGTGATGCCCATTTTTGGACAAGAGGCCGACATGAAGATGCCTAACCCGTCACACTTAGGGTTTCCTATCACACCCTTCAATTAGGGATAAATTGATACATATGAGGTCCTAAACGATTACTAGTTTGTTACATGTGAAGGACTATTGTTCTTGCCATTGTCTATCCTATCACCTAAAGGCTAAATATGAGAGAAAGACAATACCTTAAAAGATGAGTGAAGATATGTGGTCAACCCAATATGCCTTAACCATAACAACCAATCATACTTCAAGTATTGTTTCCCGACACACCTTAGCAGATAGACCTAGTTGTTAGTGTGGTTGATACACTAGAATGTTATATGGACAACACAAGTATCATTTCTAACAAAAGTGTCTAGACTGACACACGTAAAGAGTGTCTAGGTCGATACAAGTGATAATGTCTAGGCTGAGATGAAAAAATGTGTCTTGGCAGACACAAGGATTAATGTGTAGGCCGATACACATAGATGAGTGTATGCCAACACATGAGGAGTATAATCGAGTTCATACACTATGATGTAGTGAGAAGGATATACTTTGATAAGCATAGGTCAATACACCCTAAAGAGGGTCAAGTCAATATCATAAGTTAAAGTTGAATCTAGTATCCTAATGAGGATGAGAGAGAAACTTATATCACTCATGTTGATAATCAATTAATGATAATTGATGAGAGTAATCAAGTATGATTGAATAATCATGGAAATGCCTAGATGTGAGGAGTTATGAATTAGGGTGCGGTTGTTGAATATAACACTAAAAACCTTAATCGGCTACAATAGAAACCCTAACCCTATTCATGAGAGGGTTGTAACTTGATTAAAGGATTTTTCTTTTATGGCATGGTGTTGATATTTAAATTTATATCTCTTTTATCATGAGATATTAACCATGCAAGTGTTTTGAGATAATGAGCATAGCCAACTACAGACTATGGTGATGTGACATTACATAGATTAAATGGGCCATGCGGGAGCCATGTGAAATACGTGTACAACAAGTATGATGTTTATATGGGTCTTATGACCTAGAGATGGTTGTTTCCTAGTGAGAGATGACATTGTTCAATAATGAACTAAGGGGATTTAAACCCCATAGCATGTGATAATGATAATGAGATGATATTCTCAGTAGTATGTTTAAAGGAATGAGATCCTAGGATTAATTGTGATAAAGTACCAAGTATGTGTTACAATTGTTATGTGATTGCTTGAAGGATGTATTATAATGTTCTGTACAACATTTACTTGTGTGGTATATTTGTAACTTGATTGATGTTGTGATACACCTAAGGTTGTAGGTTGCTCTGTTCATAGATCCATTCAATGTCAGAACTTGCTGGATGGTGGGACGAGTTTAACTCGGAATGTATATTATTGAATATGCACAAGTGTGTAGTTAATCATCTTCCCGCATCTGTAAAATAATTATGTGATATGGATTTCCATGAGTGAGCCAATCCTTTTCAATGGCCATGTATGAGCCAATTATTTTATAATATGGATGTCCATGAGTGAGCCAATCCTTTTCTTGAATAATGACCATGCATGATCCAATCCTTTTCGTAGACAATGGCCATGCATGAGCTAATCCTTTTATCTGAATGGCCATGAGTGAGCCAATTCTTTATATATCAGAATGACCACGAGTGAGCCAATTCTATTTATCTGAATAGCCATGAGTGGGCTATTCTCTAGCGTTGCGACTTGTACCAAGATGGGCTAGTTGATTAAATAGTTGACTACATGTCACTATTAGTCATTAACTAACATATATGTGTGTTGTCTCTCATACTGACTAGGAGTTGTGGGTGAGGTCTTGGATTTTGGTTGTCCTTGGACCTTATATGTCACCGTTGATGGCCCTTCATAGGGGGCGGTTGGACTTGGGTGTTACACCTTGTCCATATTGTACCTCCTTAGGTTTAATGTTTTCTTGTTGATCTCAAACTTTTTGAATTATACTTTACTCCCACTGATTCTTTTGGAATTCAGCTATCCTATCAACAAAGACTTTTGTTGTCATATTGAGATAAGTAATATTCAATAAATTAAATTTTATTTTATCAAACCTTTCCAAGAAAATATTTTCTTGAATAAGTTTCAATCCTTAAGACATATCAGGACATTTCCATACCATATCTCATATGTGGTCCATTAAGCCATTTTATACGATACATTTTATAACTGCTAAGCATATGCCTAAAAGGAAATTAGAAGATTAGATTATATGATAATCACATCATGAATCATCATGTTGTGATTCCTCTTTTTAATACATCATCATGATTCAGGTGGAATTCATTGTGATACTCCATTACAGTCTCTCTAAAAGGTCCTCAAATCTCTTCCTATAAAGTATTTCAACATTGATCATATCAAAGTATCTTAACACTTTTAAGGAAGTTGTGTACTTAATACATGTAATATACTTGAAAACTTCAAGAGGTCTATATTTTACTAAATACATATAACCATATCATCAATAAATATAACAAGTACAAAAAATTATCTATACCATTTATTCTATAGGTTTATATACATCATTATGTACAAGCCCTGATAGAATGCTTGTTCTCCCACTACACCTAGTGATACATGGTTTGTCTTGTTGCTTATATAAAATACTTGCATGTATTTTATTGGTTCAATAACCAAAAGAGTCAATATGAACCTCAATATGTTCTGGAAATACATTTGTTGTATATGTGCTCTAGATGGCAATGCTATAGATATTGATTATTTGAGTTTATCAAGTTTTAATCCTTTAGGTATATAAGTTATAAACATTCATCTTTAGATCCTTGAAATAAATATCACAAGACATTTGGAAAATTTCAATACAAGATTGTATCTTAGAAATAGAAACATTAATAACTATTTGTTCATTATCATCCTTGTCCATACAAGATTCATAAAGTAAAATGTTTCTATTATTGAAATAAATGAAATAGCAATTTTTCTAACTCTATTTCATGCCGAATTGGCTAATATAAATTATAAATGTAAAATGAAGTTGCACCAACTCTTGCTCCGCACAATCTATCATTTCCCTTTCATAAATGATTTACTTCTTATCAAATTGTGCACATCAATGTATGTCAGATCTACATCTGGTATCACATAACAAAGATGAATACGTGATCAGATTTATCTTATAACATTTATACCTAAAGTATAGGTTACTATCCCCTCCTTCTCCTTCTTTAATTCCTCTAGGTAGAGAGGGCAATTCCTTTTCTAGTGTCCAGGCTAGTGATAGTGGTGATAATGGCCTCAACTATTTACTCCCTTTCCCTTGAGTGTTGAAGACTTCAGCTTCTAGCTAGCTTTAGAACTCTTCTTAGCTTTGCCTTTTCCCTTAGACTCTACCTTTGGTTTGTTGATCATTATCACAGACCTAGGCTTGTCTTTTTTCATTTATGCCTCAACTATTCTCAACATACCAAGTAAGTTTTTTAACGACTTGTCAAAGTCATTCATGTTGTAGTTCATGACAAACTGACTGTATGACTTCAGTAGATATTGCAGAATCACATCATTGGCCAACTCTTGACTAAGGGGAATCACAGTCTAGAAAGGTTCTCCACATACCCATGTTCTCATGAGGACCTACTGGAACTCCTTCCGTGTTACTTTTGAACAACACATTAGAGACATTAAATATCTCTTGTCTTGCCTGATCTTGGAACATGTTCTTAAGATGTGTGACAATCTCATCCATGTTCTCATGTTGTCTTTGCCACTCATAGTTCATTTGACACAACATCAGGCACTTGACATCCATGGCATCCTCAGTATGATTCTTATATGCATCCTGTCAGCCTTAGGTTCACTGGGAAGAGGTTCTTCTGGTTCTGGTGTCTCCAAGACATAGATCTCGCACTACTCAGTGAGAATGATTCTCAACATCCTAAACCAGTCGTGGAAGTTATTCCCATTCAACTTGTCCTTCTTAAGGAGTGGTCATAGAGAAATTTGTTGTTGTGTGTTTCCATTTGATTCCACAATAGAAATCTATAATTTTGACAAAAATTCATTTTGTATTTGATTTATATAAATTCGATGATGTTTAATTAGGCTTTTAATTAACTATCACTCTCATGATTTTATCCAATTTGATAACCCTCAATTATCAATTTAGAAGATTGCAATGCACAAACTTCTAATGAGCTAAGATCCTAAATAATTCAATTATTGTTCGAACAATGCCAACGTCCAAAATCAATCATTAAGGCAACCAATGTTTGCCAATAGCATCTTATGCAATTCTTGGATAGATGGTATGCACAACTCCTTCCATAACCATTTGCACACCTCCAAGTTCTTAATCTCATTAATGACACCCACTTAAGCCCGACCCAAAAGCCAACACGATAGAAATGCACCCTACTTTAGTATAACTTACATATCTACCATCACACATGATAAGATTGACGACACATCATACTTTTTCATAACGTATGATTTTTCGATCAAGATTATCATGTGTGTTTCTAATGGAAATCATATTAGTCTTAATATGTTTTATTGAGGGATTTATATATTTATAAATATATATACATTATCAAATCACCACATAAATATAGTATGTATCATATACATTCTATATCCTACAACGTAAACATGCAATATAAAACATTAGCGATGGTTATGGCCATACTATTGTAATTCCTTGGAGCCATAGGGAATTATACCACCTAGGTCTACATATCATGCAAGAACCTATTGTTGGTGTAGATCTGTGCTTGTCAATCTGGGTTTATCGGTTCAACCCTTGAACCGGTCAAATTTCCTCTTGGACGGTCAATTAGTGGTCTAAAATGATCATCTAGCCTCCTATCCAATCAATATTTGGACACCTCCAAATGATCGGTTGGTCCACCAGTCAGTTGGTTTGCTCCTCCATAAGTTTTTTCTTCTTGGTCCCTCTAGTGCATCATCTCATCTCATGAAGTGGTTAGCTCACCTGCCGTTGATCCTCTTCTTCGTTGTAACAATAAAAGAAAATATCCTACTCATATTTATTACATGGTAAAGAGAAACCTCAAGTTACATTCGAGGAGAGTATAGGTAGGAAAGAATAATACTTTTACATTGGGAAGAAGAAGGTAGAGGATCCATATGCAAACTGAGATATAATTCGAAAAACAAACCATTCAACCACACACAGATATATGGGTTATTGGCCATAAACACGCTACACATCTAGCATCAAAACTACCTTTTAGGGAGACAAATGTAAATTGCATATGTATCATATATATATATATATACATACATACGTACGCACACACACACACACACACACACACACATATATATATATATATATATATATATATAACTTTGGGATCATATGTGGAATCATATGCCATTCATGATACTTCATCCTATAAAGATATTATATAGTGTTCAAGAACGGGCGTTTGGGTGGGAATGTTTTGTCTCCACTGTCTTTGTAGGGAAATATGGCATTAGAACAGAGAGCGGAAACAAAAATTTAAGTGTCGTATTCCCCTTTTAATAGACAATCGTGTCAATAAATATGTAATGGAAAGGATGGTTTATGAGGTTATACATGGTCCTAGAGCAAGTCCAGTGACTAGTCCCTCATTGCAGAATGTAGCTTTATTCAAGTCACACTCAAACAACATTTGCATCGACCTCTTAGTTGATCACCATGGACAGGAGGTTGATGTTGCCCTCCTAGAGGGAAAAGCTCCACGCCTCTAGAGTAGTCCACACAGACTACCAGGAACTCTTATCATTCTATAAGAATAGACAAGAATGATTTGTCCCCTCATGTTGGTGTATTAGTCACCAACTTGCTCTCCTACAAATGTCCTCCCTTGCTATCCCTCCAGTTATGGAGTAGGACTTGCTCGGGTTCTCTCAGTTACCACAACCAGAGAAGACAAACAATTGTCATAGGTAATTGAATTGTTGTTATTTCTAAGAGGCCCCCAGTACCCCTATATTTATAGGAGGGTTAGGGTAAGGTTCCCAGTTTGAGAGGGAGCAGAAGAGACCAGAATTTCACAAGTTTTCACAAATTGTGAGTGGAAAAATAACCAATTCACAAGTGAATCAATTGGTTGGCATGTGAGCTGATCGGTTCAACCCTTGAACTAGTCATTTCATCAAGTTTACCAATCACAATATTATTGACAATTAATATCCTATTTAATACACAACATGATGTCAGCACAAATCCTTGAATCAATCAAATTGATCCACCAACTTTTCGGTTCACAACCTGAGACGGTTGGTTCGTGGACCTGAGTCTGTCGGTTCACTTCCTGAATCAGTCAGTTCACTGTCTAGAAATGCCAAAGTTTGTTCAATTGACCTGACACACTGAATTGGTTGTTTCAACACTTGAAGTGGTAGGTACACTTGTCCAGCCAATCAATTTTCTACCAGCAATGTTTAAATTGAATACCCAACTCTTTAGTAATCAAGTTCAAACCACATTCATGAATGAACTCCTATTCCAAGTGTATCCTATGTGTCTGACCCTATAGGTTCCAAGTTACATTGGTAGTGAGTGTCCATAACTCACTTATGACATCACAAGCAAAGAGTGGTGCCTAGTAACACATCATTGCTACCCAAGTAATCAAAAAGTTAACAACTTAAACCTATAGTCTGTGATAGATGTTACAATGATTGTATAATTACTTTTTCATTGATATCTAGATTGAACTCAAGGAATCAAATTGTCATCTTTTAATGTTCAACCCACGTTCCTTGAACTAGAAAAAACCGTCTGAGATAATTGTGACCTCAATGTCATATATTAATTCACTTGTGCATGCACATGCTTTTCCTCAATCTTGCTTAATAAGAGTCCAGGATGTCAAACTCTTATAGGAGGGACAAATCTCATATACATCACTCACATTCCTCCCCAGATGTCACAATGCATCAAATCATCACCTTAATAGCAACCCTTATTCAAGGTTACAGTGGATGATGTCAAACAACACCGAACGACATGTTATAAGAGTAGTTATTTCAAGTCTAAGAACCATAATCACCACCTACACTATGAGATATGACTATGATCACCAGTTATGGTTTCCATGTATCACTCTCAAGGTGGTTCTGTCTGATAGACTATTCTCGAACAAGTATCTATGTGTTTGATTTGATATCACATATCATGACTGATGAGATTCTATCATTAACCAACATACACTCTAATCTTATTTGTTATTGTTGTCAGCCTTCCACAATAACATCTGACTAGGGACATAACAAGAATGTATATACTTTTAACATTTGTATGATCTCATTGTTAATGTCATGCACCTGAAGACATATGTCATTGAGTAATATCATTCTTAGACATTCATTATGTTTCCTCATTATCTCATAACTAAGTGAAATAGAATATATTGGAAGATTGCCTTTATTATTAATTAGATCCTTTACATAATACTCCATCCCAATCATCACATGATTGTCTCTTTGGGTATACATAGCAACAGTCTTGGCCCAAGTTCAGATAATTTGAGTCCAAAGTCATTAAAATGCATCTTCTTGGGACACTCTCAAATTAGAAGGGGTACAAGTGCACATTCCCACCTCACATTGTCTCTTTATATCTAATAATGTCACCTTTTTTTAAGACATGCCCTATTTTGAGGGAAATTGTTCAGTGATAGCTATAGTTATGGAGGAACCTTTACCCCTTCATGTCATTGTTGACTCCTCTAGCTGTCTTTCTTCTATAAATACATTCTACAAATTCCTATAGACCATGGATCACACATCTATACACTCATTGTACAAGTACAGGCTATATAGCTGAGTGAACAATGTGCATTGATGTCAGAACCGGAATGTCATTGGGTCTACAGTGTCAATTTGGGTGAAGATGGATGTGTTGACAGGCTTAATGCACACTTGGTAGCTAAGGGATACACTTAGATCTAAGTTGAGAATTACTCAGAGACCTTCTCTCCTGTGTCAAAGATGTCATCAATATGCATCTTGTATCTGTGGTTGCTATTCACTCTTGGCCTCTCCACAAGCTTGATATTAACAATGCATTTCTGTGCGGAGGGTTATTTGGAGCAACCTCCTGGGTTTTTCCCTCAGGGGGGAGTATGCTTTAGTATTCTATCTTCACAAGATTTTTTACATGTTGAAATAGTTGCCTCATGGTTGGTTTTGGAAAATTTAGTGACACTCTTTTTGAGTTTTGTCTTCAAAGGTGCACTATGGACCATTCAGTCTTCTATAGATGAAACAACTCTAGGAGCATATCTCTGCTAGTATATGTTGATGACATTGTGATTACTTGGGACAACAAACATGGTATCGTAGAGTTGAAATCAGTTCAATAGTGTTAGTTTCAAACAAAGGACTTGGATAGTCTTAAATATATCCATGGGTATGAAGTTGCCAAGTCCAAGTCTGGGATAGTGATCTCTCGAAGGATGTACGTCCTAGATCTTCTTACTATGACAAGGTTGGTTGGAGCCACGCATGTTTATGCTCCTAATGGATCATAAAGTTAAACAGTCTATAGAGAAGGGGGAATTTCTTGATGATCCATGGAGATATAGATGACTTGTTTGAAAATTAATCTATTTGACTGTCACATGGCCAGCGGAAGATGGATGTGTTGACAGGCTTAAGGCACACTTGGTAGCTAAGGGATACACTTAGATCTAAGTTGAGAATTACTAAGAGACCTTCTCTCCTTTGTCAAAGATGTTATCAATATGTATCTTGTTATCTGTGGTTTCTATTCACTCTTGGCCTCTCCACAAGATTGATATTAAAAATGCATTTCTACATGGTGATTTACATGCGGAGGGTTATTTGGAGCAACCTTGTAGGTTTTTCCCTAAGGTGGGAGTATGCTTTAGTATTCTATTTTCACAAGACTTTTTACATGTTGAAATAGTTGCCTCATGGTTGTATTTGGAAAATTTAGTGACGCTCTTTTTGAGTTTGGTCTTCAAAGGTGCACTATGGACAATTCAATCTTCTATAGATGAAACAACTCTGGGAGCATATTTCTGCTAGTATATGTTGATGATATTGTGATAACTTGGGACAACAAGCATGGTATTGTGGAGATGAAATCAGTTCGATAGGGCCAATTTCAAACAAAGGACTTGGATTGTCTTAAATATATCCATGGGTATGAAGTTGCCAAGTCCAAGTCTGGGATAGTGATCTCTCGAAGGATGTATGTCCTAGTTCTTCTTACTACGACAAGGTTGGTTGGAGCCCAACATGTTGATGCTCCTAATGGATCATAAAGTTAAATAGTCTATAGAGAATGAGGAATTTCTTGATGATCCATGGAGATATAGACAACTTGTTTGAAAATTAATCTATTTGATTGTTACATGTCCTGCTATTGACTTTGCCACTACTATTGTTGTTAGTTCCTAAATAAACCATGCATCAGTCGCATGGATATTGTGACACACATTATGAGATGTCTAAAAAGGTCCCATGGTAGGGGTATCTTATATCAAGTCCATGGACATCTTCATGTGGAAGGGTTTTCAGATGTTGACTGGGTTGGATCTAATGTTGAAAGGAAGTTCGCGGGCTACTATGTATTTTTGGGTGGAAACTTGGTGTCTTTGAAAGCAAGAATCAAACTATAGTTTTGAGATCCATTCCAAACTTAGAGTATAGATCTATGACCCTTTTAAGGCATTGGAACTCAAGCAAGATAGTTTTGAGATATCCCTCAACACCTGTGAAAGAAGAAAATCGCCACGATGACAACAAAAACAATAGGTCAATGTAGTGACATAATTCTGTGAAGCATGCAAGGGAACTTACCACACTATGTTGTCTTCTACTATACTTTTTGATGTTGTGATTAGTGATGTTGCATATAAAGGAGACAACAATCAAATGGAGGATGTGAACTCCATCAATGGCATTCTTAACCAAGTGTATTATAACCTCAATCAAAATAGAAACTATCCTGGTTTTTAGTATGGAAATCCTACATGATAAGAAAAGTCACAACAACTCCTATAGGATATGAATCAAGTTAGAGGGGGCCCATGTTTCCAAAACAACCAGCAACAAAATTTCAGAAGTCAAGGAAACTATAGAGGTAACTTCCAAAATAGGAACGACAATCCGTACTAGAATTCTATCCAAGCCCCACAACAACAATAATGGTAGGGAAATACTCTCTCAACTAATCAAAAACTTTCAACCATTGAGAATATGTTGCATTCACAATATATGATGATTGCAAATTAACAAGGTCATCATAGACTCGTTGAATCTCAAATGGATCAACTCTTTACTAACCTTCACCCACCTATGGGAGCTTTTGAAGGACAACCAGGAGAAAATACACATAATATAGAACATCTTAAAGCCATGACAACTTGTTGGCCTCATCTTTATATAAAGAAAAACTCCTATTGCCATGGAAAAAATCCCAATATGATGAGGATAGTGTCGTTTTCACTTAGAACACAAAAACAACTTGGCATTAAAATTTCACGCCTACCTCACTACAACCTAAAATTTTAGTATATAAGCCACATGTTACATTTAAGAATCATTTGACTCACACCTAACTCAATGTTAGGTTTAACAAATTTTAAGAAGCTTTTTTGAATTTGTATGTCAATGTCTTATTATTGGATGTTATGACTTAGATTTGCCATTGGTCTAGATTCTTTGAAATCTTACTCAGCCACAAATACAAAAATAAAGAACATAAAATAGTGAACCTAGCAAGAACATCATCAGATATATTTAGGATAAGATGCTTGTAAGAGTAAGGATCCTTGTCCTTTTGAGATGTCAAGCTTGATAAGAAATTCTACCTGCCAACAAGGTCTAGATAGTCTTCGAGCTAGCATTTCCACTGTGCCTCTCAACTTGTGCAATAGACTCATCCTTACTGACTTACTACCCACAAGAATGACTATCGAGCTTGCTAACTCCTCTAGAACTAAACCAGTTGGCATCATAGATAATATCCCTATAATGGTTGGGGATATATATGTCCCATGAGATTTTGTTCACAATGGACATCAAGGAGAATCTTCACTACCCTCTAATTTTGACAGACCATTCCTCTCCACCACCACAACCTTGACTTATGTTGAAGTAGGAATCTTGAGTTTATGAGTGGGAAACCAATCTTTTGATTTTGAATCATTTGTAAGCACAAAGGAGCGCACTAAAGAAGAAGAAGTTTATTTAATCGACTATGTCAATCAATTTATCCAAATGCAACAACAATTATTTACCTCAAGAACCCCACTAATACCTAAATTTGGCATACCTTTAGAATAGGATCACAATACAAACATAATTGAGAGTGCACCATTATACTTAAAGACAAATGAACATCCATGTTGCTACTCATGCAATGCTTTCCCCATATATCCATGAGCCATCTCATCTAGAGACAATTGTCTTCTTGAATGCAACAACATCCAAATAGATAGTAACTACTAATTTCAACTTTTCTCCTCAACAAGATCTATTTTATGATGATCATCAAACACCTTATACTTTTTTGATGCCCTATGTCAATGAAAGAGAACCTCTTGGGAATGTAGATTGTAATCTATCTCGGGACCAATCCCCATATCCATACCCCCAATGACACCAGTAACGAGCAAGGCTATGATGAAATGGTTATGCATCAACAAATGAACTTTACTTCCACACCTCAATCATTCTATCCAACTAATGAAGTCTCTCATATCCACTACAACTATTCATCACCATGCATTGACTACAAGATACCAATCTATCACAACTCAAACCGCTAACCTTATATTCTAAAATTGTCCACTCACATGGGGAAGAATACAAGAAGCAAGAAATAAATCAATGATAAAGGAATGTCTAAAAAGGAAGCCAGTGGGATAATATATTATTCTATTTCAGGCTCCGTTGGATACCCTTCCATGGTAATGAATTCAATGCATCGAGTCAACCACATAAAACACAGGCACTTGTCTAGAGACAACTCGACCTTTAGTTTAGTTTATTTTTTCAAATATTAGACTAGACAATTTTGTATCCATTAGATAATGCATTGCAATATGCAATATGAAGTTCTCACAATATTCAATTTTAAGATTTTAGATGGAGAAACTATTTTTGATATGAACGCAACCACATATGGAGGTCCAACTCGTATGATTTTTTTGCTCCATCTCAAATTTAGTGTTTGCTAGGGACGACCAAATTTCAAAGTTCGAGTTGGATGGTGAGTGGTATGTATTCTACAATCCATCCACACCTATCTATTTTACACTTAAGTTACCATGATTGCAATTTTGTACAATTTTTTCAAAATATTTGAAATTTTAAAAGTTGAATTATATAGAAATTTGATGAGATTTTCATGCTTCTAATGCAATCAAAGTCATTATCTAGTAGTCTAGTTCTTTCTCCATGCATTTTTGCATTATTATACTCTCCTTATTAGAAGCAAATCCTCAAGAGAAACAACTTTTCAAACTACTAGAAATCACCTTGTGAATTTTATGAATCCTAACATCATGATCCTTAGAAGGAAATAAATGGTGAGTATTTGTGGAATTGATAGGGATCAAACACATCGTGCTTCCTACTAACAACCGTATGAACTACATGGAATTACCACTCAATCCCCATCAATGCATTATTTGACTATAGCGTGACAAGGAGGTCGACTTGGTGCACAAAATTGTACATCAAGTTGCATTATGATTTGAAATCTCTTCTACACTTCTTCTTCCATTTTGCATACCTCTTCATTCCAGCAAAATAAACAAAACAACACAAAAATAATACCTAACCCTAAGTTTAGGGTGGCACACCACCCTCTATCTATTCGCTTCTTCCATACCCTTTTCTATATATTAGGGGTGTACCACCAAAAGAAAAGAAAAGATGTTATTTTACACACAAGAAAAATAGAATCTAAAGTCAAACAGAGGAGAGGTTCCATACAAAAAGTGCAATCAGTGTAATTTCAGACGTAAAATATAAATATTGATTTGAATAGAAGAGAGATTTTCTAATTCCTTCCCTACCCCCTTCATTCCCTTTCCACCTATAGGAACGATGAATGTCTCTATTTTATTAATCCTTGAAAAACACCAAGGTCATATCATATTTACCCCTTTAGTTTTGTGGGTCCCTCTAAACTCTCACAAAGCTTTTGACATGGCTGATGTTGGAAACAGTGGGGATGAAATGTTTTTGGGGAAAAAATGGGCACAAAGATATTGAAATTTGTGTTATGTTATCTCTGGAAGTTAAGATGCTCAGCCATGCATGACAGTAAAGAAACCAACATGACAAGAAGATGAGGCAATCAAAAAGATTGAGAGTATCTATTGGTGATTATTTCATATTTTATGTCACTCGAGGACTAGCAACGTTTAAGTTTGGGGTATTTGATGTATACATATTCATATTAGTTTCAGTAGCATTTTTAGTTCAAATTTTTAGTTAGATCCTTTGATTAACCTTTGAATTTGCATCGATATAGTTTTCCTTAGTTTTATGTAAATATTTAGGGTTTTAATCGAATCCATCACTTTCCATGGCTCCATGTGAACCAGCTTAGGCCACACCAGTCCTTTCATCGACCTATCCCCTTATTGACCTAGACTTCATCAGTGCAGGCTCATGGACCCATGCCAACACCCCAAGGGGGGTTTTCTTTAATATAGAACTTCTATCGACCAACAAAGACCATATTAATGACTACATAGTAGATTCATTGACTGAAAAATACTATATACCTGATAAGATTTTTGCAAACCTCATCGACCAATGGCCAAGCAAGCTTGTTTTGTGCTGATGTGGACCAACAAAAATCGTCAACTAGTGAGATCCATTGCCCGATGAGTAGGCAGAACTGCCTCGTCAACCGACAAGGCTTCTGCAAGTTAAGATCAATGATAGTTATGCAACTGACTGATGACTCTCTATGGTCATTTTCGATCGTCGAGAAGATTGGGACAAGCATGTTTCCTGACGAGTCATCCACAAGGTACAATAGATGTTGAACCTCGATGAAGGTCACAATTTTTACCTACACTGTTGTAGGGCACAACAACACAACACACATGTTGCTCTATACTCCAGATACTATAAATAGTTTCCCCCTCCTCCATTAAGGGGAATATCTTCATCTCCATATGCCTCCAGGAAGCTACACTCTAGCCCCATCCAAGGGATATGATTACCATTGGCTAGCCATCAAAGTATTTATAGTACCTCAGTTGGGCCTCCAATCTGCCTCTACTTCACTCCGCCCCACCCCTTTTCCATGAAGGTGGTTGACTCATAAAAATTGTCACCTCCATTCATCCATCTACCACTCCTCTTCAATGATCTAGACTCAAAGAGGAAGGAGGGACAAATAAGAACATTACCTTGAAAAGAGTCCATGCTGGTCTTCTATCTTTCGACTAATTTCTGATGGTTCATTAGGTACAAGGACTTTGTTGCTCACTCCAAGATGCACTCCTTTTTCACCAACAATCATGGTGGCCAGATTCTCCTTATCTTCCCCTTATTATAGATCTCATCATGATGAATGAGTAGTTCATCTCACTAGAGTGTAGGGACTAGACCTAATATATGTTCTTGCCATCATTTTTTTCTTATATATAATGTGTTCTTAATTGAATTAAATATTAATGTAGTATGGATTAATATAGTGTTCCATGACTTGAATATAACTTATTCAATTTAATGTTACTCATTTAGTGCATTTTGTATGGATTGATCATCTACTATAAATGATCTATTATATTTCTATGTTGTAAGAACTTCAATGCTTAATATTTGAATATCGATTAAGTTGGTTGACACCCGGACAAGAACTACCAAAAGGAAATCTTTGGGGTTGTAGATACATGATCTGTGAGTAGTGAGACATCACACTCATGAGGATATCTATGTGATCTTCCCGCACCTAATAGACCAAAACTTTCTTTTGCCCAATTGGATGTTTTATCTAGAATGGATATGTTATGGATGTGTTTCTACATGTAGCAATGGTGAAACCCGATAACACATTGACTTATATCATTAATAGAGACCTTCTTTTATTTTTTATCTTTTACTTTCCTATGAAATTAGTTTTATTCAACCCAATCAACTCTTGGTTCTAAATATTGGTCTTAGTTCAACTAGATATCAACTAGCAAGGTTCTTAAAAGCTTTGTCCCTTGGGATTTGATCCTTAACTATATTGCGATAAAACTTGCTCATTTGATGGTGGTATTATTGCACGTTACTTTGTAAAAACTTAGAGATTTCAACCCTAGGTGAATTTCTTAGTGCAGTAAAAGCCACGCCATGGAGCTCCTTCACGTTTCCTACAAAAATTCTATGCTTTTAGAAAAATATCTCTTCCTAATATTTTTAATGTAACTTATGATTTTTTCCATTCTCTTTATTTATACTTTGTGTTGAGGTTAATCGATTAAACTCCTAGTGAAACTAGATCATATCATATTTTAATAATGTTCTATTATTCCAATGTATTATTGACCCTACAGGAGGTTCTTATCATTTGTTGTAGATGGTCCTTGTCATTTTGTATGATCCATGCTAATATGTGTCTTGCATTTGTGTTATTTTTTTCTGGATGTCTCAAATTATATTTTTTTGGTCTTACATTCTAATCATGAAAATCTATTAATTTAGAGGGATTGTTAATTATACCACTCATTCCATTAAATTTTTATATATTAGTGTTTGCACATTTTTATTGCCTTGTAGTTTTACTTTACATGGAGTTTACTATCATTAGGAATCACTAATTCCTAGTTACACATATGCTAGTCAGACTAGAGCATATCTAATGTCTAAATCTAAGAGCATTTCAAGATTAACAAATTCCTATTTATCAAATATGTTAAGTGAATATCCACTTAATGCCACTCATATACCAATAGTTTATCTACTTTATGTAAATAATGTAAACAATATATAATGTAATTTATCTTATGTATAAAAATCTTAGCAGAACCATCCATTTCAAAGTACCTTGTATTTGACATTTTTGTAGATACATGAATTTCCATTCCTTTCCTATAAACTAACAATAAAAACTAAAGTTATATTACGTCCCATGTTCATTATCTTATTATTTTACTTACAACTTAGTTTTCTAGTTGTAATATCTCTTGAGTATCTCTTAAGACCATGCTACCACTGCCTACATGTCCAGGGCATATAAGAAACAATATACACATTTTCTTGATAATATTTGACCCAAGTATTTAGATACCGAGAAACATTATTAAAATATTTTAATATCCCATATCTACAATAAATATTCTCTTAAAAGGCACACTTATGATTCTACCTATCTAGCAAAATGGTCCCTAAAGACTTGACTTAAGCTATGATACCAAGTTGTCATCCCCAAGTCTGTAATCTCCACTTAGACTAGACAATTAAGATTTAAGGTGTTCAAGATATCTGATATAAAAATATGTGAAATTTTCCCCTTTATATTCTCAATTTGAAACACAAATATTAGAATCTTTTTACATATACAACAAACTTATAATAAAACCACAAAAGAAGTGTCCTTTGTCGATCCCTTAATTTTTTATAATGTTTAGTTACATGCATCATATATTTATGAATCCTACTACAAGAAGGAAAATTACATTGCTTACTATTAGAACTATTTCTATTCAACATTGGAAGCCCTATAGTATATAGGGAATGATATAGACTAATTCTCTTTTTAAATATTGCAAACAACCTACTATGACATGACTATTATGAATATGCTTCAATGTCCATAATCAACATGGTTCCTTACAAATATTTTTTGTAGAATGAGAGATATTGGACAGATGAATGAAAATTCACCAAGTAGATATGATAATACAAATATTATCCATTAAATGGACTACACAATGATACAAAGAAAGACATTCAGATGTTGAACTAAAAGAACAAATAATGTAAATCCATAAATACGCAAGAAAATTTAGAACAACTGGGATAAAGTTTTTGTCAATCTAATTACTGAAATCTTATTCATTTCATTAATGTTATGGACCAACATGAAGTTTAATACAAGGTGTAGAAGTATCACAACAAGATACAATCACATCATATAAGAGTTAGAGTTGACCTGTGATTCTAAATATGCCAATCAATTGGGGAATGTTTGGTAAAGTGAATGTCGTTGAATCAAATTCTTTCTATTTGATTTGTATTTGTTTAGTTTATAATCTATTGATTCGAGTTCAGTGAGAAATCATATGGATAGAGAACAATGTTAGTTATAAGAATATTAATTGAAAATTAGCCAATGAATCACATGCTCAAAATTTAGTGGACATGTATAGAATCATGTTTGAATGGAATAAGTATGAATTACTCAAGGGTAGTGTTGGATTTAACTAAAATTTAATATGGTATTTACCTTAAGATCAATGTAAATAACCAATCTTTACTATCGGATATTTACATAATTATATTAGAATATATTAGCAAATCTTTTTTTTTACAATCATGGTTTACATTAGCGTCATGAAAGTGTGAGACCCCTGACCTTGCTTTTTGGTCAAACATGCTTGATCATCATAATTAAGTGCTTAGACCTTAATTAAACTACTTGAGGTGTAACATACCGGATCTTGGACCCTAGCTTTTAACTTTGACCTTTTGGGTTTGACCAAACAAGGTTGAGGTTAGGATGATCCTAATAATATAATGCATGACTAATGTGATATAATATGTCATATAATTCATTTGGGGATAATAAAATGATAAATAACTTAATTTCATGCATAATATGGATAATGGGCCTCTAATGGGATAGATGATATAACCCATGTAAGAAAGCCTCAAATTAAATAATAGACTTCAAATTCGTAATCTACACATCAGAATAAACATACATGTCAATTTTCATTTAATTTGAACAACCTTGAAATAATATGGTAAGTTAGGAGAGAGAAATTACCTAAAAGGTGTAATTAATAAATAAATATAATAAATGACTCCAAAAGTGGAAAATAATTTTAGATTCATAATCTACATAATAGAATATGCCTTTGGGTGATTTTTCACTCAATTTGGAGAAAGTTTGCTTAAAAGGTAAAATCAGGAGAGAGAAAGTGTGTAGAACCTTCAAAATATTAAATATAAGCTCAAACAATTCCAATATGTAAAATTGATGACAAATTCGTATCCAAAACATTAACTATGACTTGTGGGTCAAGTTTCATCAAATTTTGATAATCCTAAAGCCATTAATGAAGAAGGAAAGAGAAAATTATATTTGATTTATTTAACCCATTAAAAGTTTCCAAAAGGAAAAAATAAGTGCATAATCGGAATCTACATGCCTTGATTGTCCTCTGTGCAAAATTTTACTTAATTTGGATAATGTTTGAGCCCTCAATTTAAGAAAGAAAAAAAGGGAACTAATGCTTTCCAACTTTGGTATTAATCAGTTTTGATATTTGTCTAAATGTGTCACGCCTTCTTTCCTAGTCTTATTATATTTCGGATGCTTTTGCATCTGTTGGATCTAGATCATGCGGCTACCATCTTTTCCCTTACCTCTGTTTCCACTGGTTCCCCCATGAACTGGGAAACCAGTTCTGGCTGATTTCCTTCTTCGATTCCTCTCTTCCCTCTTCGCTTTCCTTCTTGGTTTCTTTGCCCTCACCATCCTCTCTCCTTCCACTCCCACTAATACTATAAATTCTAGGGATCTTGTCGGCATGTCCCCGATCCGCAGTCGCTACTTGGGCACTCTGTTCGCGCCCTGTTGCCCCTTCTTTTCCTCTATTTTTTTTCCTTTCCCCTTTCCTCACGTGACGTGGCCATCAGACCGCCAGGGAATCGCTCCCTGGTCTGTGCCTCTTCCACCTATTTTGGCTCCCGCTTTTAGTTTGCCTCCATTGGTCTGTATGTTGACCGTACTCATTTTTGTGGAGGTGAACTCCCTACTCCGCCGCACCTTCTTCACCCACCCTACTCCGACCTGCCCTGGAGCGATTGGAGCCCATGGCGTCTTCGGTTGGGCGAGTCGTGGCTGCTGGTGCCCTAGCCTACCGCCCAGGGAGCTGCTATCCTGTGGTCAACTTTTTGGTTGACCAGTTCCTGCTACCTGCTCATGAAGGAAGGAACGAAGGTAGAAGATGAATTGCTCTTGTTTTACTATCTCGCCCTCATGCTTGCTTTAAGTCTCTCTCTCGATCAAGGGGTATGTTTGTCTTTTGGCACTGCCTCATTTTGTTTTGCGCTGATGGCTAGTTGTTGAGGTGGATGTGGGGTTGGATGAGTTGGCCACCTCTGTTTTGACCAGCGCAGTGCGAGCACCCCTCTCCCTCTCTCTCGCAACTTCTTGCCTATGTGGCTTTATCGGATTTTCTGATTGGTTGGATTTAGAAAATTAATAACTAAAAATCTACTGGTCAGACAAATATGAATAAATACTCGTTGGAATCAGAAAAATAAGTTCTAACTAATGGCATAAATTTTGATAACTAAATCCAATTATTAATAACATGTGTTTTCAATGAATCTAATTAATGATGAATTAACTTCTAAAATACATAACTAATTATCTGTAAGTCAGAAAAATATGATAAAATATGTTTTGGACTCCTAATGACATATACTAAAATATTATATGGTTTTGATAACCTAATTCACATATAATAAAAAGGTGGTTTTTAGGGTTTCGATAATGCACATGAAATTGATACAAATCTACCTATATGTTTAATAGGTTCTTTGGATGCCTAGGCTTAGACCTAGAAGTAACATTGGATCGTTTGACTCTGAAGTTTAGGTATGTTTGCATCCTTGATTATTCTTTTTGAGAAATAACCTATCTTTGTTATTCTCTTGGTCCAATGGATAATAGCCTATACACATTGCTCATATCTTTTGATATCATGGTTCATGTGAACTACCTTTTATTTGTTATTGATCTTGTAATCATGGATATTCTCTTGGAATCTTATCTTGTTGCCTTGGTTCGATTTGGACTTTTGATATTATATGCCCACTGTGATGTGGAAGTTTACTTGGTGATATATGCCCACTTTGAAGTGGATTTGTTTATATGTTTGAGTTATCCATTGTGTGATGGCAACATTGTTTAATATGACTATAATTTCTACTTGCCTCTACATTAAACATGCTATGTGATTTAGTAGCACTAGAGTAGTGTAAGTGCATTGGTTTTGTTTATCGCAGATGTGATATTTCCTTCTCTTTTTGGGAAGGCAAGGAACCTCATACCCAGGGCAAGATGTGTGATTCTTGGCCCATGTTTTTATATATATTTGGGAGTTTGGCAGTATTCCTTTCTCTATCAGGCTTCAGCTTTATGGGGGTTGGTCGCCAATTGTGTTTATATTGTTCTAGGGCTATGTTTATCTCACATGCATGCAGGATATTGATTGTGGGGTGTGTTCCCTACTGGTTCTTACTTCCCACTGTGGTAGTGGATGTCTATATGGCACAATCCTTTTTATGTTGTTTTTATGGCAAGTATCCCTTTTGTTGTGATTTTCTCTCTTGATACCCATTTGGGTGGTACTTATCTTTTCTATGGGAAGCCTTTCACATTTGATATCCTTATTTCCTCTAATTGCTCAATGTTTTCTTTAAGTATGCACATACCGGCCTTTTCTAATGTCTTCTATTGTTTCTCTTTTACGGGTTTTGCTTACAACCCTAGGTGGTGGACATGGATGACTTGACACGTGGACCCAAACTTAGATTGAGGAGTTAAAGCTTGGAGACAATCTTGAGGTGGTTTAGATTTCCTCTACATGGATCCTTGTGATGTAAGTTTGTAACCCTTTGTTTTATAGTTGAATATAGTCATGTATTTATTCCGCTGATATACTTTGGTCTTTTGTTACCATTATATAAAGATTTGAAAATTTTACACCCACTCCATCATATCTTCTAAGTGTGTTTAGACTGGAGGTTTCATTGTTCAAATTTTTAGTAGAGAAGTGGTTTTCACTTATTTACATGAGGTGTTTTTATATCATGTGACAAGATTAAGTTTCAAGTTTGGTCCTGTTTGGACAGTGCTTATGCAAGTTATGCAATTTTGTGCACATTTTGGGCTTTGTGCAATTTACCCATATATGAGGTTTTCTTTGCAATTTTTCAAATGATTTATGTTCCTTATATATTTTATTATCATTTGCAAACTTTGTTGGCCATTGGGAACCTAGTTGTATCTTGGTTTGGTGGTGTTACCCTTCTAGAATGAGTTATGGTTTATCCTCTCATGGATGAGATACCTTAAAAGGCCATCAAATGATAGTCCTCCTATTTGATTGACATCTAATCATAATCACCAATTGGTAACAACTAATGGTGATCTCTAGAGGTGGTAGGTTGATAGTTTTATCTCTTGGGGTGCCTTGGACCGGTGGTTCACTCAACGGAGGTGATCAAATGATGGTTCACCAATTAGTGACCTAGGGTTTCAACAATTGATGGTTACCATGTGTTGTAAACCTATGTCCACCTGGGACTTCATCATCCTCTGGTGTAGAAGACTCACACAATAGGTGGAGTTTCTTCTTGGATGGCTGTGATGGCTATAGGCGATGGACACATGGCAAACCTACTAGGACACCTCAAGCTTCTCTTCTCCCTTATCCATAAGCTTCATATACCTTTCCTTTAGCACCCAAACAAAACTTTTGGATCTTTATCACTTCCATGCTATATAAAGCTTCATCCTCCCGTATTTTGTGGTGAAGAAGGTGCCCAAGGTAGAATAAGGTGGGTCTTCTCCTTGCTTGAGTGGCTACAGCTCAGATCTACTCTCCTTTAGGGTTTGTGGAGCTTCCTTTGCTTGTTCATGACCTAAGTAAGTAAGTTCCTGCTTCTCTCCTTTGTTTCCATTTCTACTATATCTTCTTATTACTTCTTCCTATAGGGAACCGTAGTTTCTCAGGGTAGATCTTGCTCGAAAGTTTAAAGAACCCTTCTTTCTTGCTTCCCTAACCTAGGGTTTTCTCTCTTTCTTGGAGAAGAAGCTTGCTTGGCTGTGTGGAGTGCTAAGCTAAGTTTTCTTCCTCCTTTTCTCAAGCTTTCTTGCTGTTTGGATCTGCATCTCCTTCCTAGAGGTGAGTTGTACAACTTTCCACATGTTTATTGCTTATTACTACATTATATTCTCACGATCTTTCTCTAAAATGGAGTTCTAATCTGAAAGAAGTTACCTTGCCTAGGGTTTAAGTTTATATGATGATCCTTAAGTAGTTTCCACCATGAATGGACCTTAAACCTTGTGTACATACCCTTCTTGGTAGAAGAAACTATGGACTTTTCTTCCATATGCACAAATGATGGTTTTTGTATGAACAAAGGATGGCCAAAAATTAGGGATTGTGAGTTGTTTTTCCTTTTTCCCTTGCAATCCAAAGGTTTAATTCTTTTGTTGTCTTTCTTAGCCTTTGTATGCTAACTGATGTTGACCTTTTAGCTTATGTTTTGGGATCTCCCTTGTTCACAACCTTCCTGGGGAAAAGGAAGTCTTAGGCCTTACTTGCATGTCAAACGATGGTACATAGTATGTTATAACCCCAATTTTGGATGTACTAAAAGGGGTTTGCTTGAAAATTTGTCTGTATTGTTTTACAACTTGGGTTTCTTTGCAAAATTGTCTTGAATAATGAATTTCGTGCTTTTCCCTATTTTAATAAGCCAATGGAAATGTAAGAGAATAAAGGACAAAATAAATAAAGGAAAAGAATAGAAGAAAATAAACAACTTATGCTTTATTTAAAAATATATATGGATTTCTCTAGATGGTGGTATAAGTGGTCACAATGGGGTGGTTTTAGTACCTCTTGCCTTTTAATATCTAGAAAAGTAGAATTTAACAAAATGGGAAAGGAAGAAAGAGAAAATTGAGTTTTAATGCATTATATATGCCATTTTAGTGCATGACTTTCATATAAAGAAAAAGAGCTATTCTTTTTTAATTTTGGTCCCAAATTGTGTCCATGGGTAGATCAAGTCATCAAGAACGTTCCCTTAAAATTTGGGATTGAAAAGCTTAATGATTTAGGATATATGAATTATTGAAAAATCCCAAGTGATGGAAATATCATAAATGTCACGAATATATCCTTTTTTGGAAATAACACATAACTCGACCATTTAATATACATGAGTTTATGGACCATTGGATCCCAACCAACGGTGAACCACTTGTCTCCTACCTTCATCCTTATTTGGAAATGAGTACAGTAGAAAGGCAAACTTATCACAGTTCTCTCTCTCACCGAACCTTGCTCACACTTGAGGCCCCTTCCTTTGAATTTGGGAGGTCAAAACGGATCGACCTACCCCATATTTACCTTGTGTTTGTGAAGGATCGGAGCTTTCCCCAAAAGTTTGTTGGATCGGAACTCCATTGATGCCCAACTCCCTAGCCAAGCCTATATAAGGACTCCTAGGGTGTTTACGAGACCAATAGTAGTACGGAAGGGCCATGACGAACTCCAGTAATCCTTCTCTACCTTCAATTCTTCCTAGGGTTAGCACATCATGATGCTCCCTTTCCTTCTGTAGCCTACCATTGGACTCCTTCTCCATCTTCATGACTAGAGCCTACTCTGATGAAATCAAGGATGCCAATGACTTTGTCAAGGTCTAGATAAGGCGCCTGCACCTTCTCCTGGCCCTCTGATGCCATGAAGCCTGAAGTCAACACCTGAGTTGACTTGTTCTGGAAGAACTACTCACGGGAGAAGGGCCTCACAATGTTGAACATGAGGAAGGGTAGAATTACCATCTTGCCATGCCGCAAACAAGTCTCAGACTCAAGGACACATGGGGTTAGAAAGGTCTTTCAACCCTGACTCAAGGTCTTGCTCGCATGGAGTGAGCCACCATGTGGTCATACCCTATTTGCTGAGGCCAAGCCACATGGAAAAGGGAAAAAAGGCCCGACTTTGCTTACATGGTGTCCTGCTATTGGCCAAAGGTAAATAATTTGGAATGAAATCATAGTAAATCGTAGGATTATCCAAAAGTAGAAAATAATAAATTACTCCAAAATTTACAAGGATTTTTATAAAAATATGGTCTTGATCTATATTTGCTTCCAATTCAAAAAGTGTTCAAAGTTGCTATCTTTAAAGTGATGAAAGGGATCAAAACCCTAATTTTTTAGTATTAATGAATCTAATGAACTTGGTTAATGTTATTAGTCAAAGATCGACTTGTTATGAATAAAAGGAACACTTTGGACTCATATGAATATCATAATCCAAGATTGAAGGATTAGGTTTCTTTGTGATTAAGAGTACCTTTAATGATAGAATTAAGGTTTCTCAACCCAATAAACATAATAGTGCCAAATATCAATATTTCTATCTCTCTAACCCTAATTTGACTTAAAAAGGATGAAGATTGGGACTTTTGTACAAAAGACACCTTTTGTAGCACAATCTTATGTATGAAACCTAAACGTAGGGTTTGTAAACTAAGAAAGTGAAAAGAGAAATAAATGGACTAATGGAATGTTTTAGATAATGAAATAAGGGAGTGGATATAAGAAAAAAAAACCAACTTGAAATCAAGTTAGTCCTTTGATAGGTTTTAGAATCATGTAATGACACTTGGATGTATGCCTTGAATTTCAGGATGACTTTCTTGGTTGATTGTGTGTTTAATCTTATTTGTTCTTATTTGGACTGCAAATACTCCTAAGACAGGTATGTGGCTACACCTAAAAATGATCGTTGTAGTTCTATGTGGTTTTGTGGAGATTTGTTCGCATCGTTTGAAGATATATACTTGCTTGTTTAATTCATCCCATGCAAACTTTAAAGTGACTATGACTAACATATTATATATGAACATGAGTAGCCCAAATCTAGGACACCTCTGGATCTATGAACAGGCCATCTATCTAGAAAGGGGAAGACATTTTGGTACCAACCTGGATAGGGGGTACATGAGGAGTCACCCACCTGGATAGGGGAGACATGGTGAAGTCATCCACCTAGATAACGGAAGATAGTAAATACAGCAGTATGAGGTCTTAAGTCATTATAATAGAGGGTGGAGAAACCTAGATTGGGTAGTCATGATGAAAGTGTTAAATTTGTTTTGCTAAACAATACATGTTGAATTATGTTGTTACCATTACTTGTGAATTTTTCCCCCCACACACTAGTATGACCTATCATACTGACTGACGTTTTGATTGTCGGCATTTTTAGGATAATCTTGCTAGAAGTTGCACATTTAAGGAAAGAAGAGAGTGAAAGAAATAAATGATGTAAGGTCGGAGGATATAGATAGATGGTTTACTTCTTGGTAAAATCTTAGAACCCATATTTTGTAAAATTTGGTTAAAATATTTTTCTTATCTTGTACCAAATTTAGTTAGTTTCGTAGAATTTATTAATTATTTTTTATTATGTGCAAAAACATTTGATCCTATTTTTGGGATAACGACTCTAGTTTGTCGTTCCATTTGGTATCAGAGCATGGTTTTCCATATAATCCCTAATAATTATTAAATTTACAAATTCTCTAGAACCAAGGGAAATATTATAATGTTTTCCAAAGACAGAGGTGTCTAGAATGGACCATGGTCGAGGGGCTGGCAAAAGTTTCCTTTGTCCCTCTAGTCGATTTATGAGGACTCCTGGACCCGTGTTTTTGGCCTGGCCAAAGTTGAGGATTTCATTCAAAATAAGATACCTCTGGGATTTCTCATCTACTTTCATCCCTTCTTTATCTCTATTTCTTTCTCTCTCCATCTCATCCTGAGTATTGGGGTTATGAATGATAAGGATTAGGGTATCCTCCATAAAATAATAAAATAGATGTATACAAGATGTGATCGACATAATTTAGATGGATAGAAAACCATAATAGCATTAACTATAACTGTAAGGAGTTCATCCATGCATGTAGGTACGTCAAGGATGGCATGCAGGATATGAATGCATGATGAACATACATACTAAGAATGGGAAATAAGTGAGTACCTAACAAAGAAAATATGAAACCCTTTAGTGAAACTTTTAGGATTAGTGTCCCGACCTAAGATAGGTCATCTCAGGAATGGAAAGATGATCCATGAGAGAGAGTCAAACCCTAAGATTAGGTTAGGGCCAGAGAGTCTAAAATCCTTCTAATGGAAATCCTAACAAGAAGTGTATCCCCCACACAAATACAAGTAGAAGGTAGACATGCATCCACATGAAAGAAAGTGAGGCTGAAAAAGGTCTAGTTTTTTTGTATTATTATGAGTTTGACCTACATGATGGAATGGATGAGGAGTTTAGTAATGTGGTAATGTCACTTATGATGACCTCAACCAAATTTGAGAATTTGACTCTAATTTTAGGGTTTAGATAATATGAGTGGGTGTATTATCCTTCAGATAAGATAAGATAGATGACCTCTAGTACTAGGACCAGATATGGGGTTAACTCCTGAGAGAGTGAGACCTAGAAGGAAAAGGTTGGGAATCTAAACTCCATGATAGGAGGAATTATGAGGAATGTTTGAGTGATATGTCCTAAACTATAGAGAATCAAGTTATTATATGGGTTATCCCTAGAGGCTTGTTTCACCCTGGATTTCCTTGGAAGGACCAAGCCATAGAAATAGAGAAGGATGCTTCTTATACATATGTGCAGATGATATACCATCTAGGTGGGGTAATGGGAGTCCTGAGATCCTAGAAAAGTATGGAATGGTATTCAGATTGGTAGTTCCTTGTGTAGGACCCTAACGGTTGAGTACATGAAATTGGAAGCTAGGAAGAAAGTTCTAGATCATGATTTTGGTTTTATGCCTCCTTCCTAGTGTACTTTATATGTTTCATATTTCTATATGATATTGATTGTATAATGCACTCGGCGTATAAAATTAGATAGTGTACGTAAATCCCTATATACAAGATAGGTAATACATTGGCCTCATTTCAATTTGTGGAAGGGGGAGAGTACCAATAGTGATCCAACCCTTGAGTAATAGTTCTCAGGGTGTGATGGTATAACAACCAAGAAGAAAACACATAGATGGAAATATGACTAGGAGACATGTTCCTTTTTGAAAATATAAAATCTTAATACCAGATCCTTTTGGGGTTTCTAATGAATGATAGTGTTTTCTTTTCCTTCGGTAGGGCCTTCCCTAGAAAGGGATAATCTACATATGAGTTTGAGAATAGAAGTAAAATTAAATACCACTTAGCATGAAAGCACATAATTTGAGCATGATTCTTGGAACCCGTGTATGACCATCTCTAAGGGACATGAGCAAGTGTCACTATGGAAGTGACTGATATATATAATGGTACTAGGCCAGATGAGTAGGTCTCCATGATCCCAATAAAGGGGCATAAAGATAACTATGGATACCCAAAGAGATGAAGGAATATGGGTAAGAGAATTATAAAAGACATGGTGTGCTTGGATATTTTAGAGAAACCACAAAATGTATGATTAAATGAGATATTTTCAAAACATCTCGATAGAACCCGAAGCCAATCCTAAGGTCAAGAAGGGGTGATTGAGGGTACATATGTCCGATAAGATTAGGAGGTGATCGTACCTAACTGCATAGTACCATAGGGTCAGGAGGTAACATCAATCTATGCCTGAGGCTCACGGGTCAGGAGATTGGCCACTTCCATGATTTCATGAGGCCAAAGGGTAAATGAGGGCCACTCCCTATATGGATACGGATGATATCACTCCACAAGTACTTCCATCCCTAGATACCTTGAGGAAATGACTAAGGTTAATGAGACATGAGGTATAGGAAATAAAGTACTAACGAAATTGCACAAACCCTGGGGGGAAGGCTTTTGACTTCATGGATTGATAGGTGTGTATGGTTTATAGTCATGTGTGATGCATCATATCTACTCTTGGAATGGGATGATGTTTATATTTGGACTACAACCAAATGCTTATATCATCTTGTTATGAGTATGAGAGATGAAACAAACACATTGCAAAGTAGAAAAGGAAATGATATGAGGAGTAAATGCTTAAGCTAACTTAGAATTTGAGGTATTACCATTCAGGGAATATTGAACGAATGGTTTGGAAGAACTTAAAGAGCAAGGTAATTTCCAAATTAGAACTTCAATTGAGGATACAACTATCAAGTGGAGATTGAATCCAATAATTATAATATTGACTATGGGGATAAAAAAAATAGATACAAGAGCTGAGGTACCAAATAAAGATAACCCAAACCTATTTTGTTGATCAAGCTTGTAGCGGCTGTTTAGATGACCTAGGATTTGATGAGATGAAGGGTTTGATGGATAAGTATAAAAAATATATCTCGATGGGTGTGAGTGGTGGAATATGATATGCAATCTATTCTTAGACTCGCCCTTAAAGATTTTTAACTTGTAAGAAGTTAATGGATCTAAGTATACATTACACCCTGGAACCATAGACGTAATTAAAAAACTTACAGTGATATTACTAGAAATGAAGAGGGATATAGAAGAATATGTAGCCAAGTTGAACACCAACAAATCGGTGGGTTAGTACAACCAATCGAGATTCCTAAGAAGAGATCTGACCCAACAACTATGGATCTTGTAGTGAGTTTCCCAAGGTAAAGAAAGTCCATGATGCATCATGGGTTAGATAAACTATATGATTAGGAGATAGTTCACTTGAATGGTGTTTTAAGTTTGAGTATTTATGAACATAACCCAAAGTTCATCCCTAAGTGCAAAATAAGTGCATGAAGAACTCAATACAAGATTGGAATTCAATATAACTTATCACCCCTAGAATGACATACAGTTAGATTTTAGAAGATCTATTGAGACCATGTGTGCTCGATTGGGGTGGATCATGAGAGAAGTACTTGCCTTTAGCTGAGTTTGCCTATAATAATTTCTACCAAGCCAATATTAGGATGCCTCTATACGAAGCGCTATATGGGAGGTCGTGTTGGTCACCACTTCATTGGGATGAGTTTTGTGAGAGGACCTTGCTGAGGTTAGAGGAACTTCAGATTTTTACTGATAAAATTGCTTTGATCAGGAAGAGGCTGAAGAGAGCCCATGATCGGCGGAAGTCGTATGCAGATACAAAGCAGACTGGTTTACATTCCACTCTAGGTGAACATGTGTTTCTGAAGATCTGACCCCTCCGGGCTATAAGCTAAGAACAGAGGGAAGTTGAGTCCCAGATATGTAGGTCTGTTTGAAGTTCTAGAAAAGATTGGTGAAGCACCATACTATGTAGCCCTGCCCAATAGTATAGCATGATGCATGATGTGTTCCATGTATCCAATATGAAGTGATATGTGAAAGATCCAAGCCATGTGTTGAGCATTGAACCTATTGAGCTCTAGGGGAGCCTGACATATCCTGAGTCACATGTGAGAGTATTGGATACTAAGGTGAAGGAGCTCATAAACAAACAGATAGAGATGGTAAAGGTTCTTTGGAAGAACCATGGAGAGGATGAAGCCACATGGAAGCTAAAGATGGACATGGAAAGATCATATCCTGAACTGTTTGTATGATTAGCTGAATTTTGAGGACAAAATTCTTATAAGTGGGAAGGATGTTATAACCCCAATTTTTGTTGTACTATTATATAATTATTTAATAAAAAGGGGTTTTCTTGACCATTTGTGTGCAATATCTTACAACTTGGGTTTCTTTGCAATTTTTTTTAATAATGAATCTCATACTTTTCCCTGTTTTAATAAGCCAATGGAAATGTAAAAGGATAAAGGACAAAAGAAATAAAAGAAAAGTCTAGAAGGAAATAAACAACTTAAGTTTTATTTAAGAAAAATATGGATTTCTCTAGAAGGTGGTATAAATGGCCACATTGTAGTGGTTTTAGTACCTCTTGCCTTCTAATATCTAGAAAAGTCAAAATTAAGATAATGGGAAAGGAAGAAAGTGAAAATAGGAGCTTTAATGCATTATATATGCCTTTTTACTGCATGACTTGCATATGAATAAAAAGAGCTATTCTTTTTTAGTTTTGATCCCAATCTGTATCCATGGGTAGATTAAGTCACAAAGAACGTTCCCTTAAAAATTGGGATTAAAAAGCTTAATGCTTTAGGAGATATGAATTATTGAAAAAACCCTAAAGTGATGGAATTATCATAAATGTCATGAATATATCCTTTTCTAGAAATTACACATAGCCTGACCCTTTAATATGTGTGGGTTTATGGACTATAGGATCCCAGATCCAATGATGATCTACTTATCTCCTACCTTTAGCCTAATTTGTAAGCAAGTACAATAGAAAGCCAACCTTCTCATAGTTCTTTGTCTCTCTCTCTGAACCCTACCCACACTCGAGGCCCCTTCCTTTGAATTCAGGAGGTTAAAATGGATCAACCTACCCCAGATTTACCATGTGTTCATGAAGGATCAGAGCTTTCCCCAAAAGTTTGTGGGATCAGAACTCCATTGATGCCTAAATCCCTAGATCGGTAGTAATATGGAAGGGCCAAGACGAACTCCAGGAATCCTTCTCTACCTCTAATTCATCCCAGGGTCAGCACATCATCGTGATCCCTTTCCTTCTATGAACTACCATTGGATTCCTTATCAATCTTCATGATTAGATCCTATTCCGATGAAATTGATGACGCCAATGACTCCATCAAGGTCTAGTGAAGGCGCCCACACCTTCGCCTGGCCCTCTGATGCCATGAATCCTAAAGTCAACACTCGAGTTGACTCCTTCAAGAAGAACTACTTGCAGGAGAAGGGCCTCACGAGGTTGAAGATGATGAAGAGTAGGATTACCATCTTGCCCCATTGCAAACAAGTCACAGACTCAAGGGCACATGGGAATAGAAACATCTTTCAACCCTAACTCAAGGTATTACTTGCATGGAGCGATCCGCCGCATGGTTGTACCCTATTCATAGAGGCCAAGTCCCGTGAAAAGGGAAAAAAGGCATGACTTTGCTGACATGGCAGCCCTCTATTGAACAAACATAAATAATTTGGAATAAAACCATAGTAAATTGTAGGATTATCCTAAAGTAGAAAATAATATATGAATTTTACTCAGACAAATAGAAGTATTTAAAGAAAAATATAGTCTCGATCTATATATGCTTCCAATTCAAAAAAGTGTTCAAAGTTTCTATCTTTAAAGTGATTAAAGGGATCAAAACCCTACTTTTTGAATATTAATGAATCTAATGAACTTAGTTGATGTTATTAGTCAAAGACCGACTTGTTATGAATAAAAAGAACACTTTGGACTCATATGAACATCATAATCCAAGATTTGAAGGATTAGGGTTTCCTTGTGATTAATAGTATCTTTAATGATTGAATTAAGGTTTGTCAACCCAATAAACATAATAGTGCCAAATATCCATATTTCTATTTCTATAACCCTAATTTGACTTAAAAAGGATGAAGATAGGGACTTTTGTACAAATGACACCTTTTGTAGCACAATCTTATTTATGAAACCTAAAAGCAGGGTTTGTGGACTAAGAAAGTGAAAAGAGTAATAAATGGACTAGTGGAATGTTATGGATAATGAAATAAGAGATTGGACATAAAAAAACATAACTTGAAAACCAAGTCAGTCCTTTGATAGGTTTTCAAATCATGTAATGACACTTGTATGTATTCCTTGAATTTTAGGTTGACTTTCTTGGTTGATTGTGTGGTTAATCTTACTTGTTCTTATTTGGACTGAAAATACTCCTGAGATAGGTATGTGACTACACCTAAGAATAATCTTTGTAGTTTCACATGGTTTCCCAGATATTTCTTAGCATGGTTTGAAGATATATGCTTGCTTGTTTATTTCATTCCTTGCAAACTTTAAAGTGACTATGACTATCATATTATATATGAACATGACTATCCCAAATGTAGGCCACCTCTAGATTATGGAAAGGCCATCCGCTTGGAAAGGGGAAGGCATATTTTGGTACCAGCCTAGATAGGGGGAACATGAGGAGTTACCCACCTGGATAGGGCAAGACATGGTGAAGTCATCCTCTTGGATAGGGGAAGATGAGGCCTTGAGGGGTTATGACAGAGGTTGGAGAAACCTAGATCGGGTAGTCATGATGAAAGTGTTAAAAAAAAATTATGAAACAATAATTGTTGAATTATGTTGTTACCATTACTTGAGAAATTTTTGTTTCCCCTACATACCGGTATGACCTGTCATGCTGATCGACGTTTTGATTGTCGGTGTTTTTAGGATAATCTTGCTGAAAATCGGACATTCAAGGAAAGAAGACATTGAAAGAAATAAATGAAGTAAGGCCAAAAGATATAGATAGATGGTTTACGTCTTGGTAAAATCTTAAAACCCATATTTTTTAAACTTTGGTGAAAATAATTTTCTTATCTTGTACTAAATTTAGTTAGTTTAGTAGAATTTAATTTTTTTTTTTATTTGCAAAACCATTTGGCCCTATTTTGGGATAACGACTCTAGTTTCTTGTCCTTCCTTAATTGGGGGTTGTCAGGGAATGGGGTCATTACATAGTACCTCTCAAACAATGGGTTACACTTAGGATTTGTGGGATGTTTTCCACCTTTGTGCTTAACCCGATGGATTAGTTCCTTTGTTGTTTTGTTTGGATCTTGAGCAACAACCAATGGAGATCTTGTTGCTGCTATTCAGATGTTTTCTCTTAAAAACAATTGATGGGTATGTTTTCCCCTTGATAATCAATGGTTAAGGTTCATTGATTCAATGGTCTTTAGTGTTTATAAGTGATGGTTCAAGCAATGGTTTCTTAGCAAAAAAAAATGATAGTTTCTCTTGAATTTTGGAACAACTTTATTCCACCTATTGCCACAACCGATGGTCTCACCGTAGATTTGTTTTGGACTCTTTTGCATGCCCAATACATGATGGTTTTAGTGCTCTAAGGATGGCATAAAGTGATGGTAGTATTACTTCAACACATGATGGGGTCAACCGATGGTAGTTCTGACTCCATGATCGATGGTGACACTGAGTGTCACAATCGATGTTAGTCCTAGACACCACAATCGATCGTGGTCCTGGACTCCACAATCGATGGTAAGACTGGGTCTTTTGTGTTTATTCTTTTAAGCCATGCATTGATGGTTCTCTTATTTAAACAATTCAAGGGTTAGACTTATACTTCAACTGATGGTTTTGAATGAAGAATATGATCCTATGGTTAGGGTTTGATGCCTCATCATCTGATGGTTTTGGATGGAACCCATGGTATGATGTTTTGGTTTTGGTCATGTGAATTCAATGGTTCAATGTTCTTAATCTTATAGTCTTACCTTTTCCCTCAAATGAATATAATTAATAATGACCATGATGAGTTTATATACAACCCTAATGAAGCACATATCTTGTTACACTTAACCTTAATGCAATAAGTGATGGTTAAGCCTGTTGTTATGCACAGATCCATACTTGAGGATAGTATGGGATTTGATGGTGATGCTTTACGTTATGCATCCATGATCCAATGAGGATGCCATGAGTTAGGATTTGAGTTGAGTGCTAAATTGTAGTTTACAATATAGCTTATCTTGCTAAACCTGACCCTAATGAAGATAGATGAGGGCAGTTAGTCATGCTACCCTTCCTTGAATGATTAATATAGTGATGGAATATCCTTCCTAATGTTGATTGTAACTCTAGTATGTTAATTAATGGTTATCATAACCTTATGATTGAAGCTTTCTTATATTAATCATGTGTACTATAAGTTTGATGGTGATCAATCATACCTATCCTTCTTATATGTTGATATAATGAAGGAATGCTCTTAAATGATAAGATAAACATGTAATGTTATCATGTGATCATCTTTTAGCTCTTTAATGCTATATCATGTTGAGCATGTGCATCACATGTATGGTGATGTTTGTGAGCCTTGTTATAAGGCATGGAAAGATAATGATGATCTTGTAGGGAATGATATGATGGTCTCAATGACCTTTGGGCATGGTTGAGCCATGAATGAGGTGTAATACTCTTCATGATGTGATAAGGGATGGAAACCTAGAATAATGTGATGAGGATTTGTATCATGTGGTGATGACATGATGACAAGTATGGTCTAATGAATGGCCAGTGAATAGTACCTTGTGATGTTGAGATGAGGAGTTATGTCTCACATTTTATATCTTCTAAAGGTGATATATAGCATTGTTTGCTATAAATGAGTTAGGGTTTGTATGTTCACTTGTTTGATGCAACATTAATTCACCTAATTTGCATTAACTAATCAAGTGAAACCTTAATATTGTAGTGAATTATGACATAGAACCATATTTAGTGTTAGTCTTTGCTAGATGATGACACAAGTATTCCTAAGGGAAAATCAGAGTGCATATTGTCAATATGCGGGGTGTTTGTCATCCTAACACCAGGTGTTTAGGGAGGATGGATGCGGTCATACCTAGCCCTGTTTTATAGAATAGTTTTGGTCATGTCTTGGTGATTATATACATGATGTGATTAGAGGACAACTATGGTTGTACCTCAGTGATTGGTTTATATACCCTGGTTTCTAGCATTGTGACATGTACCAAGGTGGGCTAGTGTTTCAACTTGACTACATGCCATTGTTGGAAATTTGACTATATGTTAGTTCAGTGCAGACTCAAACTGATCAAGTAGTATGGGAAAATTTTGGAGTCTGGCTCTTCCTAGATCTCGTACAAAACTAATTGTGACCAAGTGGTGGTCAGTTGGACTTTGTGTGGTATGAATCAAACTCCCTAAGGATTAACAAAAGACGTGACACAACCATGAGCATATCTATTTAGGGTTATACATAATGTTTCACATTGGATGATAACACTTTATTGCTCTTTTCACAAATAGATGAAGCATAGTGCAATAATAGAAGTAGACATGCTCATGATGTTAGACATACTGCTACTGTTAGTTATGTTTATGATGATAGTCATCTCATGTTGTTAATTATGCTTATACTGCTAGCCATGCCTCTGTAATTAGATATTCCTATAGTTTTAATCATGCTTATGCAGATAGTTGTGCTTATGTTGTTAGTTCTACTTATGATGTAGATCTACTCAACCAATAAGACATGCTAATACTATTATCTATGTTTATGATGCTAAACTTATTCATTATGTCATAAATGTTTATGCTACTGAACTGCTTATATTGTTAGCCAAGTATATGATGATAGTCAAGCTAATGGTGGTAGTTGTTATTTGCTCCTTTGTGTATCTTGTTAATAATACCCTTTATATGCTTATCTATTTAACATGATTAATCTGTTAAAAATGTTTAATTACTAAAGTTGATGTAATCAATAAGTGGTGTTGAGAGTTATATATCTCACTGGGACATGGGTCTCACCTTGTGGGTCACCACTTCTTTTAGGTGATCGATAGCAGTGCCAACAAACCGGTGGTAGTGAGGAGGATATGAGGTGATGGACCTTAGATATGGTTGTATAGTTGTCTAGTGTGTCCTAGATTCAAACATGTATTCTCAAGTCTGGGCAATAAAGATTGTATATAATATTTTAACTGAATTGAGCTTTTAGTAGCATGTTGATGCTTGTTTATGAGGCATATGTGATAATGTTGTCTTGTGTATGTATGTGTGTGGTTGAGGCCATGGAACAAATTGTATAAGATTCTTTGCATAGTATGAATACAAACAAGATGTTGGGGCTCAATAAAATAGTTTTTGAACATGTTGGTGATATTGAAATAGGTTTTAATTTTCCCTCTTTTCATGATGTGTTTAATTAATGATCAATCATATTTTTTGTTTTGAATAAAATCATTTAGTGTAATAGGTTCTCATAGGAAGGTTGTACATGGGGACTACAAAAGTAAGAATAGGCATGAATCCTATATACTCTTCAATAGAAGACATATCTTACATGTTTCTTGTAGGTCTTCTTTGTACCACGTCCATGAAATATCAGAGGGAATATAACCACACATGGACCCCATGAAGGTAAGATGGGTTAGAAAAGCTAGTACTAAATATAATTATTGAGCTATTTAAAAATAAATATTTGTGAAATCAAATATAGGTCAGTTTGCTTAGTGGAATATGGTAATAAAAATAAGATGATTTCGTTACACTACTAGTTTCAAATGGGTACAACCATTCAAAGTGGTCACTAGAAACAACAAAGAGATTCTCAAAACTAAATTCAAGGTATCAAGTTATTTCGAATAAAATGATTTATGCATTAGTAACTATCCAAAGATCTTAAACAATATTTGAATCTTTATGCCAATTTGCAAACCCAATCAATCCACAATATCCAATATTCAACAAATTTTTGGGATGAGGGACGAGGCTAAAAACAAATTGGGTTCACCACATCTAAAAAATACTATGAAGTAAATTCAAGAGGAAATGGAATAGTTTAATAACATAATCAATAATATATTACATGTTCCAATCCATAATTGAAATCTCTACAAGACTAAAAGATACCAATTTCCCAAGAATCTATCAAGAGAGAATGTACTGGGGTTATTAGATATTTCTTGACTTGGAACTCACTTATTATGTTAGTGGATATCAGCATTGCAAACTCCTTAGCGTTGTTGTCAGTGATCATAGGTCGGTGGGGGTTGACCCCACTTCCAATTTGTAGTTGTATGGTAGTGTTAGGGACCAACAATCATCTTCTACTTAATATAGGGGAGGGTTTTTGTTGTAGGGTTAGGTTTCTTTGAGTTTGTAAAGCATAGATTTTCAAGGTTCAAATGATGCCGATGAAGGGAAAAAGAGAAGAGGAAATCAAGAAGAAACTGAAAACCATCCATTTCATACATGTCTGAGGAAATGCATGTAAGTGTTGGCAAGCATGAAGGGTCATTCCGACTTTGCATTAGGAAGAGGGCTTATTTAAATCTATTAATAAGTTATTCTTATTCATTTCTAGATTTTATAAATCTTAAAATATAAACTTTCTTGCTCTAAAAATTTAAGCATGACTATGATTTTTGTTAAAGCAATATCGCTAGTTATGGTTTAACTATGGATAACTTCATTACTATCAAATTAAGAATATTCAATGCTTAATAATGTATTTCTGTGTAATTTCCAAAGTCAATAGTGTAAAGAGTGGGTATACTATTATAATACAAAGTCATGAGATAATTCATGGACTCATTTGAAAGTATCTCTCAATTGAGGAGAATTGACGTATTTAGACACTAGAATTACAAAAGGAGACTAATTTGTATTTAAGGAAAAGAAAATTGATCAAAATTATCAAATGAGTTTGTAATGAAGGAATAAGTTCAAATTAGGTAAAACGATAATTTATAGCTCCACTTGGATTTAGCACCCAAAATTGAGTATGTTACAGCAACCCACCCCCTAAAGGGGATTTTTCTCCTAAAAATCAACACATCCTTGGTCTAGTTAGGTATTACTCTCCATCCCTTAAAATGATTATACTAAAAATCTAAAAAGGTGTAAATGATAGGTCATCTAAAATGTTGTATCCTTCACTTTCTCTTAACGAGTACTATACACCAAACTCCAAGTTTCATTTCTAGGGATTTTCCAAACTTCCTTGCTTGTGAAATATCTCAAGAAATTGTCAAATAAATTCCATAAAGTCCTTTTTTTACATTTAGTATTATAAAGAAAAAAATTCTTGATGGCAAAAAATTTCCACATAAAACAAAAAATGCCAAAATCAATGCGAGAACTAAGTCACAATCACATGTTGTTAACTTTCTACTTCCTAATACTCCACCATATTAACTACTTGACTCAATTGTGAAAATATGATCCCCATGGAACCTAAAGGGTGACTAGGGTACGTTCACTTATGGCATGGGGGAAAACAACATTGTTCTCTACCAAAGGAAATTCACAAATGCAAGCTTTAGGGATTTTGGTCAAATGGTTCACCTTCAAACTACTATATCATTCACATGTTCTTACACCTTAGATAATCTCTACTAATATGGTGATGTTTCATCTACACTAATTGGTGAGTTAGAAAATTTTGTAAAAATTAATTCTACTGAAGTTTCTATTTCTTTTTAGTTAGATAAAGCTAGACAAACCAGGTTTGGTCGTAAATTATCTTCCTAAGTTCTAGGTGTAATGGTTGTTTAACCCTAACATCAAAGAGACATGCATGAGTGTCTATTGTTTATTTCTTTAATACCATGTTGTAAAGATACGATATTTACAATCAAAAAATTTTAAAATTATATCAGAAAATATAAACAAATCTTTTTTACGATCATGCTTTACCTCATTGTCATGGATGCTTGTACATGGGGACTATGAGATTACTAATAGGAATGAGTCATGTCTACTCTTCATCAAAAGAAAACTCTTACAAGTCTCTCCTAGGTCTTATTTGTACCACCTATCAATGAATTCCCAAGGGGGATAAAACACAGATGGACCCCAAGAATGAAAGATGGGTCAACAAAGATGGTACTAAATCTAATTATTGAGCTATTTAAAAATAGAGATTTGTGAAATCAAATAGAGGTGAGTTTATTTAGTGGAATACGGTAATAACAAATACACGATCAAGTTACAATACTAGTTTTAGATGGCCACAACAATTCAAAGTTGTAACTAGAAATGATAAAGAAATTCTTAAAACTAATATCAAAAACGAATTTATTCAAAATGAAATAAGTTATCTAGTGGCATGTGAAATCTAATATACTATTTTCTCTACGGCTAGGTGCCTAGTGTTCTCCCCTTTGTGAAAGAATGACACCTTTGTCTGTGAGGGTAACTAGTACTAGGGGACCTCTACGTTGATTATGCACTATTCATTGTTGAGGGATATGATCCATTAAATATAGTGTACTAAATATCTTAGCCAATATATTAATTTTTGTGCCAATTTTAAAATCCAATCAGTTTATAAAATTATGCAACAATATCCAAAAAACAACAAATCATGGTGACCCTCAAGAGAGGGACAAGGCTAAAGACAAATTGGCTTCACCAATTTTACAAAATTCTAAACTAAATTCAGGAGGGAATAAAATAGTTCAATAATGGAATTGAGAATATACAACCTATTCAAATTGACAATTTTCAATTATGATCTCAACAAGAATCAAAGATGTAGATTTCTCAATAATCTAGAAAGGGAGAATGTACTGTGGTGATTTAGTGTTTCTTGGTTTGGAATTCACCTGAAGTGGTGGTGCTGACCAAAGTTGCTGACTCCTAAGTGTCGTTGTCAGAGATCGTGGATGGGTGGGGTTTGACATGCTTCCGCATTACATTCCTATGGTGGTTTGAGGAACCAACGACCAACTTTTACTTTATATCATGGAGGGTTCTTGTTCTAGTGTTAGGTTGCTTCGAGGTTGCAGAGCATAGGGACTAATATAGGTGGGTTTTGTAGGGTTTTGGGGTGCTGATGATGTGAATGAAGGGAAGAAGAGAAGAGGAAATGGAGAAGAAAACAACCTCCAACCATTTCATACATATAAGAGAAAATGTCTATAAGTGTTGGCAAGAACAAAGGGTCATCCCAATTTTGTGTTAGGAAGAGGCCTTGTTTAAAGATGTTAATATGTTATTCTTATTCATTTCTATATTTTATAAATGTTAAAATACAAACTTTATTTCTTAAATATTTTAGCATGACTATGATTTTGTATTAAATATGGATCGTTTAAATAGTTATACCTCTAGTTATGGTTCAATTATGGATAATTTTATTACTGCCAAATATTAATATTCAATTCTTAATAATGTATATTAATGTGATTTACAAAGTCAATAATGTAATGAGTGGATGTACTATTGGAATACAATGTCAAATAAAAATATTTGAGCATAGGAATTTCAAATTGTATTAAACTACAATAAAGTGATTTAAGGAGATAAATTCAAATAATCATTTGAAAGTATCTCAACATTGAGGATAACGAGCTTATTTAGACATAAGAAATTGAGAAGGAGACTAATCTTGATTAAAGGACAAGAAAATTTATCAAAATAATGAAATAAGTGTTGGAATGAAGGAATAAGTTCAAATTAGGAGAAATAATGAATTATAGCTAAAAGTAAATATGGAAACCAAAATTTATATTAAAATCAATATGAGGGTTTGAAAGGGTGGTATTATATTCTTGGGTTAGTGTTTCCAAATTGACTCAAATGAAGCAATGAATAAATACATACTTATACTTGATGAATGAATTGTGTGTAAATTGAAACTATGGTTTCTAAGTGTTATAAATAGCCTTAGTATGAGAGATAAAGACCAAACTTGTATATAGTCATGTAAGCATGAAGAAAATGCTCAATCATTGGTAGTATTACTTTGACTAAAGGTGAGAAGTCTTACTAAGATGATTTGAGCTTAATGTATCTATTCTAGTAAATTGTATGGAATAATGAATAAACTCCACATGAATTCAAGTCTCTTATACAAGTTACATAATATTAAATTGAGAATATGACTAGTTATTAAAGTGTAAAAGAAGTAACCCTAATTTGTTGTATCTCCTAAAACGAGTGATCTTATTAGAAATTGAAGGAATATTTTTTTTACCAAAATGCCACTAGGAGTCAAATAACATGGCACATGAATCAAATGTGAGAAAGCAAATTGACAAGGGTGAAAAAATTGTTATGGAAAGTTATGGATGAAAATTACAAATATAATAATGACTAAATCTGTAATCTATATATTTTGGTTACATTTGGTTGATTGAAATTGAAAGAAACATGCCAAAATTCAACTTTGATTGTATGCCAAAGTGAGATAATTGTACATTAAATGAATTTAAAATTATAGATTCCAATATTGTAAAAAAAATGAAACAAAATAAGTTAAGATAACAAACCTAAAAAGGGAGAATAGCAGGTAGTTATCTTGGTGGATCTAAGAATCTAATGTTGATGCCAATATCTAAGCCATGTGATAATGAATAATTCACTCAAATGAGGGATTAAGGAATGTAGATAAGTATATTAAATTCAATTACAAGATGAAGGTTAAGGATATGAATTAATTCGTAAGAGTGCTTATTGTATTCTAATGTGTATGCCATAATACTTCTATTTTGATAATGGTCTATTATAATGGATTTTAAGTGAGATTAATATGTGTTGATTAGTAACCATTACGAAAGTATAATAAATATTAAAAAAAAGGATTAATAAGTATATTATACATGTTTATCCATTGATATTTATTTATATCTAATTAAATTGGATGAAATAAGTATATGTTGTGTAAAAAACATGATATGAGTATGAATAGTAACAGAAGATGTTTATATGTTGATATTTATTGGGGTCTTAATGCCTCTTTGAATATTTAATTAAATGTTTGATATGAAGTGAAATGTTAAAAAGTTTGATGGGATTGAAATAATTGTACTGATTATAAGTGAGAATCCTTGACTAAGATAAAACCTACAAATGAGTTATATTAGGGGCTAATATCCAACTGATGATAAACCATATATAATGATGAAAAAATGCAGAAGAAACATATATTTTTAAATTATAGATTGTTGGGTTGTTTGTTATAATGATTAATGTTGCCTTTCTTGTTAATCCTAGTTTCAACTCATATCATTCTAGTTGTGCGAGAATAGATACACAAGATAAATGATGAATAAAACATTTACTAAGAAGGGCAAGTAGATTATATAACAAGTAAAATGATGAAACATCTACTTAGGTTCCCTAAACATTGTGAGTTCTCTTGAGGTCTGTACTAGGGAAATGAACAGATCTCCTTGTAGTAATCAAATGATAATGGGAAGGTTTTCTAGAGTGTGAATAGAGACCTTAAAGGTTATACCACTAGAATTTAAGAGTGAGCCACATGTTGTGATTCTGGCCCTAAATCCTCTATTATGAAAGTCTATGTTCATAAAGAATAAGCTCTATTGATACGTAAATAATAAAATATGAGACATATTATGATATGTGATACTCTATTTTGTTTATTCATGTCTCATGTATCTTTGATGAGGACCTTAGCCTCTTAGGAAACCCTATAGTGGATCATGTTCAGTTGTAGATATCTTAGAGTGTCTGTCTAAACCCTATGGTATCGACAGTTAGTCGTTGACAAAAGAATAAGTTGTGGAGACTTCTACTTTTATGAGTTACGAGCCAAGTAGTTTTAGGGAATATGAATAAAAGATGACAAGTAGTGTAAAATATGAGTTTAATGTTTGTTACATACCTTTTACTACTAGTTGATCAAATTCTTTTTGTCAATTGTTTTTCTTGTTATGAAAATTAGTTTTTCCTTTTGTAAAGATAGTGTGTTTCCATATTGTAATTTTTCTAGTAGGGTTCTAATCTTAAATGTTGAATAATCATTTATGCTAGGACTCAATGTCCACTCTTATTATGATCTAGATTTAGTTTCCAGTGGAGTAGTCATGTTTGGTAGACATATATTATGATGGCTTCATCTTTCGAACTACAAGATATGTTCCTAGTTCGATGGGTTGGATATCATAAGATGATGTTATTATTATGTCTTGATTCTAAATATTTGGATCCTAACTTGTTACCTTTGCAATGAGATAGAAACTCTAAAATATTTATTAATTGGTAATCTATTCATAGATATATGTTCTCATTGATGGTTAAAAAGGTAAGGATTTGATTGAATGAATGCCTTGAAGATTAATTAGATAATTGTTTTTTTGGTCGGTAGACTATAAATACTAAAATGTTGGCATTATTGGTTAGACTTTGAAATATTGGTAAGTTTTATTCAATTTTAATATACTTAATCTGATGTTGTCACATGACACCTAGCTCAAGTTGGATGTATCTATTCACTGGGGATATTTACAAGTCTCATGAGGTTATTAAATTTTTTTTCTGGTATAATATCGTCTAGTGGAGATTTAATGACAAAGTATATGTAACATCAATAATCAAGATTATAATGTCCAGGGGTGGGGGAATAGCCTAGTGGTGTGGCTCAACACTCCCCAATGAAGGGACCCAGGTTCGACTCTGGGCAAAAACCCTCGGGGTGCAAAAAGGGCCCCACGGTATTGAGCACATCGTGGTGCCCCCAAGTACACGATTGGTTCCAGGGTTTACCCTTGGTTGGGTGGGGTCCAATAGTGGTTGATCCCAGGAGGGGTTCCTCGTTATCAAAAAATATATTATAATGTCCATGTACTCTCTCTTTCCCAGAATGGGTTGTAGATTATTTTCTTTCAAATGTATGTAATCTATAATATATAAAAGTACTTGTGAGTAAGAAAATTAGATTTGTCTTTAATGATGTTCTACAAGATTACCAATATTTGAGCATGTGGAATTTGTTTCTTAGGTTTTAACAAAAAGGAAAAAATGTGTTTCTTGTTATAGTAATAATCATATTTATCGAGAGTGAGGTGGTTTGTTTCCTAATTTAGGTTTAGTTATAGGCTTTCTCTGTAATGGTTGGCATTTATGCTAACTAAAAGAGAGGTCTCAACAACCAAACCCTGGATTTAATCTAAGACACTTTTGGTGAGTAAGCCATTTCCTATATTGCAACACAAACATCTGCAATGACTCTATGATGTTCAAAGAAACTCCCTATCTTATTGATTCTTAAATTGTTACTATGCAATGATCTCTAAACTTGTTCCGATATTTATTATGTATTTAAAGCATTCAATTTTTTCTCTATTATATATTATATCTATTCAACTAAAATTAGAGGAGATAAATCTAAATATGATTCATTCTCTAAAAAAGACATGTAATGGATTGTCCAATTTCAACACTATATGTCAAATGAACTTAATAATCGGTGTATTTCTGAATATAATAGAATGATACATCTTGAAAAATACTAATGAACTTTCACAGTGAATGCTATTCATATTTAACTAACTGATAATAATCGATATAAATTGAATAGAAATTTTTGTCAAATTTTTAGTGCATATATATATATATATATATATATATATATATATATATATAGAGAGAGAGAGAGAGAGAGTCAGGCTAGAATACACTCGAGTGTATCCGGAGCGCAATACACTCAAGTAGTTTTTCATGATGGAATATTTTTTTTGAAAATATAATATGTTGATCTTATTAAACATCTTGTGAACAACTCATATGCAAAATTTTAGCACATTTGGATATGTATAGCTCATGTTATGAAGACCGCAAAAATTATGCATTTAAAATTAGTTTCGCACGTCGATTTTATTTCCCTTGGATGAGTGACTTACACTAATCCAAATGGGCTCAAAATTTGTATGTAGCCTATTTATAGTATGACGGTGAAGATCAACGGTTTACATTTTGCAAAAAATAGTCTTGATATACAAACACACTTGAGTGTATTCGTGTGATCCGTACACTCGAGTGTATTCTAGCCTGACTCTCTCTCTCTCTCCCTCTCTCTCTCTCTCTATGTATATATATATATATATTGTTAATGAAATTAGGGCATCTTGGCTCACTTGAGCCTCTTAGTTTTACTGTCACAATGCACGATTCAAAGTACATAAAATCCATATGGCACTAAATGTATCATATAACTACTAAGAAATGTCTAGTTCAATCATACAGACAAATAAAACATTGAATTCAATCTTTTTGAAACAAAAAGAATGGAATAGTAAGAATGGTAGTACACGTCATTCATATTTAGGAACAAATTTTGTAAAATTTTGATGATGATTTTACACTAGCTACATTCTAATGTTATATGCTAACCACAATTCTAGCTCTTATCTGACCCAATACATCTTGTTAAAATTTGCCTTGAGCCAACAACCCCAAAACACACATCCTATAGGCAAAGACATGGCTATTCACCTAAGGGAGCATACATCAAAGAAGAAAATGTGAAGGAGAAGATAATAACACTCAATATAGACCAACTACAAACCTAAAAAATGAAAATAGGAGATAAAAAATAAAACATAAATAAAACATGATTACCTTAATCGATCTAGACTAGGTTTTTTATTCTTCACATTTTCTTTCAAAAATATGTCATGAAATCACCCTCTCGGTCACCCTTTTTCAATATAGCAATTTTTTTGGATAGATATTTGGACCATATGGTAGCGAATCAAAATTCACTAAATTTTATTGAGTAAAAACTAAGTTGTGAGCTTTTAGTGATTGGTTCCACTGACAATGTTGCACTGAGCAATTGTTGCATATGGTTGTACACACGTCTTATTGCACATGCATATGTCAATTGTTTGCATCATGATATTACACACATAGGGCTTCTCACATTTGGTTGTTTATGCAGGTTTTAATAAACTTATGATATCTTTCTTGTTTAAACTACAATTGTTGTAATTCTATTTTGTTTTTATTTAAATTTATATCAAAATCCATTTGAAGCTTGGTAAAATATTAAATGTAATCAATTAATTTAACAATTACTCAAGTGGTTCAAGTTTGGAAGGATTTTTTGACACGAACAAGTAGATTTTTTCTATATCATTTTCCTTCTTTTAGGCATAAGTTTCAATGCAGACACAAAACACGTTTTGAACTTGGAAATATAGATATGTAATCTATACTAAATCATGAAGTAAATAGATATTATGAAAGACATTGACACAAGAACGATATCATATTAGAGTTTCCATAACCTTAGAATTTCCAATAAATACATAACCATGTTATAACAACCTCCCTCCCAATTTCAGTAACTTCCCAATAGTAAGATCTAGTCAATCATCTCTAGGATAATAACATGACTACATTTAGTTGGCCCTTATATGTTGTTCAAGAAATATGTTGTCAGGAAACCATGAGTTTCATATCTCATCAGGTGGGAGATGAAAGAAATGAAGAAGCTACTTAAGGTGGGGATAAATAGGAGTTGCACATAGGTAATAAGGAATAAGAAGCTTAAAGCAGTTTGCATACATAAAATGGGAAATTTTTGGATTGGAAATATATTTCAATTGTATGTAGCATCACACTAATGATATCAGATTTTATGCATCAACTGGTTATATTTTCAAATGTCTCATATGAGCAAGAGTATTCATCCTTTTCATAAAAGAAGTTGAGGTACATGCACCCATGATGTAAGACATTATTTCCTTCTGAGTAGTAACTCCTTATTAGGTTCCAAGATTTATTAATTGAACTGGCCAATGGAATGAAGAAGTTAGAAAGAATAACTCATCTAAATGACTATAGATATTGAAATCCTAGCATACTCGATAAGATATAGATGATATGTAGATTTCATGTCATCAAGTGTAGCCCATATAGCGAGATAAAGGACAATACATGTTGGCACATTTTAATGAGTATCTCACACATCAAATAAAAATAACTATAATACCAATAAAAACACATAGTCAACCTCAACTGATTGGATTTCTGAATGATATTTTTTGCATTTCATCAAACAAAGGTAATAAATGGATTTCAAAAATAATTAAGAGGATGATCAAGATTGAATACCAATGATTATAAAAAAACCAAGTTAATTTTGCCCCATGTTGTGATTCCAAAATGTAAAATATTAAATTGGTGTGAATTATAGAACTAAATATTTTTATTTTCAAATGGTGTCTGAGAAGGGACTGACTTTCCCCATATATGGAATGGAAGGTCTAATTGTAATGGTTGTGAAGGAAGACACGTGTGATAATATTAACCCTATCAAAGTTTTAAATACACTAGACATCTTAGTGGAAGGGATTGGTGTAGGTTGTGAGCACAATGTCCTATCACGGTAGGACTAGGGTTAAATTTTTAGTTGAAGTGTTCCCTTGAATGATATAACATCCTAATTAGGAGTGGCACATGGGTGACCGGACACCACATGCCAGGCCTCAAGAAATTTACCTTGTTAGAGTGGGTCCATGAGAAGTTGTACCTAAGAATAATTGTCCATTTATGTAAAAAATAATGGATAGTTCACTCAATATATTATGTTAATGATTATAAAAAGATGATGATATTATTTCCAATACGCTCAAAGATGTTACAAATTAATGATATTTCAAGATTAAAACTCATACCTACAAAAATTCACTTGTTTCTCAGCATGTCAGCCTATGCCAAAACTTGTTCTTTTATCTTGGGCATCAGCCCTTTGGTCTTATGAATCAAATATCAAGGATTTCTTCTATTCATAGTTGGACCGAATAAAGGCCTATTCCCTCCCTCAAAAGACAAAAAGTAGGATAGAATGATTGAAATCTAAACTCTCATTTATGGAAGAAAGAGTTGATCTTATTATTTCTATCTTAGAATCTATAAGTTATTTTGGATTGCTACTCTCCCTGTCCCTATGAAGTTTATAGAAAATGTTGAAAGTATATGTACAAGGTTCATATGGGGATAACTAACCATCCAAACCTATTCAGGTTTTTTCATGTGACAAACTCTATAAAATCAAGTATGAATGCTACAGGGTGTTAGGAGAGTTCAAAATATGGTACATGTAGGTCTTTTAAAGAACTTGTTGTCCATTACAACTAAAAAAAGAGTTTGTGGATAAATTGGACCTACGAAAGATATTTCAATATTTGACACCTATGGATTGCAAAATAGGATGTAAATTCTACTTGTATGATCCAAAAGTTTCTAAAACATCTTCCAAAGCTTCTCTAAAATGTGAATCCGTTTTGGCAATGTCTTGCATGCTCTCCTTTGTATTTATACCTAGTTGATATATAGATAGATCCCCACTGGTTGATAGGCTAAAGGAAGCATATATCATTATCCTAGGAAAAATGAGAACTTGATTTAAATTATTAATGAAGTTCAAGGGGATAGTAACAACTCTATGAGATTTCAAAAACTCAATGCCAATTTAGTTGAACATCCCTCCCACCATGGAAGAAATATGTCATTCCCACAAGAGACCTAAAAAATGTTAAACTCAAGGATACTTGGCAGATTATAAGGAAGCCACACCCTAAATGTAAATTGGTAGAATATTTATGAAGTCCCAAAGCAACTAGAAAGAAGATCATTTAAGTATGGAAGATGTTCTTAAACTGCTTTGTTATTGGTACAACTTAGGATTTGAGTAATGGTTATTATCTCAAGACTCATTCACTTTGTTGTGATTTAGAGAACACTTGGCACATATCCACAAGTTTCTCCTATGTCCAAGGTGTGTGGAACATTACTTGGGATATTATTTGTGTATAAGATAGGTACACTGATGGATGTTGTTAGTAGCAAATGAATGAAATAAATATTGATACATGTAATGATTGTCTACCACATTACTTTGGAGATAACAAACATATATTTGTTTCTAAGTTACTAGGAATGCAAAATATTATAAGACTCTAAAGAAAGGTTTATATTCTCTCATACATATATCTTGAGGATCATGAGGTAGTTGATTTCTTCTTCTTCTTCTTCTTCTTCTTCTTCTTCTTTTTCTTACTCTTATTCTTTTTCTTCTTCTTCTTCTTCTTCTTCTTCTTCTCCCTATTCTTCTAAAATCTTTCAGTTTCTTTGACACACATGTATATATTTCATGAAAAGAACTACCTGAGTTGCCATTTTCTTTACAAGTTAGTTTTAAAACTAAATTTAATCTATAAATGTGAAGCATTCACTTGAACTACAGGTTTTCCAACTTTGTTTTTCAAGGTTTTATGTGTTCAAGGATGAATTACCTCCACTTCAAGTGAAGGCTTGCTTTGTAAAAACACTTTTGAATGCAAATATATTTTATGTTGAAATCATTAATACAAGATCCATGAATACAAGAATAGTGAACACAAGAGGCGATTATGACCAAAAGTGTGTTGTTTTGGTAACTGTTTTCAAATCCATGTTCTAGTGGATATTTTGCATATAAAAGTGAGATATTTAGGTTGTTTCCCGTTAAGAATATAAAGTTTGACTGCATTTTGTATTATAACTACTAAACACACATGTAAATGCATGTGTTCCATAAATTTGTGTAATTTATGTTAGATAGATATGTAAATGCAAATATAAAAGTTTTTTTTGCTTGAGGTTGAGTATATAATATGACTAATCAGGAACTATAGAATATGCACATTAATTTAATATGAAAAAGTGCATTCTTAGATATTTTAAAGTACTATACTTGTATTTCTCCCCTCTAATATGGAAATACCTAAAAAATTACCAAAACAACAAGAGAGAGAAAAGAACAAAACCAACAATTATCCAAAAGTCACACTACACAGATTGGCACCCTGCCATCAATATCACCAATATTGCAATCCAATCCAGAGGATGAGAGTGTTTCCCTTGACTGAATGTAGAGTAGGACACATCAAAGTTTGAAAATTGCAAAAATCTCCCTATTCTATCCCTGAAAGAGCATATGAAATATGAGACCATCAATCAAAATAAAAATTATAAATATGACTATTGTTTCAAAAAAAATGTTAAATGTGGACTAATTGATTACTTAGCCTTGGGGTGATACATAACCATGGCTCCATAAAATGTTCTAATATGATCAATACAATTCATATAAGTTGGAACTAAATGTTGTCCTTGTTTGTTGAGTTGTGAACCAAAACATAAGGTCACGTGGAGAATGGTGTGTATTTTTTGCTAGTGTTTGGCATTTCAACAATAGAAATAGTTTGGAATGTGTACTTGAATATGAGAATATGTAATTTTTTCAAATTGATAAAAATACACAACCAAAAATCAGACTCAAGAAATTTTCATACTTTTATATTATATACAAAATATAAAACTATGACACTTGTGTATGGTTCCTTGTAGCAGTCATTTTTATTTAGGTATGATGGTGTGTGTGTGTGTGTTTTATATCAATAGTTGGATCAAAGCATCCAACAACCCTGAATTTCTAGGTGCTAAGTTTTTTGGCATATTTACATGAAAATCTCCTAGAGCTGCAAGTCTCTTACACGGATGTACTTTTTTATACATGAAAGAAAAGAAATTCATACATCAAATCATTCATCATTGATGATATTCATCATCATTGACGCCCTTATAGACACTTTCATTATGGTTCTTTGTATAAAATTCAAAGATAATTAGTTAATATGGGGCTTTCATTTATAACATTAGTTGGTTGAATTATATTTTATCATTACTCTCTTGTATACTACATTTGTGCAAGATTTGCAAAAAATATTCCAAGATGCACCCATCTGTAAAAAAATAATAAAATTGACATCCAAAGTTAGTGTGAAGCTCAATAGGTCTAGTTGCCATGCATAAGTAGATGTTGGATGTGGTATAACGATGTATTGAATTCTTGTTTGACAATGCATCATAGATGTGGTCTATTATAGTAAGGATTGCATTGTTGATGGTCCAAGCAATATTTCTCTACCTTGTGTGACAAATACAACATGTGTATGTTAATTCTATTATAACATATTACATTATAATACATGCTGTAGAAACAATATTTTGCAATGAATTCATATATAGTAGTTGTAAATTTTAGGGAGCCAAAGACTTTTACATGTTTCTTTGGGCTAATAGCTGTCTAGATTTGACATTGATCGCTGAAGATGAATTCTAAGTAAGCATCCTTCTTCACTTCATGTGAAGGTTGCAAGCATAATTCCTAGTAAGATAAAACTAGAAAATTAATATAGATGTTTGAAATCAAAATTTCAACCAGAACTGATGTAACCCAATAAAAATATACTTATGCCTAGAAAAGGAAATAGAGGTAGTTTAAGATTCATATCAACTAAACAATATGAAATAGAATGAATAATATAAAATATGTCGTATGTAGGTCTGCTAACTAATGTTGCCAACACAAAAGATTGCATTTTTCTCATCTTGTATAGGATATCTAATCAAGAGAAGATATATCATCAATCAAGTTTTTATCACAATGTAAGGAGAATGGCAGCTTGTGTGTTGTAGATGGAAACACAAATCTTAGAGATAGAGAGAGAGAGAGTTGTGTGATGGTTTCAAATGGGAAGGGATTGAAGATCATGGGAATTATATATAGAAAGATTGGGGCGGGAAGGTAATGTTGTGGTTGGGTTGTCAAATAGATGAAAGACAACAACAAAAAATTTGGGAGTATACTAAAAATTAAAAACTAAGGAATATTTGTTAATCTGATAGGAAAATAAGTCATATATTTAGTCATTAAAAAATTTGGAGAGTGGAAGACATGAGCCATGTAGGGACAGGAATGACAACTCTAAGTAAATAGAGAGACATGGTGATATAATATAGGAAGTAAGAATAATATTTTAAACAAAAAAATGAATTTCTAGTGAGATAATGAATGGATTACCATGATGCCTCACATAAAAAATCATGAGATAACTCAAAATTAACCGTTATAACAAACTTAAATAAACAAATTACTAGGAAAACACCAGAAATTAAAACCATTTTCATAACACCAAAATAGCAAAAACCTTTACATATGAGTCCTTTCATGTCACAAGGTACTTACCATGTATGCCATCAGCCTGTTATAAGAAAACGTGTCCCAAACATATATATACATATCCACTATATCCATACATGCAAAGGACATACAAGCCAAACCATATATATGAACATGTCCACAAAACACACCCAAAAACCATCCCATAGAACTCAGTGTACAGGGACAACTCTAGGACTCTAACAACAAAAGGACCACCAACAATACTTCCAACCTTGTCAGCTACTATCCTTCTTGCTTCTGCTCAACCTCTGTTGCACGATCTCTACCTACTTGTCCACATCCACCTAAAAATATGTGGGGAACCCGCATGTGAGATTCCAAATCTCTATGGGATATATAACTCTCCACCAATACTATTATTAGCACATGTAGGATGATTAAGAAATGGCAGTAAAGCTAAAACCATAATAAGCAAGTAATCATCACTAATAGAATAAGAAATTTCCATTAGATTATAAAACATATTATCATCATAAAAGGAATATGAAGAACATGTATGTTCATTACCAACTACACGATACAAAAGAAAACAAGGCCTCATCCAATGTTTCTATATTTGATCCTACACAAGTATGCTACACGGCTGATTACATATTTTATTATGCCCTGAGGATTTGAGTCGTACCACCTAAATCCAACTGACCACTTCTAAGTCAAAATCGGTGCCATACAAGGTCCATGGAAGAGCTGAAATCCATGACCTCACCCCCTCGGTCAGTATGAGTGAACCTACAATGACATCATCAGTCAAACTGCTACCAATGACATATAGTCCAGCTGTACAAATCTAGCCCACCTTAGTACATGTCATGGCTCTAGTGAAACTGAGATACGGCCCGCATCCACACTCCTACCAGGGTATGGTCCATAGCCAATTATGTATAATATATCACTAAGCTATGACCTAAAGTCACACTCCTACCAGGGTATGGCATGTAGCCAATCTTGTTTCACATATCACTGGAAGACCATCTCATGCATGGTTGTCTCATATATCCTGGATGTAAGAAGATATTCATCCTTGCCCCCACACATTCAAAAATATGTGCTCTGATTTAAACTCATTTCATAGTTCAGCAACTGCGAACACTGAATGGATCTATGGCATAGGGAAAAACTACATTCTTACATTCCACTTGATTAGTTAGGTCATTTAGTGTCTTTTAGCATCAATCAAGTTAAAATGTATAAAATTATAGCAAATTCTACAAAAATAAGGGCATAGTACTCTTCCAACAGATATAACATATAGGGTGAGAACTTGTCACTCTATCACCACATGATGCATGTATTATTGTCATTCACAACATCATCAACAAAGCCACATGCCATGGGATATCAATCCCTCAACTCTATCAGTAGGAAACATCCTTTCATGTCAGTACAATAACCATTGTTAGGCCATAAGGCCCAACCACCCTATTCATGTATCACTTGTATAATCAGTATGCCTCATAAGGGCATATCTAATAATGTCTCACATCATAGCCATCAGAGCACACACTAGTTATGATAATCAATTCCACAAAACCTGCATGGTTAGAATATCATAATCAATAGAGATAATCACATATCATCGGAACCATCCATGGTAAGGATATAAGCAAGACTTGTTCACTTTAAGGGTTTAGGGTTTCCACTTTTTGCCAATTAGGGTCCACAAGGTTAGGGTCAACCAACCATCCTAGAACCACCAACCACCACCATCATGGAGTGTGTTAGGATTAGGCCACATCATACAAAATAGCATGACATATATGTATACATGATTAACATTAGATGTTCATATATGTTTCATAACCACCTACCATCACCACAAGTTAACCACTTAGGCACATGGGTCGCGGCCACCCTCCATAGTATGTCACAACTGCGGAATACACCATGGGTATCTCGGACTTCACTCCCTCACCATGTCGTGACCACCTTCTACATGTCACGCACACAAAACTAGGGTTACGGTTTCTCTTCACCCTTCAACCATGTGTCGTGACCAAGCTCCTCAACCACCTCGATGTCGTGACCGTGACACCTCAACACCACCATGTCATGACCGTGGTGTCCCCTAATCACCACCACTCCAAGGGACGTCTCCACCAATCTAAGGTAAGGAATTAAGGGTTTCAAGGCCTCTATGATCCATAGGTCTCAACCCAACGTTACTAGTTCGAACCTCACCACAAGAAGGAACATCTTGACCAAAGCCAACTAGGTTGCGGCCATCTCAATGGGATATGTCACGACCGCAATGCCCATACCCATGCCTCGACCACCAAACCTCCTAGGTCATGACCATACTAAGGGTAAACACCTAGGTCACCAAAATAGGCCCAAAACTAAGAAAGAGCCATGATCATCATGAAAGGAGACTCAAGCAAGATGATATCCACAAACCCTAAGGAAAAGGTCCAAGAAAAGCATGTATAAAGGAAGAGAAACCATATCCAAGATGACCAAAATCAAAACTAACCTCTCACTTACTTCTAGGTGTAAAAACACAAAGCATGGGGACAAGATCAAGGGTCAAACATGGGGGAGAAACTCCATATCATTATCTCTACCCAAAACTAACACAAGAAGGTTAAAGTTTTGATTTACTTCCAAACCAAGCATGATAACGTTCCCAAACAAATTCTAGGGTTAAGCTTCATATACTAGAATGACGTAGGAACATCTTAAAGAGGTAAAACAACAACACAACATAACAATAAGTGCAATAATAGGGAGGTTTTAGTGTTATTTAACCCACCTTAAGAAGATCACCACCAAAGCTCCAAGCTCCAAGATCAAGAGCTCCTAGTACATGATCCAACGGTTGAAGAAGCTCCACCAAAAGATCCACACTTGGCCACAAGAGCACCTCAATAAGGGAGAAACATTGAGGTCAAAGGATATCTCAAGAAGACAGAGAACAAAAAACCAAAATTGAACCAAAGAAAAAAGGGAGAAAAAGAGAAGAAACTCTCTCTCACACACACTAAAGTGTCACCTTGTCAAAACATATCCTAAGTCCAAGAAGAAGGAAGAAGATAGGGTAGAAGATTTGAAGGAACACCAAAGAAAGAAGATAAAACACTCACTAGAGCTAGAGATGGTCAAGGATCGCCACTATCACCACATGCAAGGGATGAGCCACCTATAAGGAACCAAGATCACTCCTTGCTCCAAAAAGCTCCATGGATGAACACAAGAGAAGGGAGGAAGAAGATGACCAAAAATAACCACTTGCGTGGAGAGAATAGAGTTCATATAGCAAAGGAGGAGGGAGGTAAGACAAAGGATGAGGTAACAAGATATAGCTCCAAAGAACCACTTGTCCACTAAAAGGACCAACATGCAATCACATAAGGTCCACATGCAAGAGATGGTGATAATCCCGAGGTAGGATCTCGATCACCTAAGAAACCAACCCTATGTCATGATCCCAACACACCTAGGGTTCCAAGGCCGCGACACACCACAACATCACCACAAGATTGCAACACCAAGACCACCCCATGATGACTATGTCAAAACACACCTCTCCAACCCCTACCTTGACCCAAGACAACCTTGATCGTGACCACCACACCAAGAGGGAAGTTTTGTGAGTGTCATAACCACAATGCCCCACAACAGGACCTAGGTCGCGACCTTGGTCAAGGCAAAATAACAAGGTCACAATGTTAAGGCATACAAACCCTTGAAAACCCTAATCTCCATTAAGGGTGATACTACTCAACCTAGAGCCAAACAAGGCACCCCAATGCACCACACTCTCCATCATGATTTCAAGAGAGATAAGGAAAACTCTAGAGGTGGAAAATTGTACATCAACCCCCTATATTGGGTAAATTGCAATTTGCACCAAAACTAGCACAGAAAGCACAAACATCGACCAAACAAGCTCAAATTTGAGACCTAACCTCTCCACAAGACTTAATAACATCTAAAAAGATTATATAAAGGTTCTAAGCACATGATTAAGCCAAATCAAACAAGGTTACCCAAAAAAATTAGGTAAGGGTCCTTACAATTACATTTATTCTTTGATCCATCAAGTTAACAACTTGTGGTACATAAATAGTTGTATTTTTATTCGACGTGGAATTGAGAGATTTGCATGCACAACAACAAATATCTATGATTTTGGAGTTGTCTTTCTCGTGTGTTAAAGAAAAGAAGGAGAGAAAAAGAAAGAAAGACCACGACATTATGATAATCGAAAGATAAATGAGAAGAGATGGGTGAGAGAATAGAAGACCATGTGGGAGACAAGGTTGAGGGACAATTAGTTTAGATGGGAGGGATGGTAGAATAATTGAATATCATGGGAGTTATAAAGAAAGAGTGAGGTGGAATGGTAGGGCAGGGATTGGTCGTTGTTGAGAGAATGGGAGGAAAATATTAATATAAGTCAAGAAAACTTTGAAAAAAGGAAAAAAGAAAAAGACAAAGAGTTAAGAAGAGAGCAATTATTGACTTGCACTTGAATGATAGGTTGTGGCATTTAGGATAGAAATATTTTATATGAGTAAGAAGACAAAAGAGTAGTGGCTTGATCCTCTATTAATGTTTGGTTATCAATTAATTTTTGGAAACAAAAAAAGAGCATTGATAGTCAATGAGATGTGGGGAAACGAAAGTAGGGATAGAGGGAAAAATCATAGGAATCTTATCGTAAATTTTCATAGAGAAACTATAACTGGTAATAAGAAGGAAGTGGAGAGTGTGAGGGGGTAATGTGACAACAAAATACTATTAGTTGGTTGTCATTATTGTTATCACTCATGGTGTGACTACATTTACATAAATCCATCCGACCATGAAAGTTGATAATACAAATAATATATCATACTAACTTATTTTAAGTAAAAAATTATAATTCTTTTTTTATCCTAGGAACACGTGCAGAAGATAATAATATTGGAGGAGCATTCATGTCGCGTGGTCCCTCATGGTGTGTTGCTAAGCTTGTTGTTGCATTGTTTCCGTACAAAGTATGAAAATGGATAGTTAAAGATGGTATTGATCATTGACTACCTACTAATATACATGATCGGAGTAACAAATGAAGATGTGAGTTACAATATGCTCTTATGTCCCATACCTGATACCATGCTTAAACATACATGTTTCTCATCACAAATCCAAAAGGAAGCATATCCTAAACATATAGGTGTACTCCTTTTCTTTGGCTTAATTGGTGATGAAACTGGATTGTATCATCACCTTGCACCTGGTATCTTGGGAGATACACAATGCAAAATCAAGAGATAACTAATTTGTGGTTATCATATAACAAAATAGTAGAGATAATACTATAGCATACCTCTGATAAGATCAAACAATGTTTTGATTAACTTAATACATTTACCACAGTTGTAGTAACCACTAATGTGGAGATGAACCTTATTGGCATCCAAGGGAGAGAAAGATCCAACTTCTCTCTAGAACCATCTTCCCATAGCACCAACATGCTTTGACACCTTGATCGGAGAAGATCAGATCAGATACAACCAGCTTTTACATCTTGGTTGGAGGTGATGGCTCAGGTATCAGACTTCAATAACAAAACTCCCTCAGAGCTCTACACACTTTTCTACACCAAAGAGGATCATTTCATATCCTCTTGTTCAACTTCGGTAGACCAACTATTCATTCCAAAGAAGCACCAACCAGCTACAGGATCTAAGGATAGGCCAATTTCACTCTCATCAGATGACTCCTCCATCCTAAAGGAGGAAGAAGTAGACACAACCACTTCAATAGAAAAAGCTAACTCCACCACTTCCAGGTATGTGTTCTCCCCTACATCTATTAAAAATTCATCTTTCATTCGTTCCAGTGGTTCCAAATAAGGTTTGCCTATCAGCCCCTCTGATCCTCTCCTATACGACCTAAACTTCCCACCTTTAGTTCATCTTTTGGCCACTGACTTGGCTCAAAGAAGCTTTATTTCTTTTCAAAAATCTCAGCCTTGGGTCCCTGTCCCATCCAAATGACCATTTCACTCCCTACGCTGCTCCAGATGACTCAGCTCCAACCATTCTCGGTCCCAATGTGCAAAAAGTAGAGTTTGCTATCTCTGTAATAAGTCGGGACATATCAAATATTTCTGTAGAAATCACCGCACCTATTTCCCAGAAGCTCGCAGGAACCTTTTAAGACATATGACCTTCAACAATGCAAAAGCACCATCATTTGATAGATCTCCACACCTTTTTAGTAATGACAAATCTAATAGGCAGACTAAAACCAATCATTTTGGGGTTTACAATAGTAATCCATTCACATGTCTCATTGTACCCAAGGTCTCACCTCCCCATCAACCTTCCCATGCACACATCCATCCTCATCGTCCTCCTATTAATAGGGTAGCTTTCATCTCTTCTGTAGACTCCCTTCCCAAACCCTCCATCTTGAAACTAATAATCAGTTATGTCCCCAGACTTCAGGTTTCTCCTCTCCTTTTAGGATGGCCCCCGCTCTCCACCTGAAAAATGAGTTCCCCTTTGATTTGTCGACTAACTATGTGTCTGCTTAATGTCTTCATCAGTCGAAGTGTTCTGGTCACTATTGGAAACAACTTGGATAACAATATTGTCAACATACTTGATGTTACCAAAGCCATAACCCCTCTTCTCCCATGTTACACTGTTCTGAAACCAAAAATCCTTTCACCTTCCCAAATTCTCTATTTTTTCTCAGAAGGGACCAAGCTAGACCATCTCTTTGTGCAAGTCATGACTATCCCATGTGGTTACATCTTCGTACATGCCAACCTTTCTAGATGGACACCTGATCAAGGGTCCTCATTGGCTGGTTCAGGAGGATTTGGATGGGTAGCCATTACTAACCATCCACCACACCTCTGGGAGGTCAACGTCTTCAAGGAGATAGCTCACTCCATTGGTGATACCCTCCAATTCATTGGCCAGGATACCCTTCACCCTTCTTAGTTTATAAAATATGTCTATGTCTTCTCTATCAAACAAGCCATTACTCTCCTAGATTCTCTCAAAATCAGGCTTGGTGAGAAGATATAAAAAATCAAACTTTCTATAGAAAACCCTTCTACCATCAAAACAACCTTCTTGGACATCATAACCCACCCCCCCTCATGGTACTACCCCGTCAACACAATTTTTTTCATAGTGAACATAAAACTGATCGAAAGGAACTTGGTCTGGGAGAGGAAGAACACCACCTCCAAGTCCTCAGAAGATTCTAACAAATAGGTCAGCCATAAAAGGCTTAGAACCTCCTCCCCTACCGATAATAGCACATGAAAGCTTTCTATGGACACCTTCAAACCTTTTCCTTTCCACAATATTGATACAAACTCAACCATGGATATTGACTCTTATGCATTGAAAAAACTCAAATCAACTATCATTGATGAAATAAGGTCATTGCAGAGTCCTAAACAAAAGAGCAAGGGAAAGGATCCTAACATTATCTGGTCAATCAACACCATCGATACAACACCAGAAGGATTAACGAGGAGGAACTACTTCACCACGATAGAGACAGATATACCTTCTCCTCCAAGCTCTTCATCATTTTCTATTTCAACTGTTGGTATGACATCTTCAGCACATTTCGTACATGATATTGATAATATAAAAGATATTGCTTCATGGCCTGACAAACAATCTTTCACCAACTTTGCAAACAAACATAGCATTTCCTTTGAAGATGATAACTCAACCCACCAAGAACTGAATAACATAGAAAAATATATGAATTGGTCTAACCTTAGATCTATTCATGAGGCACATACAAAAATAGATTCTTTGAGGATGAACTAAATCTTCTTGTTCCTTTCTGCTAGCTCTTGTGTGAAATGAGGATCACTTCATGGAACGTCTGTGGTACCTCTAAAGCCTATAGAAGAAAGGAAATTCGTAACCACATTCACAAACTCAACACCAACATCATTACTATCCAAGAAACTAAAACCATCCTCTTAATGTTTTCCATTAAATCTATAGGTGGTAATCACATCACTGGTTGGTTCCAAATCCCATCTATAGGGTTCAAGGGAGGATTGCTCGTAGGTTATAACAACAGCCTATTCGACCTAACTAACTCTGAGCTCCACTCCTTTTCCATAACTCTTCATTTCACTAATGTCACTGATTGCTTTAGTTGGATTTTTATAGGAGTTTATGGAGAACCTAGCAACAACAAACATGCTTTTTTAACTGAAATCGAGTACATCATGAACCATTATTCAAACAAACCTTGGCTTCATGTAGGAGATCTCAACCTTATCATGAATTCTATTGATAGACAAAACTTCCTTTCCTCCTCCAGTATGTCTCCTACGGACAAAGCTTTCGTAGAACTGATAACAAACACAAGCTGATTGACATCCCTCCTTCAAATGACTACTTCACTTGGTCTCGAAATCACTCTAGAGTAAGACTGGATCACTTCATTTTCTCCAACAAATGGGAATATCAGTACCCTTTAGCTTTTGTCTAGGTAGCCCCTCGACCTATCTCTGACCATTTTCTCATCATTATAGACACTAAGTTGGAGAAATGGGGACACAAACCCTTTCATTTCGAAAACATCTGGCTATCTGACATGTTTGCCATTAAGCTTAGCAAATCGAGTTGGATCTCAGCTGACTCCAGAACCAAAAATCTTAGACATGGCATCCTTTTTTAACACTAAAAAGGTGAGGCGGAAACTCAAAGAGTGGCAATTGAGTTCTACAAATGGCCTATCTCACAAACTCAAAGATCTTGAGCAAAAACACCTTTTTTTACTGTTATCATTTAGATGACCCTACCTGTGTTCTTTCCGTCAAATCAAAGCTTGATCATATAAAACAATGTATTGATACTAAATGGAGACAATGAGCAAAAATTCAATGGGCTACCGAAGGAGACAAAAACACTAAATTCTTCCATAAAATCTGTAACAACAAATCTAGATATAATATCATTGCCCAGCTGGACATCAATGGAATACCCACTATCAACAAACAACTAATCACTTCACACATACAACCACTTCCAGCACATTTTCAACACCAACCATAAGCCATCCTTTCTTAACTCCATTAATTGGCAGTTGTTGTGTGGCCGCAACATTGGCTCCCCCCATGCCATTGTCAACCCTTTCACACCAGAAGAGCTTGATCAGGCTATCCAATCCTTAGGTAGAAACAAATCTCCTGGTCCTGATGGCCTCAATGAAGAATTCTACCTGGCCAATTGGAACCACTACAAGATGGACTTCAGGGATCTTTTGCAAGAGTTTCACCTCCACAACAACGCCCATAACATTCTCAAATATCTCAACCACACTTTCATCACTCTTATTAAGAAGGTCGATCAATCAGAGTTCATTTCTCAATTCAGACCCATTAGCCTTATCAACACTTCTTACAAAATCATAGCTAAAACTCTCACAAAGGATAAAACCAAACATGAACAATATCATTCCCTTAAATCAAAATGCTTTTATCAAGAACCGAAATATCCACAATGCCTACATTATGGTTAATGAAACTATTCATCTCTGCTATAAGAACACAACTCCTCTGATAGCCATGAAACTCAACTTTGAGAAAGCCTTTGACTACATAAACTAGGACTGTCTAATCAAAGTTTAGCATGTTATGGTTTCCCAGAAACTTGGAATACCTAGATTCATGTATGTATCTCCACCAACTCCATCTCCACTATCATCAATGGATAACCATTTGGACATTTCAAAAACACAAATAGTCTCAAACAAGGAGACCCTTTATCACCTTACCTCTTCGTCGCTGTGGCTTCTTTACTCACAAACATTATTAAACTTGGAATAGTTCAGGGCCTCATCTCTTCACCCCTGGAATGTCAGGAGAACATTATCCAATTTGCATATGATACCATCATCCTGGTCTCACCAGAAGACACTACTATCATCAATACTATATGTATCTTTGGCATTTTCTCATACATTTCTGGCCTAAAAATCAACCTCTCAAAATCCTCTATCTTTGGGGTGAACACAACACCAGCTACCATTAACAAATACAAAGACCTCCTCAAATGCAAATCTGAGGACTTTCTGATCAGCTATCTTGGGCTACCTATAACCCCTCCAAAAATTACCCACACCATCTGGAGCCCTATCATAGACAAAATCAACATCAGATCAAACTCATGGACAAACAACTTCCTCAATCATGCAGGATGCCTCATCCTGCTAAATAGTGGCATCACTTCTATCACCACCCATTTTTTGAGTTGCATCCCTTTACCCACCAAAACTAAAAACATGATCGACAAAATCAGAAGAAACTTCCTTTGGAACAATCACAATCCAAATGGCTCAAACAACAAACACTTCCATCTGGTCAATTGGAACACCATCACAGCACCAACAAAATTTAGAGGATGGGGCATCATTGATATCAAAACTCATTCTATATGCCTTATTGCTAAACTATTAACATTCTCACAACAAAGTGTGGATTCACTTAATAGTTCAGAAATACTATAAAAGTACTCCACCATGGCATAAAATAAGGAATAGCATCTCATCTCCTCTTTGGTGGTATATCAACAACATACACCTAATCAGAAACCTCATCTATACTCCACATATCCATTGTAAGATTAACTTTTGGGAAGACCCTTGGTATCATCACAACTCCATCAGAATCATTCACCCACACATTCTCATACCTAGAGATTTGACATCCATGAACATTTCCAAAGCTCTCAAGCACCTCACCAACAATAGAACAAATTTGCTCAAGAGATACCTCCTTACCTTCATAAATAACAATGACTTGAGAGACATCATCTTCAAAATAGAGAACAACACTAGCAACAAAATTTCCTGGAGGTGGGGTCTTGATTATACACCAAAAGCAACCTACACCTTTCTCTCTTATAGAGGTCTCTTATCAAACTGAGCTCAAATTTGGAAGACCAAATGGCCACAGAAACATAAAATCTTCTTATGACTGACCTTAAATAACAAACTTCTCACTGACCATAACATCACTCGTAGAGGTTTCTTAGGACCTACAAGATGCTACCTTTGCAAAAAAGATGCAAACACTACTGAATACATCTTTATTCACTACACTTTCACAACAACTATCTACAAAGCCTTCTATGCATATAACACCAAAATCCATAATTTACTGAAATAATCAAATAGTGTAAAACCTCTTACACAATTTGCAGAATTCAAAACTGAAGGTATCTTCATCAATATCCTCTGGGACGTTTGTCTAGAAAGAAATCAGAGAAAATTTAATAACTCCAACAAACAAATACAAAATGTTTCTTTGAACATATTACTGAGCCTAGCTACTCTCACTTCATGTAGGACAGGCCTCAACCTCCACGTGAGTGAACCAAGCTGAAAATTACTCATAGAACTTATTTGTAGATAAAGGTGATGGAGGAATCTACACCTTGAAAGAAATCCTTGATGATGGATCAGACTTCTAATGAAGATGCTCCTGATGATATTTCACTTTGATAGCTTTTATTTACGATGTTGAGGTGTTGTTTTAGGAGTGCCTCTCCCACATACTCATCTACTCTTACCCATCGTACTTGTTTTAGCCTCTATCTTTAGGTTGGGCAGGTTTTTACCCAACTTTTGGTTATATCTGCGCTTGCAGATGTGGTAGGTCTGTAAGCTGATATTTTCTTAATAATACACAAAATTTCTTCAGCAAAAAAAAGTAACCACTAATGTGTGGGTGTGGAGATAGATGGAGAGATATGTAACACACACTAGTGTAGGTAATGCCTTCTATCAAGTGGAAGGAGGATATTGTGGGATCCATAGAAGTAATTTCAATGCGTACTGGAGGATTTAAAATGGGCCAAGGATGATGGAGAAGGGATTCTACATATCTGGGAGAAAGAAAACATGTGATGATTTGGGTATAAGAGCAAGAGGGTCGTGGTAGTGGAATGTGAATTAGTTTCGGTGGTGCTGGAAATAGAACGATGAAGACAGTGGGGTTCGAGATGGAGTGCTTATGAATGGAAGACGAACAGACAAGTGGGAGTGAGGATAAGAAGGATATTGTAAATATATAGTGTGGTGGAAAATGAGAAATAATATGCATTTTGATATCATCGAGCCGTGAATGGTAGTATTAAAATAGGTCAACAATGATGATTAGTAATAGAGATCACGAAAAAAGAAAAAGATGACAAGCTGATTAAACGTGAGATGTGTACATGTTTTGAGTTTTTGTTTGCTTGTCTTTTGAATGAATAAGTTAGCAAGTTAGTTTCCATTAAAAATGATAACATGACTTACTGATAAGAAATTTTAGATAATCAATTGTTCCTTTTTAACCAGATCATTTGAACGGTTGAGTTGTTGTTGGAAGAAAATGGGGAGTATGACATTTATTAGATCACAACAAAATGGAGAAGGTGGTGTTTGAAATGGAAACATGTTAGGTTGTGACATAACTATGTCAAAAGTGGCGTGAGAAAATAAGAAAATATTAAAAAGTGAGTGAAATTTTGTGAGAACAGGAGATGTAAGGAGAGAGAGGCATTTTAAAATGTTTTTAAAGTGAGAAATAATTAATGATATCAGAGTTATAGGAATGATAATGGAGTAGAAGACGGGTAGGAGTTATGAATGAAGTGGTTATTGATTTGTGAATGTGGAGTACAAAAATACAAAATGTGCAACTTGAGAATGTGATTGGTTGCAAATCTGAGAGGCTTGTGACGAGAGAAGTTACATAACATGTTGTTAGAGATATTCAGATAGTCAAGGCAGAAAGAGTTGATTGAGATCGTGGTTTTGAGGAAATAAAAAAGACAAAAAAAGTTATATAACTATTTAGGAGAGAACAAAATGAGTCAAGGATAATGTAGTATTTTGAAATAGAGCATTCTGATTGGTTAGTGGCATATTTTGTAATTAGAAAAAAGAACTCCCTCTTATTATAGTAGTATAGATTTACAAATCAAACCTCTATATGGTGATATATTTATGCTTTCTTCATTTGTGACATGTGTATATGTGATTTAGCATGAGCAGTGTCAAATGCAACTCACATTTCTTTATATGATAGTCATAAATCTAATTACATAAAAGAATCCAAGCATGGATAAGTCGGGACCAGATCAGCTGTCGACAGTAGCAAGACCCCCCTCTCTACAATCATCTTTTAGTGCGATCTTTTGAGGTTTCTCGACACTTTCCTTTCTCTGTCTTAGTGTTTCCAGCTTGGATTTCTTGCATCATTGGTGCAATCACAGAATGTAGGGTTGTAAGTTCCCTAATCAAGCCATGGGATCATGTTGACCTCACCCAAATTGACCTTTATGAGTTCAATAATAGGATGAGGTTTTGTAGGCACCTCAAATCAATAAAGTCATGTCACAAGGATAAATCTAGTCCCTGCTTTGTACCCCTTATCCTTTGGTGGCAATGGTTGCTGGTGATGCTACTATTGGTTATCTCACCCTCTCCCAATCCTTCCTCTTTCGATCCAACTATGACCCCTAGAGATGAGCCTAAATCCATCTGAGACCCGGAACCCTATGCCAATGTCTGATCTGGAAGAAGAAGAAGTACCTAGGGGATATTATGTGTCCAGTCAACTACAAGGATACATGTTCTCTATAGAGAATTTCGTCAATTGTACCACTTGATGGTAGTGCCACATGCCCAATATGGGAGATTCAGTAGGAATAAGGATATTATATTATCCATTTCACAATTTTCATTCATGTCCTAATGGTAGAGAGGGAAGCAAAGGTTTCAAATGTATGATCTCTCATCCCAAGAGGGAACACCTATGTAGTGTCGAGTGCTATAGCATGTTGCAAAAATCCACCTAAAATTACTATGATTTATTCTTGTCATGGATGAGACTTTAAGGGTGCTTGAACAGTGGCTATGTGGGCAGTGCATGAAAATATAATCTATGAGCCATGCATGCCATCATGTTGATGGCATTGTTCGGGTCACTACTGCGATAGGGGAGATTGACAGTCGCATACTAGGCATCTTAAAGCCTATTCAAAAAGGCCTTGAGATCTCTACTTCTATGTAGGGACTGGTCCTTGGATGTTGGGCTTCTCGATCATATTTTTAAAGCCCTTATCACCACAATGAAGAGCATCCATCATTGTTGTCGTCTGGCTTTTTCTCAAGCCTTGAAGACAACCCTTCACAAAGTGATTGTTGAGCCATGAATTATAGCTTCTTGGTTGAGACTGTTGCTTCTTCCTCGTTGTACTTTATAGGTGTTACACCCTAAAAATTAGACGTATTAGCATGTCTGGCAATAGAAACACTCTGCAACTATGTTATGTTTTGATTTCACTTGCTATGTGGAGAGATGATGACAATATTTCAAAGTTATTGGACAATTTGTTGAACTATGTTGGACATAAGGATATGGACCAAGAAGGTGGTAACTCTTAGAAGGAATATAAGAAAGTGAACCCTAATATCAAGCAATGCCTTCGCAAGGTTTCGGATGGTCATATTACGAAAACTATTAAAGTGTTGTCTTCATCAGGTGTGACTCCTTACAATGAAGATACCATAAATTCTTTAAAGGCTAAATACCCATACAAGCCAACTCCTTACATGTCAGATACTTTATTTTATGAAGCCCCCCTAATAGAAGAGGTTCACACTATTCTTGGATTTATCAAGTCATTTTTCAAAAGGGACTTCATGTGGCAGAGACAACCTGAGGGCCCAATACATCTTTAATGTTATGTGTGAAGAGGGCTTTGTTATGGCCACTGACCTCTTATGTGCCATTACCATGGTAGTTAATATATGGTAGGGAGGAAGGTGTCCTTTGAGTTTGGCAGAGTTCATAGCTTTTGCACCTCTTGTGCCGTTAATTAATCCTGATTATAGAATACGACCCATCGTAGTTGGTACTATTTGGATGTGTCTAGTATCCCAAGTTGATATGGAAGGATTGAGTATTGATATAGCCAAGTATATAAATGACTTCCAATTTAAAGTAGGTGTATTTGGTATGGCAGAAGCAATTTTGCATAGTGTTAGCATGGGGTTGAAGACGCAACATGATGATGGTTCTCTATCCATGCTTATAATGGACTTTTCTAATGCATTCAATCTGGTAGATAGGTTAGAATTACTCTATGTGATGAGGGCGAGGTTCCCATCTATTTTCTTTTAGGTGGAGTTCTTATATGGCAGGAACTAGGGCTATACCTGAGGACAAATATATTTGGTCACCCACTGGAGTGCAAAACGGTGACTTTTTGGGCCCACTTTTTTTCCTTGTATTGCATCCACTTGTCTATAAGATCAAGAGAAATTATAAGCTTCTTTTTCATGCTTGATATCTTGATGAGAGAACTGTCAATCAGGACACAAAGGAATTGACTAAGGTTCTAGATATCATTCAATGTATGGACCAACATTGGGCCTTCGTTTAAATATTTGCAAAATTGAGCTTTTTAGGCCTACATGTGATGGTAGGAAGCTTCACAAGGAGTTGTTCCCAATGGACATTGGGAGGCCTTTGCTAGGAGTGAAGTTGCTTAGAGGGTTGTTAGTAGAGATAAAAGTTATATTAAGCGATTCCCTATGGACAGGGCTTCCAAAGATGTGAGTTGATACATCTTCTTTCTCAGTTGGTTGATCCCCAAAGTGAGCTCCTATTGCTGTGATCTTGTATGGCTATTGCCAAATTTTTGTTTGGCTTGAGGACTTATCAACTGATGCCCATAAAGAATGCAGCAACATGGTTTCATAGAGGCCTACATGAATCTATTGATGATATTGTAGTTTGTAGAGGTCCTTTCCTCGAAAACCTACAATAGAGGGTGGCTTCATTTCCCATTCAACTTGGTGGCTTGAGGCTATATACAACAGTGGAGGCTTCCTCATATACTTTTATGGTATCTAGAGTCCAATCTTAGTCGCTTAAGGACCATATTTAATGAGGTAGTAGGATTCATGATACGAACTCTAACTTTGATTATGTCCTAGATTGTATTTGTCTCATGATTTCCTTCTTTGGACCTTAGTTGTTATTCTAATAAGGACTTGATCCCCCCAAAGGCCCAAAATGTCTTCGCAAGTGTCCTTTTTAGAAAAATAACTGAGGACATGGAAGTTAAATTTGACATGACCGTCAGGTAGACGTTAGTTTATGGATGCCTACAAGTTGATCATGCTCAAGATTTTCTCATTGCTAGTCCTATTAATGGTCTAACTTTGCATATGTCACCGGTGGAATATCACACTATCCTCAGATACCGTCTTATGATTCCTTTGTTTCCATGTCCATTTTGTCGTAAGGCACGTTTGGACACTTTGGGGAACATGCGGTTCATTGTGGGGAGCTTCCAAGTTTTAAATACATGAATTATCTTGTTGGGACATTCTTTTTGATGTACTCAGATACATAAATGTTTCTGCTAAGAAAGAGGCACATGTGAACTTTTTTACAGATACATAAGAGGGGAGATCGACACTTAGACCTGCCAATTTTTGGATGATCATAGGAAAACATGTGTGTCCAGATTTGAGAGGAGTTTCTCCACTAATGGGATTGAAGAGTGGGGCTTTTACAGCAAGTCAGGTTTCCCTTAAAGTTGCCTCATTCAAAATGGCCAAGTATGAGAAAGCATGTATCGATAATCAACACGCCTTTATCCCTTTTGTATTTGATACTTTTAGGTTCATAGCACCAGATGTTGTGGAGCTTCTGAAGAGGGTCTTGAAAGTGATGAATAGTAGTGTTATGACTCCCAAGTATATGGATGTAGTGTTCAAAGGATTGATTTTATAATCTAGAACGGACTAGTGGTGCAGTTTGTTGCCCACTTCTCTTCTACTTCCATGTAAATCACTTCATATTTATTTTCTAGAAGTAGATTTAGTATTGTTATCGAATTTTATGCCAAGTAATATGTCAGTTGGCTCAATGGGTCTGTTTGCACATTTTCAACCTCAGGTTATGGGAAATCGAATAACAGTCCCAATGGAAATAGTCAATGATATTGGTCCCATTCGGATTCTCAGCTGAGTATTCATAATATTTCATGTTTTAGCACCTTAGTTTTTCCTTGGAATATAGTTTTGATAGGAATCCAATCAATCTGATCTTATCGAGGGATCAATCTGATGATAGACTCTCATTATAGGAGTAGGAGAATGACGTAGATACTTTTTAGATGTCTACAGGCTGATCACACTCAAGATTTTCTCCTTACTATTCCTATTGATGATCTTGGCCTACATTTGTCACCAGTCGAGTATCACACTATCTTTAGATATTGTCTTATGATTCCTTAACTTTCAGTTGATGAAATATGTCCATTTTATGGCAAGGCATGTTTAGACACTTTTAAGGAGCATGCGGTTCATTGCAGGGAGCTTTCAAGTTTTAAATACAAGCATGATCTTGTCAGGGATGTTCTCTTTGATGTGCTCATACACACAGGTGTTGCTCCTAAAAAAGAGACACATGTTAAATTTTTGATATATCTATAAGAGGGGAGATCTACACTTAGACTCGCAGATGTTTAGATTTTTGGATGAGTGAGAGGAAAACACGCGTGTATAGATCTAATGGGAGTTTCTTCACTGGTGGGATTGAAGAGTGGTGCTCCTACAGCAGGAAGACTGTCCTTAAAGCTGTCTCATTCAAAGTTTTCAAGTATATATAAGAAAGTGTTTATTGACAATCAACACGTCTTTATCCTTTTTGGATTTGATACTTTTAGACTCTTAGCACCTAAAGTTGTGGAGTTTCTGAAGAGGATCCAAAAAGTGATAAATAATAAAGTTATGACTCACAAGTGTATGGATGTAGTATTTTAAAGGATTAGTTTTGCAATCCAGAAAAGACTAGCAACACAACTTGTTCCCGGTTGCTTTCGTCAATGTAAATCACTTCATATTTATTTTCTTATAATGAAATAGATTTAGTATTGGCATCAAATTTTATGCCAAGCAACATGTCAGCTGGCTCACTTGGTCTGTTTGCACGTTTGCTAACCTCATGTTACGGGAGATCGAATAACAGTCCAGATGAAAACAGTCAATGATATTGGTCCCGTTCGAATTCTCGATTGAGTATTCATAACACTAGTCGTAAGCCCGTGCTACGCACGGGATTTTGGATTTACATAATATAATATTAAAATACAGTGCATTTCCCACTTTTTATTTAACTCAGAGTCCATATTCATTTAACCCATAATCCCCTATGTCCTATTCTATAAAGGACAGTGGATTACACATCCTATGTAGGGAGGTGTTTGACCACGTCTGTTATTGAGTCAGTAAAGGAGTTGTAGATAGTGTTGTACGCATATCAGATGCCGAATATTTGACGTACAAACTTATTTTTGTTGACAGTTGTGTCTAAACCAAACATTTCATCAATAATTCAGCATTTTTGATAAATAGGGAGAAAGTAAGCACAGAACAGTGGCTAAAAAATTAAGTGGTAGATAGGTTAAGGACAATAAGGTATATTTAATATCTTCAAGGAATTAATATCTACATATGGTTTGAAATTCAAATCCACAGAAAATTGCATAATTGTCATAATGTGTCTGAGTGTCTAGACAACAGAACAATGGCTACAAAATTAGGACTATCTTAATTGTATATCATAAAGTATTAAAAAAGATGTTTTTGGGTGGGTAGCAATAGGGACTTGTACGAAGAGGAGAAAAAAAAGAAGAGGATGCAAACAAAAAATGGCTGCAAATTATAATCACAGTGGGTGCATATGGCGAATATTAGTAAGAATTTTGGTTACTAAAACTGATTACAGAAATTTGAGAACAATCACAAAGTACTTATTTATAAGTTTGCATTCATATTAGAGAGATAAAAGATTAGCAAGCATTTTGAAAATTATAATTGCATAATAAAGACTTACAAAAATTATTTACATAATGTGTAGCTCTAAAGATCTACTGCTGTTTGAAACACCAACAAACCATAGAAGTGTATGATTGCTTTAGTTCATTCAACATATAAACCTAAAGTACATTCAGTTACATACAATAATCTTTCATGGCATTTGCCTTATCTTAGTTTATCCGACACAATATCCTAAAGTACATTCAGTTAGATTAAATAATTTTTCATGGCATTGACCTTGTCAGACATACTCATCTATTTTAGAGAAGTTGTGTGTTATGTCCTGTTGTCCATACAGAAAATCTGGATAAAGAAAAAAAATGACATGTTAGTTAAGTGCAATTCCCTGATTTGTGGATGCCAAGACGAAGATAGTAGAAAATGAAAATCCAGAATCCTTGAGGCTATTATTTATTCTAAACCCTTTAGTTGCCTAAATACTCCCATGTCTTGTGATAGGTTAGCCATTTAGTCTTACATATTTATAAAAAAAATTGTGTTTATATAGCATTTTAAGAATACATTAAGACCGTCATTGTTTCAATGTAGAAAGCAACATGCAATATATGTTGATAATACACATGGTGTTCCTAAAAGGAGAGAGTATAAAATAAAGTATGTCCTTACTTAGAAAAGGCAAGTAAACTTGAAAAAAAATCTATCTATTAATCTATATAATGGTCAATCTAAATAGAAGGCGGAATAAAAATGTGATATAAGCATCTTTTTACATTTCAACTACACAACTATACGAAATTTCATAGCGGAATTATTTTTTAATTGAATATACGTAGATATTTTTACCACCTACATCAATTATATATAACTAAGAAAAATAGGAGCAATAATTCTATGTCAAATTATTTCCTCAAACGATAATGTGTTAAATTTTTTACAAACTATGATAGAAGTTATAATCGTATATGTGAAGAGAGCAGTGAACATATTCAAATTCAAAAAGGTTCTTAATAAGTTAAGAAAGCTTTAAATTTAGAGAATGAACCTGAAAAAGATATTTGTTACTCATGTATAGAACAAAATATGAAGCCTGTGTTGCATTGATCACGCTTTTCGTAGTCATATGTACATTATAACAGGAGGTTGCATCAAAAAATTCTCTCTGTAGCAATAGAATGATGAAATACAAAAGGTTACAAATTGTAGATTAGTTTAAATAAAGGAAAAATCAAATATGTTAAAAATATAATTTATACAATATCCATGCAAGATTCCGCTTTGCACGACCTGTTAGAACAAAACGCCCGGTCAATCTGAGTATCTTCAAGGTGTTTGATGGAATGCCAAGCAGAGAAAGGGAGGAAAGCGAGAGGAGAGGGGACCCCAAAGAGTTTTTACTACCAGCGTCGCATTAGTATATTAAAAGGTTATAGTTATGGCATTGATTTGGAAAGGAATTTTGCCGACGTTATGCCAGCGAACTACTGCTCACCCGGGAGAACCAATGGGGCCGTCGATGACGATGTGGGCGACATGCATGCCGGACGGCTGCAGCTCCTTGGCTAGACACTGCGACAATGCCTGCAAGGCAAACTTGCCGCAACCTGTGATACGGTTAGGAAAATACATATATAGATTAGTGGTTAGAAATCGAATATAATCTTCTCATTTGCTTTTTGGGATAAGTCGGATATCTCTTACCTAATCCGCAATATCCTGGGAATCCTGTCAGCGACGCGGAGGTGCCTGTGAAGAGGATGGTGCCTCTCCCTCGGTCCGTCATGCCCGGGATCACCTGCATCAATCAATCCAGTGCCCGGCCGGCCGGCATAAGCAACATAACAATGAGGACAAAGTAAAAAAAAACAAAAAATGGGGCCAACCCATGATGAACACAAGCACCACCTGCTGGGCGCACTGGAACGCTCCGACGGACGATACGGCGAAGGTCTTCTCGAACGACTCCAGTGTGACGTCGACGAACCGCGTCGGGTGGTCCGGTATAGCCTGGCACGCGTTGTAGACCAGCACCTCCACCACGCCCAGAGACAGCACCCCTTCAAACGAACCCTTCCTGGGCGAACTTGCGCGCGACGGAGCGGCCCAGTTTGGGCCCGACGCCGACGATGGCCGCGACGCCCTGGAACTCGACATGAACCGCATGTTGTTGCATGCCGGTGCAGGGGAGGTGACTGTCTTCGACACACTCATCTTGCCGCCTCTTTGTGCCTTCAGCTGCCGCAGCCGCCTTCTAGGGTCCTTCTTTTCCCCGACCTGCTACTACCCTTTCACTCTCTCTTGCGTTCCGACGACGATCAAGACCTTCCTGTCGTTTGTCGGCCTCTGTATTACGGAAGACAAATGAGCCGTCAAAAAAAATGGAGGAGAAGGCAGAAAGGAAAGTACCAATGAGAAGAAGAAATCGCGGTGGAGGAATGACTGGAGAGGTGTCCGGTTCCCAAAGGAAGAGAAGTTGGCAGCACGAGAAATGACCGTGAACGAAAAAATTTGTGAGTTCCCAAACGGTGTGAAATTTACAAAAAAAATCTGAGACAGAATCTCTTGGATGACTGTCTCTTTATAGAATAAAGGATCAATTTGTAATAAGAAAAAAAATGCTTGTGAATATTGCAGAACTAATCCGAAACGGCTCGTTATATATAGTATAGATTTCATGTTTTAGCACCTTAGTTTGTCCTTGGAATATAATTTTGATTGGGATCCGATCAATCCGATCTTATCGAGGGATCAATCTGATGATAGACGCTCATTATAGGAGTAGGAGATGACGTAGATGCATACGTGGGAACGGCGTTTGGGTCGTTTTATCTGTTTATTCGTCTTTGTCCTAAATTGGTGGTAGAGGGGTGTGAACGCTGGACTTGCAACAAGGAAGCAAGGTCTATAAAGGAAGCATAAGGCAAGCGCGGAGTGGGACTGCGACCGAGTGAGAGAGACGTATATGTAGGAAGACGCGCCGCCGCCTGTCACTGGCGACGTCGACGGCTTGCCAGTGGGAACACGCAGCGGTATGGCAGGTCAAGGCACAGGTGGCCGGGATCCATTTATGGTTTTTGTTGTCCTGTTTCTCGTCCTAGAGGAGATTACTCGCCCACTAGCTAGAGGATTTACTAGTCCTGCCTATAGTAGGGAGCACGCTGCTCCTTTCTTCTTTTATTGCCGCGTGGACATGCAGAGTTCCGTGACTTTTATCCTCCCACGATGCCATAAAAGTAGACGTTTCCGGTACCAAACATGTTTTAGACATTTTATAACATAGTCCATTTAACAAATGAAATCAAAGTATTTCCCTGGCATATCAATTGGTGTTTGACATTGGAGACATTTCCTTCTATGCACGAGATTGTATGAAAACCTAAAGGTTTACATATATAAGAATATCAAACGGTGAGAACGGGTTTGGAATAAGAGATGTTAAAATTTTGATTTTAAGTGAGGTTGTCAGTGGTACATCAAAATATATGAACGGTACATCAAAATATGTGAACCCAATCTTATACGATTCAAAAAATTGTCTCAAGTATTAATTTTAAATATTTTGGTCAGTTTTGGAGCGATCGATGGTTTGGTTCGATTATTTTCACATGTTTTGAGTTTTAGGATCGGGGTTTGTTTCAAGTTTCAACAAATCCGGGGTGGGTATTTTGATTTATATAAGATAAAATACTATATATAACTAAAATTTAGACATATATAGCTTGTAGATTCTAATTTTAATAAATTCAAGGTTGATCAAGGTCTAAATTTGGGTCGACTATGGGTTTCAAAATTAACCATAAGGGCCACTTGTAGGCGTGGACCAAATGCCTAAAATTTGGATTTGAGTTGGTTCCGAGTCTAATGTTCAAAATAAATTTGGTCAATTATTTTTGACACGTAACTAACCGGGATCCAAAATTTTGACAATCCTAGACAATCAGATCTGATGCCAACTAAGGCACGAATTTTGATCACTCTATCCAACTTAAAACCAGTCGGGACCTTATGACTTTTGGTCATGTCAAGTATATTTTTTTCAAATTACAAACTTCATTTTTCATATTAGAAAGTGTTATGACAAAAATATTTGTGTATACGTTTTCTCCCGGTGGTGTTGTTATGGTTTTATCTACGACTGGAGACATATATAGGATCATATCATATAGATTATTAAAGATAATTTGGTAGTACAAATAAATGACGACCACTACAAAATTTTAAACGCAAGCTAGCATTATCAAGAAATGTAAAAAGTAATTCAAGATCAAATGCGGCAAGTCCTAATATAACAAGTGTTCCTTGATAAGAAAAGTGTACATAATTACGAATGGAAATCAATTAATAAAAAGAAAATAAATGATAAATAAGTAAAGCTATTGAAGTCAAGGTCTTAAGAAGTTAATCACAATATGTCTATTACAAAACATATAATCCTTTTTTAACCAAAATCCAACTAAACCTAAGATATATCTTGCTTTAATATTTCCTCCCCAACTTCATTCCTTTGTACGAGACTATAATCTATATAGACTTTTCAAATTACTGTGAAGATACGGGTGATGTATCCAATATCAAAGATTAACTGATTTGTTGTTGAGAAATACTTTAACATTCGTTCCGCTAAAGGGTTATGTTATAAAATGTTCAAAACCTGTTTGATATTGAAATGTCCCCTTTAGAAGCCCGGTGAGAGGAGAAAAAGCTACATAACTCGGTATGTCCACGCGGTAATAAAAGAAGGAAGGAGCAGCGTGCTCCCTACTATCGGCAGGACCAGCAAATCACTGCCCTGTACGGAGACGAGCGAATATGATTAAACGTGCAACAAGAAGCATCGTTGCTCCAAGTAAAACCCGAGGCCAGGTTTATCTTTGAGGTTTGATAAAAAAATAAAAAATGGGATTAGAAATGAGATTATTTTTATCTCATATATACATAACAATAAAATAAAGAAAAAAAATCACTTATTTCTCTCCTCTATTTTATTATTATGCATGTACGGAGACAAGATATATCTCATTTCTAGCCTCATTTCTTGTTCATGGTAACATTATTCTTTATCTTTTCCGGAAGCCAAGTTGACATGATGCATGGAATCCGTCATACTGTCGGTGCAAACAGTTAGTTGTTGACAGAGGGAGATCCGCTGGGGTTAGGGTGAGGTCATGGCAGTGTAGTAGTTGCTTGTTCGTCTCGAGTCAAGTTGGTCCATATGATATTCGTGGACCACATAACTGGAAGACTACGTCCGGAGCTCCTCATGTCCAAACAAGCCTATTCCACTATGTTATGGCAAAGACCTCGGTGGATGCATGCACGGTTGTGGATTGGCTGATGTGACGCACGCCGTCGGCAAGTGGGAAAGGTCAAAATTTTTGATGTCCATGTCGAGTGGATGTGGCAAAGCGTGTACGGAAACCATTTGCATACCCTAAGTATTTTCAACACATCCTAAAAATGCATCTTAGCCATTCAGCTCTCAAAACTCCCTTCGAAATCTGTGTGTCCAGTAAAACACATTGTACACACCAGTTCCATACGGGTTTTTGGGACTCAACGGTTGAGATGTTTTCAGGAGGTGCTGAAAATGCACTTTCAGCACCAGATCCTGACTGCATTGATGATATCATGGGGTATTGTAGTGGTATTGATATTTTCTGAACGAAAATAGTTTTGTCAAGTGCCAAAGCCATCACACGTGTATGGTGCTCGGGAATGGTGGTAATTAGATGTTTGAGAAGTTTTGCTTTTTAAGAAGGTGGTATTAGAATGTTTGAGAAGTTTTTTTTTTAGGTTGTGGTATTCTAAGGTTTGGAGGGTGATGTGGCAATGACATGGTAGGAAGAATTGTGAGTGACGGCTGGAGAGAGATAATGAGCGGGAGAGGAAGAAGAGAGAGTGAGTGGACCCCTCTTTTTTGGGAGAGAGAAAAAAATATAAAATGAGAGAAATAAAGAGATAAGAGAGGAAAATAAAATAAAATAAATGAGGAGGGAAGTAAAATGAAAGAGGAAAGAAGTAGATGAAGGGGGGAAGTAATAAGGAAAGAAAAGATATGTGAGGAAGGAAGTAATTGAAAAAGAGGAGGGAAGTATGGGGAAAATCGTAGTAAGTGAGGAGGAAGTGAGGGGAAAGAGGAGAGAATAATGGGGGAGAGAAGATAAGCGAGGAAGGAAGTATTGATGAATAGAGAAAAGTGAGGAGTGGATAATGAAAAAAAAAGAATAATCACAAAATGATCAAAAGTAGGGGCGGAAAGACCAAAAATGTGCTCAACTTGACTAAAATGGACACAAGGTTGTTCAAAATAAAGATCGAGCATCGAAATGACAAAAGTAGGTCTCAAAATAGTAGAAGCGGGCGTCAAAATACCAAAAATAGGCACAAATTGATTAAAAGTGAGTGCAAAGTGTTCTAATGAATATTATTCCTAAAATGACAAAAAGTTGGGGTTGAAAGACTAAAAATGGGTGCAAGCTGAAAAAAGTTGGCATAAATTTAACATTAATCGCTCACCTTGTAGAGCGATGGTGAGGCGAGGGTGAGGAGGCAGAGGGCGACACCCTAGCGACGGCGCAGAGGATGGGAGAGAGGACGATATAGAGTCGATTTTGACTCCTCCGACTGTCTCAAGAGAGGCTAACGGAGCGAGCACGCCTTCTTCCTCTCAGAATCTTGTAGATCCAAAAGGGGCGACATCTGTAAGCACTCACCCCCTACCCCCCTCCTCTTCAACACACCCGCCAGAGAAGGGTGGTGATCCTTCCGCTCCTCCTCCTATTTCTGATTGGATTCGGTCCAGTCGATTGGGTCGAGTGAGCGACGACACCCCTACCCTCAAGTTTGTGGAGCCAACCGTCAAGGAAGGCAAGAAGGTCTTCTCGTTCTCAAGCCGGAAGGACCCTGAACCCAGCTGGAAGGAGTATGTCTCCCTCCGGTTTACAGGGAGAAAGCCCTTCAGGGGCCAAGTTCTCGGATGGATCAAGCGGCGTTGGAGGCCGAGTGCAGATTTCCAGATCGTGGCTGAGGAAGTCGAGGGTTTCATCATCAAGCTCCCGACCGATATAGAGCGAGAGAGAATTCTCAACGAAGCTCCCTGGATGCTTGATGGGGCTCTCGTCATCGTGCATCTGTGGGCTCCCGGTGAACCTCTTCAACCCCTCTCGTTTGCTAAACTTCCAGTATGGTCCAAGATCGCTAATCCAGGTATCCCCTGGACGCTGGACCGATTAGAAGGTACAACCAATCTTCTTGGTCGTCCGGTTGATTTTGACGAGGCAACGCTATCAACTAATTGCCTCAAAGAGGTTGTAGTGTGTGTGGAGCTTGAATCCAGTGTTGGCTTCCCCAAGGAAGTCTTGATCGAGGTAGATGAGATCCCTAAGAAGCTTGGTGTTGAATTCATCTCCAGGCCCCTCCTTTGCTCCAAGTGCAAGCACTTTGGGCATAGATTCACGTCTTGTCCCCTGGAGTCCAGGCGGAAGACACTAGGCAGTGACTTGTAGATCCGGTCAGGGAGACCTGGAGGCCCCCACCTGTTCGACAAATTGCTGCCAAGAGTCTTCCTAGCTTAACCAATGAGATCACTGGGATTCCAAGCAAGATCTAGATACCAGTTGAAGAACCGGATATGCACTGTGACCCATTTTGCTCCCCAACAGCAGATGGTTTAGACTTAGAATGGGAACTCACCCTCTCTAATCTAAATATAACTCTGCAAAACAACAAGATTCTTTAGGCATCCGGGATTGCGTTTGATTATCGCAAAGGGTGTGAACCCATGTCAGATGTTGAGTCCACCAGTTCTTATGAACCTGACTCTGAGGTCCTAGATTTTAAACTCATTGAAAGTCTGAAGGTAAGAAAGAAAAAGAAGAAGATAAGGAGAGTTAGAAAAGATGAGATACCTTGGATTGATGACTCTATCTAACCCTCTTACTTTCTTCTTCTATATTTTCTTAGTCTGACGATGGTATGCCTTGAGTTTCCTGCCTTGCTTTGGTTGGTTGTAACTGATTTGAAGACAGTTCTGCTTCTAGCCTCGAGGGTTACACTTGGCTGTTGCTCTTTCCGCCACAATTTCAGAAGTGATTTAATGTTAGTTGGTTGGTGAGAGTGGACATCTAAATGTCACCTTAGAAGCTGAGAGTTTTGACCCCTGTTTTCTTGTCTGCTTCAGTCTGCCAAAGCCAAGACTTATGTCTTCCCTGTGACTGGGTCTTTCTACCCTGTATGGAAGGACCTAGATTTATGTAGTTCTCTGTTTGAGCATGGGACATTGAAGACTTGTCGTCTTTCATCAGGACAGTTCTCAAACAATGATCTAAGGGGCTCTACATCAACTGCAAAGGAGGTACACTTTCTGTGATGGTTTATTGTTAGTGTCTTTTTCTTGCTTCTGTAACTAGTATTTGATGATGGTTGTGTTGTGTCTGTCTCTGGTAGATCGGTATAGCCCCTAAATTTTCCTTGCTCCTAGTCTTAGATAGTATGATGCAAGCCATGCGTGGTTATGCAATCAAAAAATAGGTTTCTTCTTTTAGGGGTTTATCCATTTTAATTAAGCCCAAAGTTTTTGGTTTATATAGCAACAAGAGTTTTAGCCGACAAAAAAAAGGAATTAAAATAGGCGCATATACACATACAATAGGTATATTTTAGGGAGTGAATTTAACATTAACAAGCACAAATACACAAAGTGGGTGTGCCTATTTTTAATGAATATGTGCACCTATTCTTGATGAATAAGTGACTATTACTTTGAATATGTACCTACAAATGGCTAAAAGCATCAAAAAATGATGCATACAAGTTTAGAAAATGGTGAATCTATTCTTGATGAATTTGTGCGCCTATTTTTGATGAATAAATACATGTTACTTTGGACGTGCACCCAAAAATATGTAAAAACATCCAAAATGGTGAATATGTGCCTAGAAAATGGTGACTATATTCTTTATGAATATGTGTATCCATTTTTTGATGAATAAACCTCTATTACTTTGTATATGTGCCCATAAATGGCTAAAACTCTCCAAAAAGGGTAAATATGCGCCCTGAAATGCCTAAAAGCCCCTAAAAATGGTGAAAGGGCCCACATATTGCTAAAAAGTCCAAAAATGATGAATACACTCCCTAAAAATAGTGAAATATGCCTACTCATTACTTCCCTCCTATCTTCTCATGCTTCCTTCCTCTTTCTTCATTTCTTCTCTCCTCTTTTTCATATATCGCTCCTCTTTCTTCATTACTTCACACCTCTCCCCCTCCTTGTATTACTTCCATTGTATCCCCCTCCTCTCATTACTTCTCTTGCCTTCTCTCATTACTTCCCTTCTCTTCCCCTCTTCTCATTACTCCCCTCCCCTTCCCTACTCTCCCTCTCTACTCATTACTTCTCTCATCTTATCTCTTTTGTTCTACACTCCCCTCCTCTTTTATTTTCCACTCTCTAAAAAGAAGTAGACAAAAAAAGAAAATAAAGAATGGGGATAGCTGGTGGAGACCAGTAGGTAGTTGGCGAGTAGTGGGGGACAATTGAGGGGTGAGTGGTTATGATGGGTGGTTTCGAGCGCGCATGAGACACACATATGGATATGTCAGTGTGCTCAAAATTAAGCCCTTTTATAAATTGTATTGAGAGAGGAGTGTTCATCCAACATAGTGTAGTGCAACTATGCACGTGATATTTTTTGAACTCTCTTACGACAGAGAGGATTTTTCATCCACCATATAGCTCTAGATTTATTTTTCCTTTTTTGCAAGGGGAGCAAAATGAATAGTTGGTGGTGGATTTACATGTTAGAACCTTTCTTGTAAGATAGTTTTCCTATTTTAGTTTTTTGTTTCCTAGATGATGTTGCTCTAGAATTCTTCCAGTACTCCAACTGGGTATCACATATGCAATCTACTTCTAAAAAATTGCATGCTTACAACTTGAGTCAGCATACAAGTGCATATCTCACTCTTCTCATCTTTTCTTCCAAATTCATCTTTCTAGAAACCTACTTCAATTGATGTCCTTTATCCATATCTCACTCTTCTCATCTTTTCTTCCAAATTCATATTTCTATAAGTTTTTCTAGGATTTTCCATCTATTAGCATCTATTTGGAAAAATCTCTATATATTGACATTTGCTTGGGGTTAGGTCATAGATATTATACTGGGGAAGATCTAGATTTGGTAAATCATGCCCCTTTCTAACACTTGACTTGGATCTAGATTGAGTTGGTCCTAGGTTTCAAACTGGCCAGTGTAGATTTAGTTGCAAATTCCTTTTGGGCATCCAAGATTGCAGACATATTCTATAAGGATAGCAATCAGAAATTTAGTTTTCATTCTAAATGTAGTCTACTTCTGGTCAAATTCTGCTTAGATGATAGTTTGAAATGTAGGGTTCTATCATAGTTTGGTTCTAATCCACTTGCGTTTGGATGGAAGTGAACTATAGGTTTTCAAATTGGACACAGTGTGTTCTATTTGGAATGTGATTCCTAATGTTCAGAATTGGATGGCTAATTCAGTTCAATCCCCACTACAACTATAGATTTATACAACATGAACATATATTTTAGGCTAATGATGGTAAGCATGTTGTCAATCACTAATACATTCCAACATATAATATTAATAAATAAAGAAGTTAAGGTGATTCAACTAATCTCAACCTCATTTCTACCAACACCTTTCTCGTCTACCCCTTTCACTCTGCTTTTCCTTAGATTGTAGAGGGTGGACTTCATCTTAACAATGTTGCCCTTGATATTTTTATTTGAGGTCTCAGTGCTCTTTTTTTCACATTGTTGATTAGTAGTCTTATTCTTAGTTGTTTGTGGGTTGCTATTCTCATGCATGCCTACCTTCTCCATGTAATTCATCCCTTCCTTTCACTATATTGTCTTCTTTTGGTGTAGCAATTGTGTGATTCAAACATACCTTTTTGCTATTCCTTGTCTGCATTCTCTCAGTTAGGGTGCTTTTATTCATGGTAGTGCTCTTGCAGTGTGAAGATGATGAATTGCAAGTATTGAAAGCTTTATTTTCCAAACTCACCTTATTTTTCTTTTATTGTTTCACTGAAAAATCTTCTATTTTTCTTGAAATAACAACTTTACAATCTTTTGACATTTTAGTGTTGATTTCGTCTCCTTCTCTTTCAAATTCCATTTGGAAAACTTATAATTTGCCTATGCTTCTTTCTTGTTCCTTGCATTCAGTTCCTTGTTCATGTTCTTCTACCTGACGCATATTTTCTTCCCAATAAAGACCTACCATTTCTCCTATTCCATAGACAATTTGATACATGTCTTATACTTATCTATGTCTAGGTCCTACTATTTAGATATATTTGTTATTTAGAAGACCTTAGTTACATGCCTCATCTTGTCATACTTAAGGCAATCCTCAGTGAGTTGTTCATACTCCAATTTATACTCCACTCCATTGATAATGATAGTTAGAATGATAAGTTTCAAGGTGTCAAGCTCTACAACAATCTTAGAAAACTTGTTGCAAGCCTTTGCAATTGTGAAGTTGTAAACTTTGCATAGATGACCCAATGCTTCCTCAACTACCTCAAATATGATTATACAGATAGGTGAATAAGTAAATTAAGGATATGTACCCCACTGATGATGCTATCTATAAAACCATATGTTGGTTGGAACTTGTGTTTCATGTCCTGAATATCAAACAACAAACAAAGATGGCTCATGTTGGAGCCTAATAAAAATTAATCTTGTACTAAGAAGTACCTTGTAGTAGAAGTTTTGTCCAACTAAAACATGTGAAATCATCATTTAAGTTTGAACAAGAGCTTCATTCCCTCCTACAATTTCATATAACCATTGTACTCCTTAGTAATCTTGGTGATAACATAATACATGTAAGGCATAGACAACCTTAATTCCACATCTTCTTCCATTTAGATATCTAGGCATCCATGAATCACCATGGGTTCCTTGTTTGTTGGTTTGATTTGCTAATATATTAAATAATAAATAATTTGTTTTCTTTCTAGAATGATAAATTATAGAATAAAAAAATCACCTAGAAAAAAATCTCTAAATTTGTACCTAATCAAAAATGTAATAATCACCACATGCAAGCAGATGGATCTTATCACAATATAGCTTTAGGATGGAACTCAAAGGACAATATTTTTAAGAACAATTCATTGTTTAGCCTAATTATGAATAATGATTAATAACTATAGATCAAGGTAATGGATGATAAACTAAATTAACAAGAAAGAAATAAAATCAAACTAAGAAAGAAATGATGTTTACACTATGATAAAATTAGTAAGATAATAGGTTTCACTGCCACGACCTACGTATCAACTCTCTCAAGTTACATCTCTCATTCACAATGATATTTGTATTAGTCTTAACAAAGGAGTATGAAATTCAAAAAGATAGATTTCCTTATAGGCTCGAGGTTACATTACCTATGGATCCTTAATCCACTGCCTCAGAGAACACCCTTATGTGGTCTCATCCAAGATTAAAAGAGATCAATTGATACTATAATCCTAGATCTCAATATCTCTATGTCTAGAATTTTAACAATGATACAAAATAGTTAGATAATTTGTAGAAGATGCAATCAATCAATCAATAATAAGTCTAAATTATATATCAATAACAATTTATAACACATGGTATAAGTTAAGAGCAGCATGGCCAATCCCTGCATCCCAGTAACAGATCTACTTTCTAATCTTGTTCATGATACAAAAAGAGTAATGAGAAGAAGAAGCTCATGGAGTAATTAGCGTCATAGAGAAGAAGCTCAGTTGTATCGCACAACTCCCAATTGTTAGCTGCAATCTCCAATCTAGATCTATGACGGAGCACGCCTTCACGTCAAATTAGTGATTTTCATCTTGGAGCTTCATTGGTGAAAGTAGAGTTGTGGATGGAAAAAAATAGGTTTGAGCCCTTGCCCTGGACGTCCCTCAAGTATTTTTATCTTCCAATAAAATATCAAATCCATGTAAATTAATTTGACAGTTATGAGCTGTAGAGCTCTATATAAGAGTTTGGGGCAACGATCAAATAGGTCAACCAATATGAGCTAGGTAGTTGGTAGATATATTCATTTCATAGATAATAAATTATATTTCTAGTTCAACTTGAATAACTCAACTATGACATTAGATTTAGAATCTAGAGGGGTTCTAGTGTTGAGTAATACTTGCTGATTGGGCAAATCACTTTATGGTCGGGCGACCCAGTTACTAGTAAGGATTTTCCCCTACATGTAGATCGATCAATCCACAGAGGTGATCAGATGATCCCAAGTGCATAAAAATTCATGTGGTTATTAACTCATTGATGATTAATTTAGATCTTCCAATCAGAAACACTGATTGGTAGATCAACTTTTCTACCCATCATCATGTGAGACTAGTCCGCCAAAAAAGGTATGCCTAAATTGTTTCTTTACATAATTTATTTCAATGCATTATTACAAAAAGATAGGACTTTGAATCTCTTGATATGGATTTCAGATGTACATTATAGTATCTTTCTTTTACATGTTATACATTCTAGTTGATCAACTAGTCTCGCTAGGTGGTCAACCGTGTATTTCAATATGACTTGCCATAAAATTTTTAGTCTTTTGACTGATTGTACTAGTCAGTAAACTAATTGGATCATATGATATCTTATTGATTCTTCAATATCTCTTAGAGGGACTAGCCAGTTGAATGATTGCTTTATGAATATCTTTGAACTTATATAGCTAGTCGTCTAGTCAAAGAAGAATATTGGCTATTTAACTTTCTTAAAGTCTAACATCCACTGATGTTGAAGTATCCATGCCTGACTAGATGATCTAGTGAATAACTGATTATTGTTTATTATCCTTATCATTGTGATCATCTAATCAGTTGAGTAGTAGAGCTAGTCAATTGACTAGCCTACATTCAATACTAAATTTATTTATTTTTACTGTGATTCCCCGTTACAATTGTTGGAATTGAAGAGTGAGGATGCATTTATTGATGGAACTTCTTTGTAATTTGGCGGAGGAGAAAAGACCTCTCTCTTACACATTTGTATCTGTTATAACCTCAATTTCTTAAGAATTTAGTAAAAGATCTAAATCTCTTTTAAAGAATAAATGAAAACTATTCCTTTGAGTTGTGATGGATTTCGTGTGAAATGGCCTTGATTGATTGATAATGGGCCTTGTTGGCCATTGAGCCCAATTGAAAAGAAAAGAGAAATAAAAAGGAAAAGAATTTGATTAAATAAAAGGAGAATATGTGAAATAGAAATAGATAAGAGAATAAAGGCAAGTAAATATTCTCCAATATGGGAATTCGTGCCTTTAGGTTTTCTTGAGGTCCAAGGGACCCAAAATAATAAAATAATAGCAAAGGGAAAAGAAATACCAATTAATTTTGGATTAATTAAAGGATAAATTAGGAGGGAAGGAAACCTTCTCATCCATTGTAATTTATTTCCCAACTTTTGTACATATCTAGATAATGTAAAGACAAACGTTCCCTTAAAATTTGAGACAAAAAGGAGTTATGGTTTGGGAGATACCAATTTCTCAAGTTATCTCCAAAATAAGGCATTAATTTGGCAAATGAAAAAGGTATTTCCCTTTTGGATGATAGCGTGCAATAAGAATTGTTGGATCTCGTCCAACGCTGATCACTTATCGTCTAAGTCCCACTGGGACTGGGACACTGTGTATTATAGAGGGTCTTTCCTCTCAGGTTTCCTCACGATCCAGGGAGTGTGCATGCCTGATAATGATTGCTTTGGACTCATAGGAGGAAAACGATCAAAATCAACCCTACTTTGTAGGGGATTGGCCATGTATTGGGAGAATTCCCAATCTGACAGGAACCTTCCCCGACCCTATATATAGGGGAGGATGAACGAGAGGACCATCACCTCCTTATGCTACCCTAATCTCTGTGTAAGAGTGTGAGGAATGTTTTTGTGTGCCCAATTGATCCTTTAACCTTGACCTTCACCCTCATCACCTCAGCGAACCTCGTCGGTGTCCGACGAGTAGGGGAGAGTCACAACATGATCGCGGCCTGCAATTAGAGCCCTAGCCAACTTCTATGGAGGGAGGTGAAGCCTCCTGGCCCATTGGCGTGCTCGCAGACGAACGGGATCGAGGAGTCAACGCTTGAGTTGACCAAGTCTTGTTGCACCTCGACGCGAGGAAGAAGAAGACCTCACGGTCTTTTACCAAGTTGCCCCTTTGTGCCTTCTTTACAGGTAAGGACATTTTCGTCCTTCGGCTTCTTTTGATCGTAAAGAAACAATGCCCGCATCCAAGGTCGTTGGATCCTTAGTGGACCCACGGACCATGGATCGGGCGATCCTGGATTTTTCTAAAAATTGCTAATAAATCAATAGAAAGGGATTTTCTTACAAAAATCATATCTTGAGCTAGAGAACTCGAATGAGGAAAGTTTATACATGACAATTTATCAAAAAAATATGAGGAGTAAATTAAAAACGGTTTGGAAGCCTAAATCAGTATACTTTTGTAAAAGTGTATAATTTGGATGGGAAAAGTATTAAATTATGGTTAGAAACCCTAAATTGTTGATAAAGGATGGATTTAATCTTGCAAGTGAATAAAATCGAGCATTATTAACTTGTTTAATGATATATATGGATATTAACCTGTTTTGAAAAGGAAATTACAAGAATTAGGGTTTTAAACCTAATGTTGTAATTAATACCCTTAGAAACCCTAAGTGAGGAAAAAGGGGAAGAAAAGATATAGTTAATCCCAAAATTAGGGTTTTGTGGTCCAAACCTGATCTTAGGATCTTAATGGAAAATAAGATGAGATAATTAGGGTTTGATGGATATTTTGATAAAAGTAAGGTAAAAGTGGTAAAAAGGAAGTGAAACCCTAATTATGGTCAAAACCCTAAAAAGGGCTAGTAACCCTGGGGCACAATTAGGCCTATTAGACTTGGATACCATGATCCATGATAGAGAATATTAGATGTATATTTCAGGGCCAAATTGTGTGCTTGCTTGCTTGACTCTGGATTACTTGCTTGTTTGGATTAATTTTGCATTCATGACAACTTGACAGGTATGTGGTTAATTATGGTTAATTGCTTTAGTTTCCCGAAGGTTTCCGGATGAATTGATTGCAATTAACTAGTTTGGATGTTCATAATTGCAAATTATAAAGACACTACGATTATCACAACTATAAATAAAGTGTGTATTCTCGCACCTACATGCCACCTTGGAGGATGACGCAAAAAGGTCAAGCCCAGGAGGGAAGACCAATGGTCACCATGAGAGGTGACCCCAGACACCAAGCTCAGGAATGAGAAGGTGGTCTATGTTGCATGACTAAAGGGCACCATGAGAGGTGACCCTAGGTACCAAGCTCGGGATTGAGAAGGTGGCCTTAAGTTAAACCCTAAAGAGGGTATTCCAGGGTTAGGGCAAAAACGGTGGAGATTGACACATTGAAAATGTAAATTGACTTATTGATTACCTTGGTTATGATAATTAGTTTGTTAGCCATATTTGTGAACTTTTGGTTGTCCCCACATACCGACATATTCTTATTTGCTGATTGTTGTTTTGTTTGTTGGCGTTTTAGGTACAATCCTGAAATGAACAAACAGTAAAGTGACACTTTGTGAAAATAAGAAATAAAGTGCAAGGAGGATTAGATAGAATAATTCAAGCTGTGGATAGATAGATTCCCAAAGTTTTAAAAAGGTATGCAAAAATGTTATTATATGCCCGTTTTCAGTTTAGTTGGTAAAATTTCTTAATTATTATTGATTAATTGATGAACCTTTGATCTGGTTTATTGGGATAATGACACTGACCTCTTGGTCTCCCTTAAGTGGGGGTTATCGGGAGGCGGGGTCATTACAATTGGTATCAGAGCTTAGGTTCCTCATTTAATCTTTAATAATTATTAAATTTTACAAATTCTATAGAACTGAGGGAGTTATTAGAGGATTTTCCGAAAGACAGACGTGTCTAGAAAAGGATCGCGTCTGGGGGCTGGTAATATTTTCCTCCGCACCGCTAGGCGAAATAAGAGGACTCCCAGATTATGTGACTTCCTGGCCAATGTCTTAGGATTTAACTTGAAATAAGATACCTTTAGGACTCTCTCATCTTGTTCATCCCTTCTCAACTCAAATTCTATTAAGGATTTCAAGGATTAGGATTTTCTCTCTCTTCCTCACCCTCTTGAGGTATGGGTAAGGCTAATAAGGTTTAAGGAATCTTCTATCAAAGTAATAAAAGATACATAATTTAGATGTCATCGACATAAGTATAATTAGTTAAATATAGACTAAAGGTCTGTTTGTGTGCTTATGTAGATGGCTCGTACAAAAACTGTGGCTATTCCAGTTTCCACCAATAGTGGTGGGCCTCCCCGCAAGGAGAATGGGTCTTCTGAGAAAAGGAAGCGGAACCATGGTGGTGAAACCTCAAAGAAAATAAAGAGACTTGAAGGAACTGCTCATGAGGCCCCCAACCCTGACCTGATACCTTTCAGCAACCTTGAGCAAGAGGAAGGACCAAGATATGAGGAACAATATGAGTACGAGGAAGTTGCCCAGATGGAGGAGGACCAGTCTGGTGGTCCGGAACTGACCATGGTAGTTCACACTACAGAATGGATGGAGCAGTAGAAATGGCTGACTGAGGCTATCCATGCCTTAGCCCTCAGGGACATAGCTAGAGATGAGAATGGCGAGCCACTACCTGTTCGTCCTCGACTAGGAGCCACCATCTTAGACTTCATCAACCTGAACATCAAGAAGTTCTGGGGAGAAGATAAGTCTGAAGTGGTCGACAAGGCGGAAGCTTGGTTGCTTGTAGTCGAGAATGGATTCTGTATGCAAGAAGTACAGCTAAACTAGAAGGTTCAGTTTGCTACTCACCTTTTAGAAGGTGCAACCAAGATATGGTGGGAGAACCATATCACATGAAGAGACCTAAGTGAAGAACCGATGGAGTGGACCAATTTCAAGACCATCTCCACCGCCAAATTCATCCTCGTCTCAGCCAAGAAGGAGAAAGAAAGAGAGTTCACCAACATGACTCAAGGAAGGTCGTTAGTTGCAGACTTCAGTCACAAGTTCCACATCCTGGAACGCTTTGGACACATGATGGATGAAGAGAGGAGGGTAGACCACTTCATCGAGCACTTGCACCCTGCCATCAAGCCACATGTGATGGCTAGTAAGCCGAAGACCTTCTCTGAAGCCTACAACACTGCCTTAGACATGGAAAGAATGGTGATGCCTGCACAGAATCAATCCAAAGGGTACTTGGGTTTCACTGAAGGAGCTCAAGGGCAAAGGAATGAACACAAGAAGGGACAAGGACACAACCACAAAAAAAACAAGCATGGGCACAAAGGCAAGTCCTGTGGTCGCCTCCAGCAGTGTCGCACCTACGGATGGACGCATCTGGGGAAGTGTCGCTTTGAAAAGGTGTGTTTCAGATGTCAGCAAGAAGGACACTTCGTCACCAATTTCCCTCATCCTGACCTAAGAGGACCTTTGGGGTCACAACCTTTGGCAGCACAACCAATAGCTGCAACACCTCCAGTCAAAGCACCCCCAACTGGAGAGAGAAGGCAAGCTAGAGTGTTCACCATCGAAAATGAAGAAGCTCAGGCAAATTCTAATAGGATGATCGAGGGTAATAACCCTTATATGTTTTCTTTTAGTTTAGTAGATCATTTAATAGATTTCTGATATGACATAAACAATGTAGGCATGTTGGAAGTCATGGGACAAAATGTAAAAGCACTCTTTGATTCTGGTTCTACTAATACTTTTATTTCGAGAAATCTGGCAACTATGCTTGGTTTGGATATCAAGGATTTGGGTTATGTTCTGGATGTCACAACCCCGAGTGATCATATTTATACCTCTCTTTTGAAAACCCTTGTTTTGCCAATTAAGTATATGAACCATGAGCTTCCCACTAACTTCATCCTTCTCGATATGAATGATTTTGATGTAATCATTGGTATGGATTGGCTTTCCACCTATAGAGCCCATATTGACTGTAGAGAGAAGAAAATTCTCATTAGGAAAATCGGCCATCCCCACTTCACCATTCGAGGAAGGAGGGATGTGACAACCAGCATTTATGTGTTTGCCTTAAAAGCTGAATGAATGCTATCCAAGGGTTGTCGAGCCTACCTAGCTATAGTTATCGTACCCGAGGTTAAGGGGCGATCCTTAGATGAGATAGAGGTGGTTCGGGAGTATGCGGATGTGTTTCCAGATGATCTACCTGGGATTCCCCCTGAGAGGGAGGTAGATTTCTCTATTGAGTTAGCTCCTAGGACTAACCCTATATCTAAGGCACCCTATAGAATGGACCATGCAAAGTTGCTTGAGTTGAAAACCTAGTTGCAAGAGTTGTTGGATAAAGGATTTATCCGACCCAGTACATTACCTTGGGGAGCGCCAATCCTCTTTGTGAAAAATAAGGATGGATCGCTTCGGATGTGTATTGATTATCAGATGATCAACCAGGAAACCATTAAGAATAAGTATCCTTTGCCTAGAATAGATGACCTGTTTGACCAACTCAAATCAGCTCGAGTCTTCTCCAAGATCGATTTGAGGTCAGGATACCACCAGGTGAGAGTAAGGAGTGAGGATATACCTAAAATGGATTTTTGAACCCGATATGGTCACTATGAGTTTGTGGTCATGCCATTTGGATTATCCAATGCACCTAGTGTCTTTGTGAACCTCATGAACAGTCTGTTCCAGCCTTTCCTTGACTCTTTTGTGATAGTGTTCATAGATGACATTTTGGTGTACTCAGATGACCTAACCCAACACTGTGACCACCTGGGTAGAGTCCTTGATATCCTGAGAAAGCATAAGTTTTTTAGAAAATTCTCAAAATGTGAGTTTTGGTTAGACCGAGTCATGTTTCTTGGACACGTCATCTCAGGAGGAATGATCACTGTAGATCCAGCCAAAGTATCGGTAGTTTGAGACTGGTCGGCACCAAGGAACCCCTCTGAGATTCGTAGCTTCTTGGGGTTGGTCGGATACTACCATCGCTTCATCAAGGATTTCTCAAAGATTGCTTTTCCACTAACCATGTTAACCCAAAAGGATGTGAAGTTCGTGTGGTCTGACATATGTGAAGCTCGCTTCCAGGAGTTGAAGGAGAAGCTGACCACCGCCCCTGTGTTGACTCTACCTTCTGGAAATGAGGGTTTCATGATTTTCACTGATGCTTCCAAGATGGGACTTGGTTGTGTGTTGGAATAGAATCGGCATGTGGTTGCATATGCTTCCCAACAGCTCAAGCCCAATGAGGTGAATTATCCGACACATGACCTAGAGCTAGCTGCTATTTTCCATGCTTTGAAGATATGGCGACATTACCTGTACGGTGCTACCTTTTAGATCTTCACTGACCATAAGAGCTTAAAATACCTGCTGACACACAGAGATCTAAACCTACGACAATGACGATGGATGGAGTATATGAAGGATTACGACTTCACCATCACCTACCATCCTGGTAAGGCGAATGTCATAGCAGAAGCTTTGAGTCAGAAATAGCTTAAGTGTGCAGCTATTTTGTCTAGTCAGTGGAAGAGTTTGGAGGAGCTGGTGGAGTGGACTCCACAACCGCTAGAAGATCGAGTTCGTTTGGCTAATATCTAGATCTAATATGAGTTGTTGAGTGAGATCATAGCAGCACAATTGACCAGTGAAGAGCTAGACAAGATGAAAGGTTTAATGATGAAGCGATAGACTCATTTATCTATGGGAGTAGACGGAGGAATCAAGTTTGAGAATCACATATGGGTTCCAGTAGATTCATCGATAAAGGAATGTATCTTGCAAGAAGCTCATGGATCCAAATACACAGTACACCCAGGAACTACTAAGATGTTAAAGGACTTACAGAGGTTTTTCTGGTGGCCAGGAATGAAGAAAGACATTGCGGCATGGGTAGCTAGTTGTCTTACGTGCCAAATGGTGACGGCTAAACACCAATGACCCAGAGGGATTTTATAGTTGATAGAGATTCCAGAGTGGAAATGGGAGTAGATCACCATGGATTTTGTGGTGGGTCTACCCCAGACCAAGAAAGGTCATGATGCGATATGGGTTGTGGTAGATCGTCTTACCAAGTTAGCACACTTCCTTGCCTTAAAGACCACTACTAAAGTGTCAGACCTAGTTGAGCTGTATATTAGAGAGATAGTGTGTTTGCATTGTGTACCTGGATCGATCATCTCAGATAGAGATCCAAAGTTTACTTCCAAGTTATGGAAGCAAGTTCAACAAGAACTAGGTACCAGGTTGAAGTTTAGTATAGCTTATCACCCCCAGATGGATGGTCAGTCAGAAAGGACAATCCAGACATTAGAAGATCTATTGAGAGCTTGTGTGCTCGATTGGGGTGGCTCATGGGAGCAGTACTTACCTTTAGATGAGTTTGCTAACAACAACAGCTACCAAGCCAGTATCAGGATGCCTCCGTATGAAGCTTTGTACAGGAGACCGTGTCGGTCCCCACTTCACTGGGATGATGTGGGTGAGAGGACCCTGTTGAGGTCAGATGAGCTCCAAGTGTATGCTGATAAAGTTGCTTTGATCAAGCAAAGGCTGAAGAGAGCCCATGATTGATAGAAGTCGTATGTTGATGCAAAGCAGACTGATGTGCATTTCACTGTGGGAGAGCATGTGTTTATGAAAATATGACCGCTTTGAGCTATAGCTAAGAATAGAGGAAAGTTGAGTCCCTGATACATGAGTTTGTTTGAGTTGTTAGAATGGATTGGTGAAGCTGCATATCATTTGGCATTACCCCCTCAGTATAGCATGATGCATGATGTGTTTCACGTGTCCAACCTGAAGCGATATGTGCAAGATCCGAGCCATGTGCTGAGCATTGAACCTATTGAGCTTCAAGGGAAGCTGACTTATCCTGAGACACCTTTGTGGATTCTAGATACTAAGGTGAAAGAGCTCAGATGCAAGAAAATAGAGATGGTAAAGGTTCTTTGGAGGAACAATGGAGAGGATGAGGCCACATGGGAGCTGAAGGTGGACATGGAGAAAGCATACCCTGAATTGTTTGTTTGATTTCTTGAATTTTGAGGGAAAAATTCCTATAAGGAGGGGAGGATGTTATAACCTCAATTTCTTAAGAATGTAGTAAAAGATGTAAATCTATTTTAAAGAATAAATGAAAACTATTTTTGTTGGTATGTATGCCCTGAGAGCCAATCATGGGATGATTGGTGGGATACATTAAGATTGATTTGATAAACATCAAAGGCAAGCTTCCAATTCTTTCTGGTTCAGTCATATGAGATAGTGATAGAACAGATTGAATGTCTAGAGAATGACAGTACTCAATGACGTATGCTTTCAGGTTGAGGACCTGAACGATGAGATCATACGGATGCTAAGAGTTTGTACATTCTTGTTATGTCCCTAGTCGGTTTTCATTGTGGAAGGTAGATAGACAACAATGACACACAAGACTAGATTGTGGTGTTGGTTGATGACAGAATCTCATTAGTCATGATATAGAGATATCAAACCAAACACATAGGTACTTGTTAGAGAACAAGGTACCGGACAGACCCATCGTGAGTTTGACACATGGAACCATGAGATGGTAATCACAGTCAGTACTCACAGTGATGGTGGTGAGTGTGATTCTTAGACCTAAAATCACTGCACTCAACACATGTCGTTGGGCACACTTTGACATCATCAAACGCAGTCCTGAAACATGGGTTGTTATAAAGGTGATGATTGGGTGGCTTTGACACATGGGGCTTTTGAGGGGCGAGTGATAGATATGGGATTTGTCCCTCCTGAGGGAGTTTGATATCCATGGCCACTTGATGAGTAGGATTGAGAAAGGCGTGCACGCATGTGTCAATCAGTATGTGATACTGATGTCATACATATCTCTTCCAGTCTACTCTGAGATCAAGGAAGTGAATGAACGTTGACAGGATGACTGTTCCATGCCTCGAGTTCATTCGGGATATCAGCGACAAAGGAATTATACATTCGCTGTAACAACATTCACGGATTGTAGGATGAAAGTTGTTCTCCAACTTTCTACTTTCACTTGGGTAGCACTGATGTGTGACTAGGCACCGCTCTTTGCTTGTGAAGTCATAAGTGTTATGAACTTTCACTGCCAACATGAAATGGACCTGCATGGTCACACACATAGGATTTAACCTGGAAGATGAGTTTTTGTCCACAAAGCAATGTTTAGATTGATTACTAAAGGAGTTTAGTAGTTCAATTAAACACTCAATTAGTCGATGACTCAATATCATATGGTTCAAGGTGTTGTACGCATTGATTGGAGTATCAGATTGATTGAAATCGCAATTGACTGATTTTGCCCAACCTGTGCTCCCAACCGACCGGTTCATGTGATGAACCGGTCGGCTGAGGTTGCTGAACCGGTCGGCTGGAGTGTCCAGGCCGATCGGCTCATGCCCAGGTTGAGATGACCGGTTCAAGAGTTGAACCGATCGGCTCAACTGGTGCAACTGACCAGTTGGGAAAGTCATGTCGGCAAGAATTTTCCTTTCGTTTCAAATTGCCCAATTCGATTGGGAATAATATTGGTATTCGATACCAATTGGGAAAGAAACAAGGAAAGTCTTTTTGAGACGGATTAGGACCATGAAACGATCGGTTCAGGGCACCAACTGATCGGTTGGAGTGCCCCAAACGGTCGGCTCAGGTCCAACCGATCGGCTCAATGGCCGAACCGATCGGTTCAGTTGTGAACCGATCATTTCAAGTTGCGAACCGGTTGCTTTTTGTGGAAAATTCTTGAACCCTTCTACTCCTGCATTAGTCCCGCATTGCCCGGGATAGAGAACCCTGTCCCGTGACTCTCCTATATATAGGGGGTATTTGGGGGCTTCTCAGTACAGCTCAGTGCAACCAGTTGCTCTGCAAGTTGTCGTTCTCTCTGGTTTTGGTAACCGTGAGAGAGCCCGAGCAAGTGCTTCCCGCAAAAGGGAGGTGCAGCAAGGGAAGGACAACTGCAGTTGCAACAGGAGGCAGGAGAGCGTGTTGGAGACTAGTACGTCAATAGGAGGGTGCGACTCCTTCCACTTCCTTGTGGGACAAGGAGAGTGGAGTTCCAAGTGGTCCGTGTGGACTACTACAGAGGCGGGAGGACACTGCCACTTAGGAGGACAACTGTCATCCGACAGTCCAGTTCGAGTAGGAGTTGTCGGTCCCGGTGCGACCAGGAGCTGCACAGACACCGTCGAAGTCCGTAGTTGAAGACCGCGCACTGCGTGAGGTATTGTCGCCGAGCAAGCCTCGGGACAAGGTATGATTCTGCAAACCATCCTTTCCTATTATATAGACGTTGACGCATTTCCTCGGTATGGGTTGGGGGAGAAATTTTTGTTTCCGCTGCCTTCTCTGTCTCCCCTAAAAACCCAACAGTGGTATCAGAGCCACGTCAGCTGTTCTATGTTTTAGGAATATCGATATGATCGATTTTGGTTTGTCGCCTTTATTTATTGCATACGATGCGAATAATATCGACTTTATGCATGTCCAATCCTAAATCCACAAATCTCTAATTACATATATGATATGTATTATTAATGCACTTGATACGCGTCGCCCTTAAATGAGTTTTGTGGTGGATGTGTGTAGCGTGATTATGGCCTATAAACCCCTATCTGTGTGTGGTTGTTTGTGGTTGCTTGCATCTCGGTCTGCGCACCGATCTTCCCTCTCTTATTCCTGATGTAACTCGAAATAATTCGAGATTCTTTCCTACCTTTGCTCCCCCCGAATGTAAATCGGGGTTTTTCTTTTAAAGCAATGTAATAAATAGAATAGGATTTTATTTCCTGTTATGTCAAAGACCGGCGGACATCAAGAAGACTGCTCAGACGATCGGTTCAAGGCGTGAACCGATCGATTGACCTTCCAGACGGTCGGTTCAAGGAGTGAACCGATCGGTTGATGACCGGTTCGAGGAGCGAGACGAGCGGGTGGCGGACATGAAGAGATGCACGATGACCAGGCGAACCGATCAGTTGGAGGAGCCAACCGATCGGCTGGTGGAACCCAGACGACCAGCTGGAGAGTACAGATCATTCATGTGATGAGTTGATCAACTCGGATGGCAAGGCACAGAGTTCATCTTGTACAGGTTGCATGTGATGTTGACCTAGATGACTGTGATTCCTCTTGGCTCAAGGAATCACATTAGGATGGCCATAATCATCGCTTTTTATCGTTTGTGCATGTTTTCTGTGGGATATAGCATGTATATGATACGTACTATGTATTGTGTTGATTGGATATGTATATGTATATAAAACCAAATCCCTCAATAAAATATTAAGTTTTAGATGCCTTCCAAATGCGACACACATGAAAAGCTTGATCGACCAAGTGTGGGCACGCCCTAGCGTGGTGCACCGTCTATCTCATGGAAGCGTGAAGGATGAATGTGTGGGTCTGCCCTAGCAGGGTGCATATTCATCGTGTTTGCTTTGGGTCGGACTTAACAAGGTGATCTAGATGGGATCTAGTACCTTGAGGCATGGAGATGGTCATTGCAAGGAGTTGTATATGACATCTTATCAAGAGTTGCATATGATGCAATTGGCAAAAGTTGCCTACCTGAGAGATCTATGTTGTGGGTAACAGCCCTAGCTGGTCCATGGCTTAGAGGATTTCAGGATCTTTCCCACTAGAAGGTTGTACGCTGCAATCTTCCGAATTGATGGTGAGGGCTATCAATTTGAACTAAAATAGTGGGAGCGATAATTAATTAAAGGCCCAATTATATCGTCAAACTTTTAAATCAATCAAATAAGTCAAAAATGAGTTTTGGACTAAAATTGCATATTTTCCTTTTGTAGTTCAAATGGCAACAAACAACAACAACTTTTCTTTGCGATCGGTTCTTGATAAGGACAAGCTAAATGGGACGAACTTCCACGACTGGTATCGAACATTGAGAATTGTTCTCACTCAAGAGCGTAAGCTCTATGTCCTGGATACTCCAATTCCAGAGGAACCCGCTCCTAATGCACCAAATATAGAAAGGGATGCTTACAAGAAGCATTCTGATGATGCCATTGATGCAAAGTGCTTGATGCTATGTTCAATGAACCATGAGTTGCAGAGGCAACATGAGAACATGGGTGTCATAGAGATGATTCTGCATCTCAGGAACATGTATGAAGATCAGGCACGGCAAGAGAGGTACAATGTTTCTAGGGCGCTGTTCAAATGTGTCATGACAGAAGGAGATCCAGTTGGTCCTCACACACTCAAGATGATTGGGTATGTGGAGAACCTGCAGAGACTGGGATTTCCACTGAGCCAAGAGTTGGCTACTGACGTGATACTGCAATCGTTGCCAGAATCTTACAGTCAGTTTGTGATGAATTACAACATGAACAACTTTGATAGGCCACTGTCAGAGTTGTTGGGCATGTTGAGGACAGCCGAGTTACAGATGAAGAAGGACAAGCCTAAGTCCGTGATGGTGATCACGAGCAAGAAAGGCAAGTCCAAGCGCAAGGGCAAGGGCAAAGCTAAGAAAGGTTCTGAAGCTAGCCAGGAGTCCAAGCCATCTTCAGCTCTCAAGGCCAAGGGAGGCGTGACAAAGAAAGGAAATTGCCACCATTGTCAAAAGCCAGGACATTGGAAAAGGAATTGTCCTCTCTACCTGGAAGAACAAAAGAAGAAGGAGGCGAATGAAGCCTCTACTTGAAGGTGTCATGTAAATAAACTTGTAACACTTTTTGAGATATATGATATCAAGATGTAAAGTGTAAAGCATTCTTACTTGGGGCAAGTGTTGCCTTTATAGATAGGAATACTTTAGTTTATTTTCAGCCAATAAGGCATGTAATACAGTTATGAACTGTTATTTCATACTTGCCAATAGATAGAAACACTTTATTTTTTGCATATTGTATGACAATGATGGCAATTAATAAAGAGATGTTTCAATTTATAAAGATGTGATCTTTGTGGCAATGCCTTATTTATCTTGTGATATTTGATATGCATAAGATAAGACGATACCTAAAAGTTATAGATAACTCAAACAATTTAATTAGCATTAATCATGAGAAATTCATTTCTAGTTTCCATGTAATGGATAAATCTAGACTCTGTTGGTTATATAACCAGTAAGAGACATGAATATCTTGGACATGATTAATCAATCTTCACTAATGTAGTGGGAGAGTGATTATCCTATTAGGTATAATACATGCGATGTATTTACATACCTATTGGAATAAATGCTAATACTTCAAATGGTGTTTAGAGAAATACCAATATGAATCTCTTGAAGTGTTCAAGATTATCATAGATGAAGTACAAATTTGGTAAAGTATTAATTCTTGATGAGATCAATGAATGAAATACTTGGACCAAATGTTTGAGATCCTTATGAATGATTATGATAGTGTATCATAGTAAACTCATGATTAAGGCATGGTGATGTCTGAATCAAGAAGGAATCATACTCTAAGGAGTTAGAGAATGGTTATCAAATAACTGAATTCTTCTTAATAAATGAATACCCCACACTAATAAAAGAAATTAAGAATCACAAGGGTTGTGAGTTCTTATATCTTTAACAGATACACCTCAATTATCTATGTGATGACTCAACTATCAAAATGAATATGAGGAACCTAATCTTGAGTTATGGTTTAAAACCATTACATCCTAAATGACTTCCATGTGAACCATAAGGTATGACCTTGATGGTAGCACTCATTGGATCATATCCATAAGTGCAGATGAGTCTTAAGTGTTAAGACACATGGATAACATTTTGAGAAGGATGATGCTTGTTGATTGCAACTTAATGGCTAAGACATTTGGCATATGGATACTAAAACCGCATTCCTATGAGGAATAAAACCAGGATGTGTATGTGACACAGCCTATAAGGTTTATGAATCCACTAATGCAAATGAAGTCTATAAGTTACAATGGACTAATCAATGTGATTGATTGAGTACAAGCAACTTAAAATTGGATCTTTATTTTGATGATATAGTCAAAGGGTTTGACTGATATGTCAAAGATAAAGAAGGGATCTGTGATTTAGTGGGAGCGTGTTCACATTCCACATATTGATGTGAAATGGAAATGCTCTAGATTGGAAATCCTAATGTGGAAATTATCTTTAAGGAAGATAGAGATGTTTCCTATGTGATAGGAATAGAGATCTATAGAGATAGTTCACGAAAATCTCTTGACCTGGAAAGAGAAAGCATACATTGGCAATCTGTACTGAAGTGTTCAGTATGCACAGATTCAGTGGGAGAAAACTTGTCCATGTTACATGGAGTTAGTATCCCAAGGCCAAATGTCCAATTCTTATGAAGAATCGGAACACTAAGAATAGATATGGATCTATCATGTATGTAATCATCCCATTATCTTGCATGTATGACATGGCAAGAATAAAATGCATTCATCATCTTGTATGTGGGACATGGCAATATGATGTGCTCATCCTGATAACTCGTATGTGTGACATGACGAGTGAATGTCTGTCTAATTCCAGTAAGGGTTACTGGAATACCATGAGAACTTGATAAGTGCTTGTGAAGTACTAGTTCTATGGAGATAAGGAAGAGTTCGATGTAAGGAGTTACATTGATGCGAACTTCTGAAAGGACAGAAAATTAATCGCAAAATATACATAAGATGTATAAAAGAGAATGTTTGTTGATAATTGGAAGTGTTCCAATAAAGCCATTTGAAAAGGGAAATGCCGAGTATCTATGTGTTAGTGAACAGCATTGGATACTATATGGATCTGAAAGTTCATGAGATGAACTTATATTCCATTCATTGATGACAAGTCTGGAATCCTTGATCATGCAATGTGGCTAAAGGTTAGCAAATGGAATACAAGATCACATATTACGGCAACTCCATCTCATACGTGTGACGTACAGCGAAGAGATGTGAGACATGCAATTTGTACAGACTTTGGCAAGGTGTTGTCATTACTCACTATGTTTGCACTAAGAGCACAGTAACATGTGGGACATGTTTGAAGATCACTATGAATATGATTCATGGGTGATTGGCTCGCAGTGCAAGTGGGAGTCTGTTGGTATGTATGCCTTGAGAGCCAATCATGGGATGATTGGTGGGATACATTAAGATTGATTTGATAAACATCAAAGGCAAGCTTCCAATTCTTTCTGGTTCATTTATATGAGATAGTGATAGAACAGATTGAATGTCTAGAGAATGACAGTACTCAATGACGTATGCTTTCAGGTTGAGGACATGAACGATGAGATCATACGGATGCTAAGAGTTTGTACATTCTTGTTATGTCCCTAGTCGGTTTTCATTGTGGAAGGTAGATAGACAACAATGACACACAAGACTAGATTGTGGTGTTGGTTGATGACAGAATCTCATTAGTCATGATATAGAGATATCAAACCAAACACATAGGTACTTGTTAGAGAACAAGGTACCGGACAGACCCACCGTGAGTTTGACACATGGAACCATGAGATGGTAGTCACAGTCAGTACTCACAGTGATGGTGGTGAGTGTGATTCTTAGACCTGAAATCACTGCACTCAACACATGTCGTTGGGCACACTTTGACATCATCAAACGCAGTCCTGAAACATGGGTTGTTATAAAGGTGATGATTGGGTGGCTTTGACACATGGGGCTTTTGAGGGGCGAGTGATAGATATGGGATTTGTCCCTCATGAGGGAGTTTGATATCCATGGCCACTTGATGAGTAGGATTGAGAAAGGCGTGCATGCATGTGTGAATCAGTATGTGATACTGATGTCATACATATCTCTTCCAGTCTACTCTGAGATCAAGGAAGTGAATGAACGTTGACATGATGACTGTTCCATGCCTCGAGTTCATTCGGGATATCAGCGACAAAGGAATTATACATTCGCTGTAACACCATTCACGGATTGTAGGATGAAAGTTGTTCTCCAACTTTCTACTTTCACTTGGGTAGCACTGATGTGTGACTAGGCACCGCTCTTTGCTTGTGAAGTCATAAGTGTTATGAACTTTCACTGCCAACGTGAAATGGACCTGCAGGGTCACACACATAGGATTTAACCTGGAAGAGGAGTTTTTGTCCACAAAGCAATGTTTAGATTGATTACTAAAGGAGTTTAGTAGTTCAATTAAACACTCAATCAGTCGATGACTCAATATCATATGGTTCAAGGTGTTGGACGCATTGATTGGAGTATCAGATTGATGGAAATCGCAATTGACTGATTTTGCCCAACCTGTGCTCCCAACCGATCGGTTCATGTGATGAACCGGTCGGCTGAGGTTGCTGAACCGATCGGCTGGAGTGTCCAGGCCGATCGGCTCATGCCCAGGTTGAGACGACCGGTTCAAGAGTTGAACCGATCGGCTCAACTGGTGCAACCGACCAGTTGGGAAAGTCATGTCGGCAAGAATTTTCCTTTCGTTTCAAATTGCCCAATTCGATTGGGAATAATATTGGTATTCGATACCGATTGGGAAAGAAACAAGGAAAGTCTTTTTGAGATGGATTAGGACCATGAACCGATCGGTTCAGGGCACCAACCGATCGGTTGGAGTGCCCCAAACGGTCGGCTCAGGTCCAACCGATCGGCTCAATGGCCGAACTGATCGGTTCAGTTGTGAACCGATCATTTCAAGTTGCAAACCGGTTGCTTTTTGTGGAAAATTCTCGAACCCTTCTACTCCTGCATTAGTCCTGCATTGCCCGGGATAGAGAACCCTATCCCATGACTCTCCTATATATAGGGGGTATTTGGGGGCTTCTCATTACAGCTCAGTGCAACCAGTTGCTCTGCAAGTTGTCGTTCTCTCTGGTTTTGGTAACCGTGAGAGAGCCCGAGTAAGTGCTTCCCGTAAAAGGGAGGTGCAGCAAGGGAAGGACAACTGCAGTTGCAACAGGAGGCAGGAGAGCGTGTTGGCGACTAGTACGTCAATAGGAGGGTGTGACTCCTTCCACTTCCTTGTGGGACAAGGAGAGTGGAGTTCCAGGTGGTCCGTGTGGACTACTATAGAGGCGGGAGGACACTGCCACTTAGGAGGACAACTGTCATCTGACAGTCCGGTTCGAGTAGGAGTTGTCAGTCCCGGTGCGACCAGGAGCTGCACAGGCACCGTCGAAGTCCGGAGATGAAGACCGCGCACTGCACGAGGTATTGTCGCCGAGTAAGCCTCGAGACAAGGTATGATTCCGCAAACCATCCTTTCCTATTATATAGATGTTGACGGGTTTCCTCGGTATGGGTTGGGGGAGAAATTTTTGTTTCCGCTGCCTTCTCTGTCTCCCCTAAAAACCCAACAATTTCTTTGAGTTGTGATGGATTTTGTGTGAAATGGCCTTGATTGATTGATAATGGGCCTTGTTGGCCATTGAGCCCAATTGAAAAGAAAAGAGAAATAAAAAGGAAAAGGATTTGATTAAATAAAAGGAGAATCTGTGAAATAGAAATAGATAAGAGAATAAAGGCAAGTAAATATTCTCCAATATGGGAATTCGTGCCTTTAGGTTTTCTTGAGGTCCAAGGGACCCAAAATAATAAAATAATACCAAAGGGAAAAGAAATACCAATTAATTTTGGATTAATTAAAGGATAACTTAAGATGAAAGGAAACTTTCTCATACATTGTAATTTGTTTCCCAAATTTTGTACATAGATAGATAATGTAAAGACAAACGTTCCCTTAAAATTTGAGACAAAAAGGAGTTATGGTTTGGGAGATATCAATTTCTCAAGTTATCTCCAAAATAAGGCATTAATTTGGCAATTGAAAAAGGTATTTCCCTTTTGGATGATTGCGTGCAATAAGTATCTCGATCCAACGTTGATCGCTTATCATCTAAGTCCCACTGGGACTGGGACTCTGTGTATTATAGAGGGTGTTTCCTCTCATGTTTCCTCACGATCTAGGGAGTGTGCACGCCTAATAATGATTGCTTTGGACTCAAAGGAGGAAAACAATCAAAATCAACCCTACTTTGTAGGGGATTGGCCGCGTATTGGGAGAATTCCCAATCTGACAGGAACCTACCCCGACCCTATATATAGGGTAGGGTGAACGAGAGGACCAACACCTCCTTATGCTACCCTAACCTCTGTGGAAGAGTGTGAGGAACATTTTCATGCGCCCAATTGATCCTTTAACCTTGACCTTCACCCTCGTCACCTCAGCGAACCTCACCAGAGTCTGGCGAGTAGGGGAGAGTCACGGTGTGATCACGACCTGCAATTGGAGCCCTAGCCAACTTTGACGGAGGGAGGCAAAGCCTCCTGACCCATTGGCGTTCTTGCAGACGAATGGGATCGAGGAGTCAACGCTTGAGTTGACCACAGTCTTCCTGCACCTCGGAGCGAGGAAGAAGAAGACCTCACGGTCTTTTACCAAGTTTCCCCTCCGCGCCTTCTTTACAAGTAAGGGAATTTTTGTCTTTTGACTTCTTTTGATCGCAAAGAAATGACACATGCATCCAAGGCCGTTGGATCCTCAGTGGACCGCGGACCATGGATCAGGCGATCCTGGATTTGTCTGAAAATTGCTAATAAATCAATAGAAAGGGATTTTCTTGCAAAAATCATATCTTGAGCTAGAAAACTCGGATGAGGAAAGTTTATACATGAAAATTTATCAAAAAAATACGAGGAATAAATTAAAAATGGTTTGGAAGCCTATATCAGTATACTTTTGTAAAAGTGTATAATTTGGATGGGAAACGTATTAAATTATGGTTAGAAACCCTAAATTGTTGATAAAGGGTGGATTTAATCTTGCAAGTGAATAAAATCGAGCATTATTAACTTGTTTAATGATATAGATGGATATTAACCTGTTTTGAAAAGGAAATTGCAATAATTAGGGTTTTAAACTTAATGTTGTAATTAATACCTTTAGAAACCCTAAGTGAGGAAAAAGGGGAAGAAAAGATATAGTTAATCTGAAAATTAGGGTTTTGTGGTCCAAACCTGATCTTAGGATCTTAATGGAAAATAATATGAGATAATTAGGGTTTGATGGATATTTTGATAAAAGTAAGTTAAAAGTGATAAAAAGGAAGTGAAACCCTAATTATGGTCAAAACCCTAAAAAGGGCTAGTAACCCTAGGGTATGATTAGGCCTATTAGACTTGGATACCGTGATCCATGATAGAAAATATTGGATGTATATTTTAGGGCCAAATTGTGTGCTTGCTTGCTTGACTCTGGATTACTTGCTTGTTTGGATTAATTCTGCATTCAAGATAGCTTGATAGGTATGTGGTTAATTATGGTTAATCGCTTTAGTTTCCCGAAGGTTTTCTGGATGAATTGATCGCATTAATTGCAATTAACCAATTTGGATGTTCATAATTGCAAATTATAAAGTCACTATGATTATCACAACAAAAAATAAAGTGTGTATTCTCACACCTACATGCCACCCTGATGGATGATGCAAAAAGGTCAAGCCCAGGAGGGAAGACCAATGGGCACCATGAGAGGTGACCCCAGACACCAAGCTCGAGAATAAGAAGGTGGTCTATGTTGCATGACTAAAGGGCACCATGAGAGGTGACCCTAGGCACCAAGCTTGGGATTGAGAAGGTGGCCTTAAGTTAAACCCTAAAGAGGGTATTCCAGGGTTAGGGAAAAAGCGGTGGAGATTGACGCATTGAAAATGTAAATTGACTTGTTAATTACCTTGGTTGTGATAATTAGTTTGTTAGCCATATTTGTGAACTTTGGTTGTCCCCACATACCGGCATATTCTTATATGCTGACCGTTGTTTTGTTTGTCGGCGTTTTAGGTACAACCCTAAAATGAAAAAACAATAAAGTGACACTTTTTGAAAATAAGAAATAAAGTGCAAGGAGGGTTAGATAGAATAATTCAAGTTGTGGATAGATAGATTCCCAAAGTTTCAAAAAGATATGCAAAATTTTTATTCTATACCCGTTTTCAGTTTAGTTGGTAAAATTTCTTAATTATTATTGATTAATTGTCGAACCTTTGATCCAGTTTATTGGGATAACGACACTGACCTCTTGATCTCCCTTAAGTAGGGGTTATCGAGAGGTGGGGTCGTTACAGTATCGATCTACAAATAAAAACACAAAAATATAGTAAACATGATTCACTTGTTGAGTCTCTTAATAGCTAAAACAAATGAAAACTTAAGTGAAAATATATATGAACATGCTAAAGTAAATATTAATACAAATAAAATATGATAAATATATATTCCTTAACCACAAGATGGAGAAAATATACTTCTCTTTTTCAATTAGAGTTGAGAATGGTTTATATATGTTTAGAAGAAAATAAATAATAAAACAAATAGTTATAAATATGACTTTAATGGAAAAGGAAAGATATGGTCTCGATAAAGATTACTTATGCTATCAAGAATACATATAAAAAGAGAGAAAACATTAGTTGCTACTCTCTTTCTAGAAGAATAAGTGAATAATTTATTATTAATATGTAATGATAAAAAAAGAGAACAAAAAAGTTGTACCATCAATTATATGTATAAGGGAAAGTATGAATACAATAGAGATACATATGGTTCATGCATAAAACTTTTACAGTCAAAATATTAATATAAAAAAAAGAATCCATAAAATTCATGGTACAACTTATTTTGTTTATAAGTTTCCAACAAAGTCACCTACATTTTTACACGTAAGATATAATGTCGATGAGACACACATCAAAAGGGTCATTGGATCTCATAATTCTACAATGTGTCAATGCAATGAAAAATTGGTTTGATTAAGTAACATGAAAACATGATTCTTATCCAAAAATAAAATGTCTTATCACTTCATTTTTATTTAAAAAGATAGGTAATACACCTACTCAACTGAAAGCATGTAGAAGGCTATGAATGAAACTCATAGTCTTGATATTGGGCTATTTAGAACAATCATTATAGACCTAAAAAATCATGTACAAACATGATAACAAGCTAATCTAACTAACTGATAATGTCTAACTTATGATCTTACATGGACTCTAGAACATCATACAAAAGTTGTATTAGTGAGAATTGTTGCCAGATGATGTCGTTGGTACTTATGTTTGTTAGTTGTTATGTTGGTGTATATTTCATATTAGTCGTTCATTAGATAATTATATTAGCATAAGTACTCATTCATTGAAAAAATAAAAGGCATCTTGATTATAAAATGATTATTTATAATGGGAATATGTTTATTGTCATTATAAAGGTCCCTAATTAAATACATGTTTCAATGTCATGTGACTTAGAATATGTGACTCCAGATATGAGATTATATGAATACAAATAAATAATATCATGATATATATAATGGGATCATATAATACAAAGAAACAATATTCTGATATATATATATACATATATACATATATCAGTATATGTATATATGTATATATAGAGATATATGATTCAGGTTAGAATACACTCGAGTGTACATATCTGATTGTACACCTCAATTGTATTTTCGTCTCTATACCACTTTTTTTTACAAAATCTAAATTGTTGTTTGTCATTGTCATAATAAAATCAGGCCACATACAAAACTTGAACCCATTTGGATGAGAGTAGGTCGCTCATCTAAGCACAAAAAATCTATGAATATCATTTTGAAGTGTATTATTTTTTCCCTCTTTATATGCATGACCTATAAGTATCAAAATGCCTATAAATGATATATATAAGCTATTCATATGATGTGGATGAGATCAATATTTACATTGTAAAGAAATTTTTTACATAATGAATAATTTTTGGGGAGTACAATGTGATCTTTGCACTCGAGTATATATATATATTTGTTTATTTATATATATATATATTTATATATATATATTTATATATATATATATTTATATATATATATATTTATATATATATACATATATATACATAGAGAATAGATACATATATATATTTAGAGAGAGAGAAAGTTAGGCTAGAATATACTTTAGTGTACTAGAGATAGAATACACTCAGGTCTTTTTTCATCATGCAATGCTTATTTTCTGAATCTAAGCCATGGATTTTATTAAATATCTTATGAACATACTTCATAAAAAATTTGAGCTCATCTGGACACTAATAGGTCATGCATCTAAAGGCAAAAAATATGATGCAATTTAAATTAGTTTTGTGTGTTGATTTTGTTGGTCAAAAAAGAGTACCTTACATATATACAAATGAGCTCATATTTTATATGTATTCTATATTTTTTATAACAATAAATATTAACCATTTATATTTGTCAAAAAAATGATATAAATAAGTAAACAACATTTGTGTGTACACTGCAACCTATACAATCGAGTGCTTTCTAGCTTGACTCTCTCTCTCCCTCTATCTCTCTCTCTCTATCTCTCTCTCTCTATATATATATATATATATGTGTGTGTGTGTGTGTATGTACATATATATATATATATATATATATATATATATATATATATATATATATATATATATGTGTGTACATATATATATATAGCTATGTATATATATAGGCTAGAATACACTCGAGTGTATTCAGAGCAGAATACATTCAAGTAGTTTTTCATGATGCAATATTTTTTTCAAAAATATAATTCGTTGATCTCCTTAAATATCTTGTGAATAGCTCATACGCAAAATTTGAGCACATTTGGACATTTTTAGGTCATGTTAGAAAGACCGCAAAAATTTTGCATTTCAAATTAGTTTCGCGCGCCGATTTTGTTACCCTTGGATGAATGACTTACACTCATTCAAATGGGATCAAAGTTTATATGTATCCTAGTTATAGTATGAAGGTGAAGAACAATGGTTTAATTTTACAAAAAATAGTTTTGATATGAAAACACACTTGAGTGTATTCATACAATCTTTATACTCGAGTGTATTCCAGCATGACTCTATATATACATATATATATCCACACACACACACACACACACACACACATATATATATATATATATGTGTGTGTGTGTGTGTGTGTATGTATGTATGTATATATAGTTAGGCTAGAATACACTCCAGTGTACAGATCACAACGTACACCCCAATAATGTTTGCCTATCTAGATCATGTTTTTCTAAAATCTAATCAGTTGATCTTCATGGTTACAATAATAATAGGTCACATACAAAATTTGAACTTATTTGGATGAGTGTAAGTCACTAATCAAAGGACAACAAAATTGACACACAAAACTAATTTGAAATATATGATTTTTTGCCTCCTTTAAATGCATGACCTATAAGTGTTCAAATAAGATAAAATTCATTATATAGTATGTTATTATGATAATTAATAAGATCAATGGTTTAGATTTTAAAAAAATTTATTGCATCTTCAAAAATGACAGAGATGTACAGTGCCTCCGGTACACTCAAGTGTACACTAACCTGACTTTATATATATATATATATATATATATATATATATATATATATATCTACATATATATATACATACACACACACACACACACACACACATATATATATATATGTATATATATAGAGTCAGGCTAGGATACACTCGAGTGTAGAAATCGCATGAATATACTCAAGTGTGTTTGCATATCAAGACTATATTTTTGAAAAATGTAAACTATTGATCTTCACTATCATACTATAATTAGGCTACATACAAATTTTGAGCCTATTTGGATGAGTGTAAGTCACTCATCCGAGGACAACAAAATCGATGCACGAAACTAATTTGAAATACATAATTTTGTAGTCCTTGTAACATGACCTATAAGTGTCCAAATGTGCTCAAATTTTGCGTATGAGCTATTCACAAGATGTTTAATAAGATCAATGGATTAGATTTTTGAAGAAAATATTACATCATGAAAAACTACTTGAGTGTATTCTACTCTGGATACACCAGAGTGTATTCTAGCCTCTCTCTCTCTCTCTCTCTCTCTCTCTCTATATATATATATATATATATATATATATATATATATATATATATATATATATATATATATATATATATATATATATATATACTACTATAAAAAGAGCGAGTTTTGCAAGTATTTTAAATACACCCACCCAAAGTCATATTGATCAATCACATACCACGGTTTTTCCAATGTGGCAAAAGCTTGCACTCTCCTTCACTCAAGTTGCTCTCACGTTTTTTCAGCTTTTTTTACTTCAAAAAAATGATTTAGTTTGAAAAACCGGAACTCACTCTTTTTGAACTCTCTCACGTTTGAATTTGAATTTGATTTAATTGGTTTCTCACGTTAGAAACCAACTATCCCGGATTCTCACTGTTTACCATTCATCGGAAACAATAACTAACAACCCATCCCACGTCCACTTACTTCATATCCACATTTTTCTCACCTCTCACACAACTACATCCCATTATCTTCGATCACGCCAACTGAATTCTATTATCTTTATCTCTCCCATCAATACAAAATTAAACATTTAAGAACCTGAATCAAAGTAGGCGAGGATAGACCACTCCTGTATGGACAGAATGCAGTTGTACATGCCGAAAACTGATGGCATCACAAAAGAAACTAGGCCAGTGGCAATAGGAGGTACCGGTGGGAGAGATGAGCTCTAACATTTAGAAGAAGAGAGTCGAGTACAAATCAGAACTCCCAATGTGCTTCCAGGTAAGGGATCGTGTTCTATGGTAACTCTCCCCAGCACATAGATGCAAGTCGCAGAATGTATCCACCATCCTTGCTTTGGTTTCTCTCGCCGATTTCCTTTGTAACCCAAATATAATGGGACATTCTTCCTATTTTAGTGTCTCTTGACGTGATTTGTGCCTCTAAATTGACCACCTTCAGTAAATTTTTCATTCACCCTCCCAATACTACACATTTATTCTTTTTCAGTCAAAGGATTTGTAGATAAATTCCAAACAGGAGAATTTATTCCTTGCAAAAAGATCGAAACTTGATGATCCACACATCTATTTCTTATTGAGAAAACTTGAGGAGTGAATACGAGATATCTTAGCAGCATGTTCTAGTAGCTTTTACTGGAAAAATGTAACTATTTGTCATCTTTCCTATTTTATGTTTTTGTTCTCTACTATATTCACCTTTCCTTTTTCACTGCCCTTGCCACTTTTTTGGTGTGAATTCGACAGAACAGGGTTAAGTTCGGGGACACAACCACGACTGTCAATGAGTCAAGCCGCCAGGTCATCAGTCAGGCCTTCCCACACACCTATGGCCAGCCAGTCACACACTTCCTCTGGCCCATGACACAGGTCGCCGACACGCAGGATACAACGTAGTGCCAGCCGATCAGGTAGGTCATGACTTGGGAGCTATTTGATAATTAGCCTCCATTTGACGGTCGTATGCATTGGTTGGTTATATGATAGGATACCAAATCATATCAGTAACTGTTTGTTCTCTACTACTTTATCTGATGTCGGTTGGTTATCTGCATACCCAACTCATTTTGCAGGGTCGAATCCATTTTCTCTAGGTGGCTTCAATGTTGTGTGGGGTCTCTATGAAGCCCTCATGTTGTACATTCCCAAAAATGTAGGTTTTGTTGGTAAAATTCTTTCTTAGGTTTAATTAATCTTTATCATGTGTTGTCATGCGATTTTATAACTCCATTTCCTTTTTTCCCACTATCCACATCGGGACTTTACTTGGTGTCAGCTACCACGTGAAATCATATATGCTTGAATGCCTTGGATTTGATTAATTTCTCCATGCTTTCTTTCTGACTTAACATCTCTTTTTGGCATGGAAATATATGTAGCACGGAAGGGTTGTTCTCCTAGAAGACTTTAGTAATCACAGTGGAAGTGCTTTCTACTTACAAAAACCAAAATGCATGGATTTTTTTCATTATTATTTTATTTGATCAATTAATACATTCATTTGAAGGATTGGAAAGCTCCTATAATTAGTGTTTCCACGTTTTCTCTGCATTTTATGATTTTTGCAGATGGATTACAGACTTCTATCATAACTTCACCCACTAGATTCCCACCATCTTCATCTCCTTCACCAGACCAAAAGTATAGAGGAAGACATACCTTAGAGTTTATCAAAAAGGATGTTTCAATCCTCACTGCAAAACAAACATGAAAGTATTTTACCAACATTGATACATAAATTTCAAAAATTCAGATGCAAAAATGGGAAAAATGATAGTAACGTAGATTATTGATATTACTATATGTTAGGTTTTACAAAACCTCAAAAATAGTAACTAGAATCTAATACAAAAAATGAACATTACTCTAAGCTAAATAAAGAATACAATCAGATTTACCTTAAAAAATTACTTCTCAATACAGATAATGAGATATTAGAAAAAAAATCACATATTCTATCCATGTTAGCATCTATATACAATGAATATCTATTTTTTGTAGATACAAATCATGAGCTCTACATTGTTGCAAGTTTCAATAATAGGAAATTAATGACAACATTCTTGTTTGATTTAAATCAGTTTATTACATTTAAGTTAATTAATGGGGGATGTAAAAATGATTTAGATTTGGTATTTAATAAGAAATAAGTAATGAATTTATTATAACATATTTTTTGAATGCATAACTATTTCCATATATCCATGAATTTATAAAAAATATAACAAAATAAAGCACAACACATTAGCACATCTACGTGCATAAGTGTGATGATTTTTGTTAATTGTATTATACATAATTTTACATCCACATTAATTCTCTCTCATCTCACATTTTTCTCTTCTTCCAAAATTGCCTTTCCAACTTCAAAGTTTTTTTCCTATTTATTTTTTCCAACATCCTCTTGATGATTTGCCTTGTACTTTCTACCTGCTAAAACCTAACCAATCACCAATGATAAATTACCATTTTCTCACCTCCATTTTTAACGATTTCTTACAATCGAACACATGTCACTTTCACCAACTACTCAAACTCCAGAAAATCATGACACGACTTTCTTAAACATATGATAAGCACACCCTTCATTACTCGAAATGTGGGTGACAAAATTCATGACATAAATATGTTTTCTTCCATCTTTCCCATCTAATACTCCACTACTCATTCTAAACCCCCACTCTCTTGTCTCCTAACTACCCATGATCAATCCCCAATGTCGATCTCCTTCTCAATATCATAATTTACTTATTTTGAGTATTATTAAATAATTTGTCACACTCACGTAAAATAAACTAAAGTTTATAATATGGACTATCTATAATTAATATACGTAAATAATGTGGTTAATCAATGAAACCAATCAATCAAATATTACCTCTACAAGTATTGACATTGTGTAACATATATTGTTTGCTCAATTCCAATAATAATTAAAGATAAACAAATACAAACCATGTATGTTAATTTAAGAATGGATTGTCACTTTCTGAAATTATCCTCATATAGACATATTTCATCATCTCTATATTTTTTCTTTTGACATGTAGTGAGGTCGTTCTACATTATGTTTTGTACAAAATGGTAATATAAAGGTATACAACAACTTTCTTTTGTGAAAAATATTAAATACTTTCTTCTATTTAATAAGCTTTATAATACCTCACAAAGATTGCATAAATATATTAATATAAAACATCATCCTTTATTATATTTTTTAAAATTTTATTTTAAGTTAAAAATAATAATTTTGTAATACATATCACAAGTATCTATTCTAAGATTTATTCGAAAAACATATATGTTTCTAAATTAAATAGGCTCCACCATCTAAAAAAGATTAGAAGTCCAATTCGTTGTTTGTACTTCTATAAAGATATTTTTACAAGACACGATAAATACAACTATATTATCTAAAAAAGATCATCTAATTTAGGTTTATTATATTTAGCATGACACGTGCATGTGCATGTGTATGTTCACTAGTATATATATATATATATATATATATATATATATATATATATATATATATATATATATATATATATATATATATATATATATATATACGTATATACATACATATATATATATTCATATATATAGATACGTGTATATATATGTATATATATATGTATATATATATATATATATATGGCTCATCTTTAATACCCACACGGGTAGCTACCCGCACATCCTTACTGTCACATTTTTTTTTAAATATTCGTAATTGTAGAGGAGCATTTTATCTAGATTTCCAAAAAATTACATCCAAAAATAATATCATTTGCCCCACCAAAATAAAAAAATGCATCTATATATTTACTGACTGTATATTTTCTGCGCAGTTATTTTTTTAGTCATATTGTTACTTTTTTATCAATATAG